>OX393556.1:24213074-24760574 GCA_947650365.1 Chamaelirium japonicum
TCAGTAAAGGAGTGGGAGTTCCACATCTTTATATACTGTTGCCCGCTCCCTCTTATCACCAGTTTTGTGGAGGCACAAAAATCATGACATGGTAATAGAATTATCATATTACCAACAAATAGAAAGTTAATTTATACTTACCTCGCGTTTGGCAAGTAAATCGAGGCCCTATCAGTATAGAGGAACAATGTGATACAGGGTCGTGAGCATACTGTCGAAGAGGGATGATCCATAATAGGAAATATTAGGGTGTGATCGATTGCAACTGACCCATCGACAGATAGGTACTTGTAATGCCCCCGATTTTTTCACCTTTAATCTGCCATTTTTCGCATAAATTGGATATATAATATGACATTTAATAGGTATTTTGAAAAATCAAAGACAAAACAATACCTATATAACATGGCACGGAGGTCAACAAGCTGACTAGATAAAATGGAACAAGCTGACTAGACAAAAGCGCATGCTGACTAGACAAAACTGAACATAATAGATCTGTCCGTCGATCAATAAATGAATGAGAGGAGACGGTCCATGAACAGTTGTCGCCATAGATAATGGGTCTCGGTTGGGATCACTTTCAAATGAGGGATGGCTGTGATCGATTAGGTAGAGAGGGAGTAGGTGAGATACGGAGAGAGAGCCTCAATTAAAAAAAACAAAACAAAAAAGGAAATAAGGTAAGAGATATCGGAACACCTTCCCGAATCCATTGGATCATGGGTGCAATCAATTAGGAAGGAAAATAATTAATTAGTTTTATTTGGCTGTTATTAGTGGGATTTGAATTTGGATTTTTTTAGGTAAGATGGAAATTTGGAAATTGGATTTTCACCCAAAACAGCTAATTAGCTGGTCACCGAATTATAATAATTAATTATTTTTATTTGGCTATTATTATTGGGATTCGAATTTGGGATTTTTTAGGTAAGATGGAATTTGGGGATTAAATTTTCACCCAAATCAGCTAATTGCCTAGCTCCCCACCACAGCTCCCCACCCCTTTTGAGAATTAGAGAAGGAGAGACGACCACCTCACCCTCCCACTGTCTTCCTCATCCTGCGCTCGGAGCAGGACGAGCCTCCCGTCGGCCCTCCTCCTCACCCCATACCATCCGTCGCCTGTAGTCAGAGCACGGAGTGTTGCCGCATGCCGTCTCTTCTTCCCTCTTCCCTCCTACAAAGGTAAAGGTAAGCCTCTTCTTCACCCTTCTCTCATTTTGTCCATGGAAACCGACCCCTCCACTGGGGCTCTTCCTTGCAGCGAGCTACAACCGACCGGTGACCAACGATTAAACATCACATCGACATCTAACCACCCCCACCCTTACCACCCTATCTTTTCATTGCCGCAAATGCCATTTGCCTGTTCCTTGAGCGGCTCGGTGAGACCTCCGACCACCCGAGGAAGTATGTCGTAGCCCCTTGGTGTCCTTTCCGTTTGTACGGAGAATCACGTGTTTGGCATTGGGGAAGAGCCGAACCCCCTCCCGCGCAGCCTTTCCGTGTACCCGTCCTCCGACACGCCACCACCCCAGCCAACATTCGTGTTGGGTGCTTATGTCGCCGGTGTTGGCTTTGAAGTTGCAGTGTGGGTTCTTGGAGTCGAGCTCGGTGGTGGCATGTCGTTGGCGGCAATATTGCTGCACTACGTGAACCTGATTGTAGTAATCAAGAGGATGACTCGGTTGCTGGGGGCGATGGGGCCTGGCGCAAGGGATGATTTGTAGGTGTTGTTGCCTGCAAGGGTTTGGGAACTATTGTGTGCACGGCTATGTGGGGTGTGGTGGGGGGCGGCAAGAGAAGCGAGATTGATAGCGCAGCCGCCTGTGCCGCTGGGGCAGATCATGGCGTAGCTGGGGCCGCTGGCTCATAACGCAATCTAGTGACAGGGGGAACGAAGCTTCGAGAGGTAGAGCTATTAGAATTGGTGAGGTCTACAGCTCGTAAAAACCTATAGTTTAGCTATGTATGGTTGATAGTATATGTTTGCATATTGGTACGTACCTTAGTACGTGTTATGATTACAGAACAGAGAGCCATGGCTACATAGTAATCCACTTGAGTGGGAGGCTCAAGGGACTGGTCCCATGTAACCTAAATACGTTCACAGCTCTGATTAGGGTTGGTCGCCCTATCAGGATAAGCTGTTGGGATGATAGAGCATGGGCGTCTCCACCACGGTCATTACCAGGCACAGTGTTTGTGGCCGAACTGAACCAACACGGTGCACATATCAGTGAGCAGACACCGGTGCACTAAGCCGTATTTCTGTTTAGGGTAAAACGGTCCTAAACCCTGAGGAACCATGTCTAGTGGACTAACCAGTTGTGTGGTGCTTTGGCGCACCAATGTGTGAGGATCCAGATACAGTGATCCAAAACCACGGTGTATTGGGTTATCCGGCTGGCATTGCATCAGCGTGTCACTCCTGCAGGCCATCCACACCCCTAACGGGGAGGTGCGTTCCTTGGTCTGACCTACGTCGTATTAAACCCTGGCCAGGTGGTCATCAGTTAGACTGGTGACGGATCCGGTTGCTCGTTAGAGTAATCGGAGGTACGATATATATGGTCAACCTGGAAGGAACCGAGTCATATGAGCACTCGAGTCTGACGGAATTCTTCACCGCTCGAGTTGCATCATGGCACCAAATAGAGGGACAATGGGTTTACCATATAAGTGGAGAGCAGGGGTATGAGGGAGAACATAGTAAGTCCGAGGGAATTGGAGTACTGCAGCCTGCGTTGCACTCTAGGTGGCCACGCAGGTTAACTCGGACTCAGAGGATCGATGATACACTCGGGTAGTGTGTCGATCGAGTCTGAGTTGGAAGCCATGAACCCTGGTCCCTGAAGGTTCCACCTGATCCACATTATGTATGGTCCTAGTACCATCTCCTCGAAACACAGGACGCAGTAAGTGGAAGCGAGTAGTTCAAATCTATGCTCTGTGAGTGCTTCGCACTACTGCACGGTAGATGCGTAGCTACGTGTGTGCACTAAGGGGAAACCTTAGGTTTGTGCAGAGACGCATGTAGTTATCCCTCGCCATAAATGAACTTTGCTACATGGGTGCGATGCACCGGGACATGTTACGAGTTGACTGGTTGAATTTACTTGGGGCACCCTCCGGTGACCTCAGTTAATAGTAAAGTAACTTGTCAATATCACTTAAGGAATAGTCGCTAAGTCTCGCACACTAGATATGGTCAATTTGAGGCATAAGGGTGTTTTGGTAAAAACGCGCACTACCAAGCCTCACTAGTGGCCGACCCTAGCTGTGGGAGACCCATGCAGGGTCGGTCTCTATATTCTGGGGATGGGAATCCCCAATAATAGGGCCGGCCATAGGGATAAGATAGGGGTTTTGAATTGGTCAAAACAAGCCCTAAAAGTGGGGAAAACGGATAAAGAGATAGAGAAATAAAGGGAGATTTTTGGGGGATGAACTTATCCCCTTGGAGCCTTATCCAAGGGGATAGGCCGGTCTTATAAAAGGGGCTACAGGGGGCCGGCCATATATGATGGAAAAACTGAACCCCCCTCCCTAGATCTCTCCCTGGCTCTCTTCTCCTCTCCTCTCCTCTCTCGTTTCTCTCCCTCGCTTGCACCATTAGATGGCGACTCATCTTCCTCGCGTAGGGTTTCGTAGAAGGATAATGCTCGTCGGATGGAGGCACTCAAAGATCCATCGATGAGGTGCCGTGCATTGTGCGAGATCGGGTGAACTAGAAGGCATCTCCCGCAAGCTTTTGCTGTCCAGAATCTACACAGAAAATCAGTAATGTTTTTATAATTCTGGAAGCTACAGATGTCCAAATGAGGTAAAACTTATTGCAAAAGTTGCATCTCGAAGTTCTCTACCTGCAGTCCAAATTTTAGCCCAATCGGAGTTCGGAGTAGAAAGTTATGGCCGTCACACCGAAGCTATATCAAGCAGATCCGAGCCCGTTTCTATCGACAAAGAAGAAACTTGTCGCGGTGAAAGAATCCACACACAGGTATGATCTCTAACATGTAGATCTAGCATAGATAGAACATGCATGCATGCTAGATTGTTCTTTCGTGTTAGATCGACGTTATGGGTTCGCGTAGTTGCGATGCTAGATTTATACACGCACGTGTAGATCATTTCGATGAAAACTTTGATATGTAACGCACACCGCTCTCGGTCTTCGGACCTTCACTTTGCTTTCGCTGCGGGCCTCTACCATGAAATTATTTCCAACAAGAGCATGGTGGTGCCTAGGGTCAGATCCTCTACTTCGCCAACCGAGAGAAATTGGAGGCCGCCACCGTCGCCTACGATCTACTGTTGGACCCCAACTACATCTAGAGGTTCGAGATGGCTATGAGCGTCGAGACATTGATGTAATGGATATCCGAATTCCAACAAGTGATTTTTTTTCCTTTCTTTTTTTATCTTTTAATTTGTATTTGATCTAGGGCAGTGTGATCTTAGTCGGCATTTTATGTATAAAAGACCATATCAATATAGTCTAAAGTGGTGTATACTATCATACAATTTTTTGTTTTTGTTTTTTGTCTTAGACGTTTGCCTTCTTTAACCCCATTCTTCTTCTTCTTCTTCTTCTTCCTCTCTCTCTCTCTCTCTCTCTCTCTCTCTCTCTCTCTCTCTCTCTCTCTCTCTCTCTCTCTCTCTCTCTCTCTCTCTCAATGGTTACTCAGCCCAACATTCTTGATGGAGATCTATTCCACCAAAAAATGCATGAGAAAATGTAAATGCTCTCTCCAAATTTCTTTTAATTTAATTTGATCTTATGTACTCATTTATTTAATTTGTTTGACACATCTAATTAAAAGTGCATCAATTGGGGATATTTATCAAAGCATAAACAGTCCATGAAATTGTTCCATGGGGAACAAAACTATTTGTATCATCTCCAAGCCATTAAATACACCACATAGTCTTTCTATTTTCTATTAAACAACTAAAACGATAAAAATTTATGATAAGGTTTAATACCTTTTTTTCCTACATGCATGATAATAGATTAAACACACCAAATAAGTGTTTATATTTGTCATTAAACACAAGTAAAAGGCAATTAGGGTCCATCCATTTATACATATTAGAAAGGCAATTAGGGTTTAGCTATTCTGGACAAGTTGACAAGCTAACTAACAAGGACAAAATTTTCACTCCATTCATTTTTAGAATCCTACCCATAATAACCCTTCCCATCAAATTTGTTCCCTCCCATTCCTTATTTGGAAAGAAATAAAACATTTGTTTTAGAAAAAGAATATCTTAATGACCACAAATTTTCGCCTTCCTTATTTGGGTACTCAAAATTCCCTCACTCATCAATGATGATCCTACAAATCAGCTGATAATCTAAAATCCCTTCTAACCTTCCTTATATGTCCACTCAACAAAATTTGGAAAGAGATGTAAATACATTGAAATAAGCTTCACTTCCTTACATTAGCGCTCAAATGCTTCTTTATCTGGGTGATCGTTTGCCTACGAGGAAATGACAAACTTAGAGGATCGGAGGATGGAGCATAAGCGTCGGCGAGCAAAGGTTGTAACAACTGTGTTATTCGTATTTTTCAACAATTGCGTTATGAATCATGGGTTGAAGAAGTTTTGTGCGTAATTTGCAACAATTGTGTTTTTTTGTATACTAGGATCTCGAGCATAAAGAGAGGTTTGGATTTAAAGGGGACACAAAGAGGGGAATGAATTTAAATAATAGTCCTAATTGAAGAGAGTGGGTGGCCGCCAGTGGAGTTTGTTGGGGGGGGGGGGGGGGGGGGTCGACGGTGGTCGTGGCTGTCAAAGACGGGTGGGGAGTGCCGACAGACACGAGTTTCACACTAGGTCCGATGTCGCCAAAGACAGCTGTCCAAGTGCCGAGGGAATCAAACCCTAATATAACTGATGTTAAATCAACAACTCCTATTAATGAACTACAAGCTTCTTACTGATATAGATTAGGATATTTAGTATATAATCAGGAAAAAAAAATATAAGACTTTTTATGTTCTAACCTGATGGCAATAATCAGCCACTAAAACCTTATTAGTAGGGGTAACCCCTGACCCTTGATCAACCAAGATTAGCCTATAAAAGGGCCCCAAACCCCTTTCATGCCCCCACAGACTCCAAGGTTCCTATCCACCTCAAAATCCGTGCCACCAAAAACACTCTCCATCACCTACGCCATCGGCTGCCGTTCGACCGCCGCCGTCCGCTGCCTGCTAGACCACTCCTCCCCATCGGTAGCCGCCGGTCCACCATCCGCCGCGGCCTGTCGGCCGCCCTTTCATGCCAGGTAACGGGCCCGGCCTTTTAGTTATTTTGTTTCATGGGCCCAGCCCATTCAGGATTTTAGGCCCGTTTAAAAGAATTGGTCGGGCCAGTCCATTTTATTTAATAGAATTAGTGGCCCAGCCCATGTAGAAAGTTAACCCATTTACTAATAGGCCCAAACCATTCATGTACAATTGGATCCACTTAATGTTGTCATCCCGGCCCATTTAAGTGAGTCAATCCCATTTCAATTCGGTTCAGTCGGTAACCGTACCCAAATGGGCCAAATCTATTAGATACAATCTCTGCTAAAAAAAACCCAAGAATCACTACAGGCAGCCAAGATTAGTGTAATTAACATTTTAAAAAATGTTTTTTAGCCATATCTTCTTGGAAAATAGATATTCACGAACACAATCAAATTGAAAAATCTTGATATGTTTGTAAACTTGGGTATGAATTATGGTTGTGAAAATATAATAAATGTGAGTGACTTCATATTGGTGGTGTATCACATAAACCCAAATCCAATGAGTAAAATCCTCGATAAAACTCACATAATATAAATGTCCCCAATAAAAGTATTGGGAGTAGGTCCACCTATAACATAATGGACTAAATCAAAGGGAGCATGCGAGTGAGAAGTACCGGTGAAAAACGGAAACACCAAGTGCTTTGCTAAACGACAACCAGTATAGACAAAAAAAAAAAAAAAACGATGAACAAAAAAGAATATTGAGTCGATCACTAAAAATATAACCTAAACATACGTCTGTACCATAAGTCGTTATCAGAGGCGACAGAGAGAACTGACTCGGTATGTTGCGCAGATAGTGCAACATGGAGGTTCTCCAGATGATACATTCTACCGACTTTATGGCCAAACCCAATCTGTAGCCCCGTCCATGATTTATGTACATAATAAGAATAGCAGTGAAAGTAATAATTAGTCCAGAGCATCTCGGGCTGGAGGTTGGGTTAGGGTTAAGGGGTTCTAGTACATGATTATGCTTGAGTTGATGCCCAACAAGACCTAACCCGCCCAAGTTGCAGCCATAGCAGTGGGGGCCTTGTCACACCCAAAGTTCGGACTAAGGCGAGGATCCAAAATTTGATGTGATGAAAGGTAAATACAAACCTCAGAAACTAACAACTAACACCATGCAATATACAACTAATATCCATTCTACTAATAATGATAACTCATCATCTCTTATTCCAATAGGATTTAATACAAATATCTTATTACATAAATACTGAAAGAGGAAACTACTAACTGCTAATAAGAAATCTGACTACTGCTGCTCCAAGACTACGTTTGTCTTTAACCACCAGTTATTACTGACCTGAAACTGGATCTACCTGTGGGAATGGGCAACCCCCATAAAAATAGAAGATTAATCTATGTAAAGACTAGTAAGAATACTAATACTAGGTTACTACTCTAGCATACAATTTAATGTATCTAATTATACAATCTAACATATAATGTCAACAATATACAACAGAACTAAACATTCTACTATTGTTAATTCAATATTCATGTAATAATTTAGGTTTACTGAAAAAAGGTGTCTATATATTTATTTCAAACATTTGTGAGTCGTCGGTTTTTTACCAGTTCCGACAACAGAAATCTACTGGACACAAGTTACCTTGGATCCTCCAATAGAAAGTTTACGCAAATGATCAAGAGGGGTTTTCCGTCTCTCACGGAGGGGTTCTAACGCTCAACTTACTTTTTTGAGGTCAAACCTCAAGAGTGAATTACTAGACCTAGGCTCTCAAATCCTTGGCTTTACGTATCGCATATCCAATCCCATGACTCTATCTACTTTATTCGGATTGTGCACTTGTAGTGGTTCACCTTCCACTTATGCGCACGGGTCACCCTACACACTTCACTCTAGGAAGCGACAATATCACATTTTGATCTGTTGATGATTCAATACTATCTATACCACCTCAACTATCGAGACAGTCGGTCTCATTGCTCACCAGCAACTCAACCGATTTTCCATATAAGTTTACATATCTAAATCATTCATATATATTTGTCATATGTATTTTCATACAATGATCAACTTCTCAATATAATGCTTCTATGATTTCACATATCTAATTGTCAATGTTTAAAGATACTAGACGGTAACCACTGTCATATGTAATCATGTGTCCACCTCCCACATGAGATAGAACGCATGCATTGGATTCCATATAAAAGTTTAGAATACCACCAGCTAGCTACACTAAAAAGTCTACTATTGTAGATAGCATGTAAAAGTAATTTGCTTTGATTGGGGTAGCGAGCTATAATTGTACTGGGTGTCCTATGGTGCATGCCTTGATCTTCGAGTGCATTGTCACCACAAGAAAGCTCCAAAGCTAAGAACATAGGAAATAAAAATAAATCATTACCACAACAATTAAACGACACTAGGTTGGTAGGTTTGAATTGTACATGTGCGATCGATAAGGCGAACGCTTATAGGGGCTCAAATCGATGTGAGGTGGCTAGATCTATCTTTGAAAGGGAAAAACATGTATGGGAGTTATAGCTAACCTTCAACTTGCCCACGCTAAAAGATCAAAAAAAACATATCTTACAGAGATAAGTCGGGTCACCCTTAGTAAGGGGACTAATGTCGAGTCGGTAACACGGTAACCTATGCAACCGATCACTCCTACTACTGATTCTATACCTTAATAATGGAATTAGGTCAAAAGACCCATACCATCAGGTTCATCTTGGAAAAATAATTCGGACACCGCCAGTTTAACCCAAATTCAAGTTCGGATAAACAAATGGCGATCGAACCACGAAAATCTACTCACTTAGTTCCATGGCTGCAAATCGGTTAATTAGTAGAGTTTTCTATGTCTCAAGCTAGAGTCATTAGGTTGTATCCTCCGAGTCTGTTTTAATGTTATCAGTTTCACTGCATTTCGATACCGGACGGAGAATCTACGTATGGTCGAACCAAAATTAGACGGTTGAAGTGTTGGTTTAATTCTAACCAGGCTCAATAGGATAACACTACCTCAATTCATGAAACTGCACTCTCTATGAAACTATAAAGTGAAACATAGGTATGGGGTGTTATCTGTAAAAACCGAGGCGTAATAACATGACTCAAAGAAACTCATTGGCCATACTTCCAAGTCCGGCCACCTACAGTCCTATACGGCCACCTGCGGGTGGTCGTACGTCCACTCCAACGCCTTGAGGATTGCCGGAAACCACCGTGGTGCGGCCATGTTGGCTCACCAAAAGAGTGAGGAGATGGGGAAACGGACAAGGCCGCAGATGTTGAGCTAGGCCTATGGGGGCGGCCGATAAGATCCGCTAGATCTGGTATGGGTACTATGGGCCCCTTATTTTCCAAAAGATTCAGCCACCATTGAAAAGTTGGGACCTGCTGCTGTGTTTGTAAAAAAGGTGACAACGGGATGGCTGCCGCATACACAATGCAAGAGGTTTTTCCATAATTGCCCCCAACTCACAAATATTACTGGAAATAGACTCGGCTCGGGTGCTTTTTGTATTACCTTTTTAGAACTCAACACGTGACAAATGTCACTTCCAAACTGCTGTTGCATTTTTATGATCATTTTATTATTAAAGACTAAACAAAATAAATAAAAAATATGTTCATCTTCTTCCTTCGTTTGAATTTTTTTCTCACTTCAACTGCCTCTCGTCGCCGGAGATCGTTAGGATGATTTTATTTTTGTCTCCAACGTCCTTACATAACGTAAAGTATTTAGTGAGTCATTGTCGTCAAGCCCGTGGCGAGCGGACGGTGGACGGTGGCCAGTGGCAGTGGTAGGCAGTAAGAATATAGAGAAAGAAATGAGAGCCGGAGGCAAGTTCGACACGATGTGTTGGATAAATATTTCAATATTATATTCTAAAGATATTATTTACTGTAATTAAATAATCAAAAAGATAAAAACAAAAGAGATTTTCCTGGCCTGGGTTCGAGGCGCGTAATCGCTGCCCTAAGATCTTGATTGCCTCCCCACGTGCGGGTTGATTGGCTAATCCGACCCCAAGGTACAACGAACCCCCATTGCCGGGATATGCTCACCACGTGCACGACCGTAGAGAGCCACAAGAACCCTTCATCTATGTTGCCCATAAAAAAGAAATCTAAAGGTAAAATCTAAAATAATATCATGGCTTAGAGGAGGAAGAAGAAACAATTCAGCTGTCTCTTTCTCAAAGGATTGGATTGATTTATAAATACAACAATCCATAACCCCCACATAACTACCATAAAGGCTTAATGGCTATGTGTAATAGCCATCCTCTAAATTGGGTAGTTACATGCAAGCCAAATAAAAGCTAAAACGGTAAAGAATTTAAATGACAAATAAAGGTTAAATCATTAAAGAGTTTTGAAACTTTTAATAAAGAATTTTAAATAAAAAAAATTAAATAAAAATCCAACAATCCCCCACAAAGTTCAAAACTCTTAAACTCAAAAAATTATGGGCAACTATGTACTATGCAATCGGTGAAGGTGTCTTCCGACTTGAACCAATACTTAGTGTTAAAAGTTTGGTCTGAGAAAAGCGAGGTGAACTAGGTCTTGAACCAAGCTTCCCTTGGATCAGACTTGAACTATCACACACACAGTACATAAGAATTAGGGTTCGCGGGTTAGCACGTTATCGGCCATGCGCTGATACCTTGCTTCTTCATGAGAGTTTCTAAGGAATAGCCCTATTCCTATAGTCGCGGCCCCACGACTACTCTCACATAGGTGAGTCCTCCAAGGGTACCTGCAACGGAGTGGTACCCCGCAAAATCTTGCCTTGGGCTCATTAAGAGAATAAATCTCAACCTGAACCGTCACACATGAGAGCACCTCATCATAGGGACGGGAAGGAGTTATACTCCATAGGATTGTGCTCTCCACTAGACACCTACTCTGGCTTGTTTCTACCCTTTGAACCTCCTTCATGGGATCTCCAATCACAGAGGTAGGGTTTCTACCGGAGGTGCCTATTTAATGGGCTTATCACATCCCCCTCGATGATTCTAGGACTCAACTCCTAGAATGACCTTTCGGTCAAATAACCAGTCAAGTTATTAACTGATCTTCTTAAATTTCACTTTATAGTGAATTGTTATGAGATGTCCTCTAATATACATTTTCTTGGGTGTTCCTGCTCATGTAATTCGTTAGATCATAAAATAATATATATCACACTGAATAACCATTTGCTATCTTAAGAACTTTTCTTTTAAAATTTATAGTTCATACCTTAGTTGGGCACCCCCACATTTTGACATAATGAGATTTTGATTCTATCCCTTTATTACTTTCCTGGAGATACTTATATAAATAAAAGTTACATATAGAATCTTGCTGAAATAAAATCCAGAGCATCTATTAATATCACAGGTCAACATACTTTTATTGGGAGTATGTAATTTTTTTTTTCTCCAAATAAAATAAAGTCAAAATTTATAGCATGACTATAACATCCAGAAGTGCATATGCATGGATATTAGTTCTACTATCGGAAGTATGCAATCTAGACATGTTAGAAATTACCAGTATATCTAATTTATGACTAATGCTTATGATTATAACAACCCAAAAAAGATGGATAAGATCTTAATTATGTATACAACATAACTATTATCCTTAACATGAAGACAATGCACAACAATATGTAAGCTTCTTTCTCATATATTCTTTCTAACATATATGAAGATAAAGCAAAATCAAGATCTTAGATTGTTGGATAAATATTTCAATATTATATTCTAAAGATATTATTTACTGTAATTAAATAATAAAAAAGATAAAAACAAAAGAGATTTTCCTGGCCTGGGTTCGAGGCGCGTAATCGCTGCCCTAAGATCTTGATTGCCTCCCCACGTGCGGGTTGATTGGCTAATCCGACCCCAAGGTACAACGAACCCCCATTGCCGGGATATGCTCACCACGTGCACGACCGTAGAGAGCCACAAGAACCCTTCATCTATGTTGCCCATAAAAAAGAAATCTAAAGGTAAAATCTAAAATAATATCATGGCTTAGAGGAGGAAGAAGAAACAATTCAGCTGTCTCTTTCTCAAAGGATTGGATTGATTTATAAATACAACAATCCATAACCCCCACATAACTACCATAAAGGCTTAATGGCTATGTGTAATAGCCATCCTCTAAATTGGGTAGTTACATGCAAGCCAAATAAAAGCTAAAACGGTAAAGAATTTAAATGACAAATAAAGGTTAAATCATTAAAGAGTTTTGAAACTTTTAATAAAGAATTTTAAATAAAAAAAATTAAATAAAAATCCAACACGATGTACCTAGGGGTGGCAATACTTGACCCGACCCTCCAACCCGACCCGAAGTTAGCAGGTTTGAGTTTGGCCTAAACGGGTTCGGGTCATAAACGGGTCGACCCGATTGACCCGTTTATTTAATGGGCCGGGTTCGGGTTTGTACTTATAACCCGATTGACCCGTTTACCAAATGGGTCGTGTCAACCCGACCCGATCCGACCCTAGCCAACCCGACCCAACCTGACCCAACCCGGCCCAATCATACGACGAATATTTTTTTGTTGCTGTAGGAATAAGCAAAAGTCCAAATCCTATTGACATAGTAACTGTAAGTGGAACAGCCCCCTTGCTACTATGATAGAGAGCCGTCTGCTTGTTGCCAAACCAACCCTGCTCATAGAGGAAGAAAAGAGACTTTAGAAAAGTGGTTCAGGTAGCTCAGCAGGTTAGACCCAACCCGACATGTTTACATGGGTTCTGTTGACCCAACCCGACCCGACACAACCCAACTAATTTAGTAAACGGGTTAAACAGGTCGGGTCAGATCAACCCGTTTATTAGGCGGGTCGGGTTTGGGTTTAAGTTTTTGACCCGTTTATGAAACAGGTCGGGTTCGGGTTGGGTGTTTTAGCCTTATACCTACGGTTCTCCTCGGGATGGGGGGGTCTAACCCTACACGAGGACGTGTAGCCCTAAGGGGGGTGGATTGTGATGACCAAGATCCAATAGGCCAATAGCCAAGATCCAAGACTCCTGAGCCGGGAATGGCAAGATGGATGAGGTGAGGTGAGGTGAGGTGAGGTGTACAAGGCCATGAGTTAGCCCCACATCGCCTGGAGAGAAGGAGATCCTGAGCTACTTATATAATTTCCCCTCCCAAACATAGAAGACGCGTTTTAAAACCGTGCGCCGCTACGGAATTCGTAAGAACTCCGTAGTTAAGCGTGCTCGGGCGGGAGTAGTACCAGGATGGGTGAACACCCTGGGAAGTTCTCGTGCAGGCACGGGCAAAGCGGACAATATCTTGTGTGTTTGGGGCGGATGTTACAAATCGTCAGATTCCCACAGGTCTACCAAACGGATAAAGTTTCACTCTGCCACGGACATCCAGACAAATCTAACAACACTGCGGCAAACTCGCTCCAAGTCTGCTACCGTTCAAATGTCATCTCACGCCCCGGATCTGACTACAAGGGTAAACCAGTCAAACCCGGGGGTGATGGGGTTTTAAGGGTAAGTCAATGTTATAAGGTTGCGAGATTGATTTTATTATTTAGTTATTTATTACTAATTTATTATTAACTACTTACTAGCTGATGAGGGACGGCTTTGAGGAGAAGCCTACCAATAACTTGGCCTTGAGGAAAGGCCTACCAGGCATGAAGCTTTGAGGAGAAGCTTACCAAAGAAATATTACTGGTTCAGGCATTATTCAGAGCATCTAGAACATGGTTCTACAGTTATTACATAATCAACTGAAAATAATAAAACTAGTTAACACCTCTAATATCCTCCGTCGATAGCTAATCAAGCTCCTCTAGGAAGCGCCTGAGAAGGATCTATGGTACCTGAAAAGAGTGTGCAACAACGGGGTGAGTTTACTAGGTAAACTCAGTGAACCGTTAACCCTAAACTAGCTAGGGTAAACCATAGTCATACCCTGCCCTTCTAGAAGTCTACGAGGGCGACAACATATACATACATATATTGTAAATAAGATAGTTCAGCTAGCTAATATGACAGTTCTACTATGGTACAACTACAACTAGTAAATGTAAGACAAATAAGCATCCAGATTAAAAGTATGCAACTAATCATCGAAGGTTAGTTCTACCTACTCCTAAAGTGAACCGGCAGTTTTCTAACTGGGTCTGCCAACAGAACCTGGGTCCAAGTGTACCTGGAGAGCCAGAAATACCCATATGGCCATAAGGGGGCTTGGTCTTTCACCACGGGGCACTCCCACCCACCTTGCTTTTAGGGGTCATTACCCAGGGGTGGACTACTAGGCCACTAGGGGCTTTACCGCCTGCCCAACCCTGTGACCTTACCTACTTGATTCGGATTATGCACAGGCGGTGGTTCACCTCCCATCCTGTGCACTCGGGTCCCCTACCCATGCCCGTGAGTAGTGAGTCTTCCCTCTGGGAAGAGAACCTCGACTGAGGAAGTACAACAACCGGTCTCTCTACTGAGACCACCGGTCTCTCCACTGAGACCACCAGTCTTTGTTGCTCAATAGCAACTGGACTGCACCACACGACCCATGGTCACCAAACACACTCATTCAACAGAATATTAATAAATAATCAGTACATGTATCTACTTGTTTGCATGCATCCTAGTGTGAATCTAGGTTGAGTCAATCACTGTTACAGCTATCAAAATATTACATATATGATTATTCAGAGGCCAGGGATAGTATGCCCACCTCCCACATGCAGTACCGGTTTCCCGCCTGCATGCATTGGACATACTATGCCACATACGGTTTTATTTATTATTTTATAGATATAACTACAATCTACTCTAACTAGAATAGAATTAATCATGTTCACCTGGAGAATGGCTCGGTGGTCCACGCTCCTCACGCCTATCGGTCCGGTGTACCGTCGAAGGAGAAACTGACCATCATGGTTTAAAATGTATAAGTTGTCACATCTATAAATTACTCAAACTAGAGTTCTAAAGCGGTTGTTTTAGGGATGAGGGACCCATGAGATCCGGTCTCGCTCGAGTCCGACTTCGGTCGGAGGTTTTAGGGTCGAATCGGTGAAAACCGGCCTACGATCGGTTCAATAGGGAAAGGGGGCTCTAGGGTCCTAAAATAGGTTTCATACATCGGCATCGATGATCTGAGCACGATGCCACTGGTTTCGTCCAATTCCGAGATCGGACGGAGAATTGACGATCAAACCACGGTGCGCCGATTAGATCAGGCCCATGGATAAAAAGGGATCCTAGATAGTAAAATTACTATACAAATTCTAGTTCAACAAGTGGGTCTCTTCGAGCCGGTCGAAATACCGCTGGTTTCGTCTGATTCCGAGATCGGACGGAGAAATGGCGGCTGAACCAATTCTAGACAGTTTACGGGTCTGGTTCAAGTGAACCAGACCGGTTCACTGTTGGGCCGGATCTGCGGGTCTGCTGTGCACTTGAGCGGGTCGGGTTGCTGTGCAGTCGGGTCGGGTTGCAGTGCAGTCGGGTCGGGTTGCAGTTCGGGTCGGGTCTGTAGTATTAATAATTTCTAAAGGACCTGAGAAAGATTTTTAATTACGGATTGGTCCGTTCTTCTTCTTCCCCACAAAACCAGTGAAACAGGGGGCTGGTTTTGTGCGACGACTACGGCGGGGGGGCCGGCCTGGGAGCGCCGGAGAGCGCTCGGTCAATCTCCCCCGCACCACCTCCACGGAGGAGATGCGGGTGGAGCCGCCGGAGCAACCGTCGAAGCCTCGTAAAGGCCCGGCTATAAAAAGCCGCGAGTGGAGGTTTGGGTTTGGTTTTTCTCCGACGATCGCCGGCGGAGCCTGGGGTCGGTCCTCCCAACGAGAACCATCGCTGGGGTCACAGAGGCGTCCCCCGTCCAAGTGGGCCGCGACAAGGGAGGAGGATGGGGTGTCGGGTTGGAGGTCCGACTGCGCGTCGCAGTAGGTGGCCGGGTTCGGTTTGTTCGGACGGAAGAGATGAGGTGGGAAGGGGGGAGGGCTGACCTGGGTGTGTCGTCGGGGTTGGGGAAGGTACTCGGAGGGACTGCGGCTGCTCCTCTCTCTTCTCACTCGATCCCTGTCTTCTTCTCTCCCTCCTTTCTCTCTCTAGTCCTCTCTCTCTCTACTCCGCTCCGTCCTCTCTCTCTCCCTCTCTTTGGTTCACGTAAAAAGGAAGGGGAGGGGAGCTGTTATGGTAAGTACGGCTGGGGATCAGGTTGGTTAAGACCTTCCTAACAAAGAGGGTGGTGGTTATGAAAGGAAAATGTTCAGTTTAATGTTCCAAATCTTCACAGTTATCCTCATCCGAATTTCGAATTTTAAATACCGGGGAGGGCGATCGAGGGGGTCTAAACCCAGCCAAAAGGTTGAAAGAAGGGTCCTATGGCTGGTCGGGCTCAATCCCGGGCCATGAACTAGGTTCGGTTGGAACCCGGATGCAATCCGTTACAAACCGTAGGTTAGAAGTGGGCACGGAAGGACCCGTTGGAAAGCTCTCATCGACGCGAACACAACTGCGCTTGGTATATATTTTTCTGACTTGTAGATCTCCCACAATAAAGGAAATACTCTGAATTTTAAAATAGCAATAACTCATTGTCCGGGTGTCGGATCGACCCCCGCTAAGGCTCGTTGGAAAGCTCTTTCAGAGCCTCACCCAATGTATCTAGCCTTACTACGATCCGATCACCCAATCTCCTGTGGTAAACCAAACAATACCGATAGTGGGCTGATCATCGAAATTCTAGGGTTTTAACTACCGGGCTGCCGAAACAGGCTGCGCATACACCCGATCCCTGCACGGGACGCACTAATACGACGTGCTCGAAAATATAGAAAAAGTGAACGTAAAACATCTCATGGGTTTACGACCCATTATTCTAGAAAAAACCCAACAAGAAAGTCTGACGGTAAAAAAAAGACGAAAAGAGCCCTGGGAGGATTTTTATTATTCTCAAATTTAACACCTCAGGTGTTACAGCCTACACACCTTAAAGAAATTTTCGTCCTCGAAAATAAGACAGAAAATAGAATCAAGCATCGAAAAGATAAGGGTACAAGTGCAACATATCAGACTCCACCTCCCATGTGGCCTCGTCCTCGCCTCGATGACTCCAAAGGATCTTGACCATCCTGATGGTCTTAGTGCGAAGCACCCTATCCTCAGAAGCCAAAACACGGACCGGACGCTCCTCAAATGTGGCATCTGCACTGAGCTCCAAGTCCTGCCAATCCAGCACGTGTGACAAGTCTGGCATGTACCTCCGAAGCATCGACCCATGGAACACCGGGTGGACTGCTGAGAGGCGTGGTGGCAGGGCCAGGCGATATGCCACCTCGCCCACTCGATCCAATATCTCGAACGGTCCCGTAAACCTCGGCGCTAGCTTCCCCCTCTTTCCGAACCGAAAGACACCACGCTTAGGGGAAACCCGTAGGAAAACATGGTCTCCAACCTCGAACTCCAGAGGTCGCCTATGAACGTCTGCATAGCTCTTCTGCCTGCTCTGAGCTGTACGAAGCCTTCCCTGATCAGTTGTATCTTCTCCGTTGTCTCCTGCACCAACTCTGGTCCCAGAAGACTACGCTCTCCAACTTTTGCCCAACAGATAGGGGAACGACAAGGCCTCCCATATAGAGCCTCGTAAGGAGCCATGCCAATGCTCGCCGGAAAGCTGTTGTTGTATGAGAACTCCACTAGTGGCAAATGCTCATCCCAATTACCAGCAAAGTCTATAGAGCATGCCCGAAGCATGTCCTCCAAGATCTGGATGGTCCTCTCTGACTGACCGTCCGTCTGAGGATGAAAGGCCGTGCTAAAATTGAGCTGGGTCCCTAATGCAGTCTGTAAGCTCCTCCAGAATCCTGAGACAAACCTGGGGTCTCGATCTGAGACTATGCTCACTGGAATCCCGTGCAATCGGACTATCTCTGCTATGTAGAGTCTGCTCAACTCAGGTAGGGAAATGGTAATCCTGACTGGAAGAAAGTGGGAAGACTTGGTCAGTCTGTCCACAATCACCCATACTGAATCATGCCTCCTCCTGGTCAGTGGTAACCCTGAAACGAAATCCATCGTGATGTGCTCCCACTTCCACTCAGCCACTGGAAGTGGATAAAGGGAACCTGCGGGCTTCTGGTGTTCTGCCTTAACCTGCTGACAGGTTAGACACTTCGCTACAAACTCAGCTACGTCTTTCTTCATTCCAATCCACCAGAACTGATTCTTCAAGTCCCGATACATCTTGGTACTTCCAGGGTGTACCATGTATCGAGAGCGATGTGCCTCTGCGAGGACTTTATCTCGAACCTCCTGGTTCTTCGGTAGACACAACCTCCTTTTGTACCTCAGCCCACCTTCAGAGTCGAGCGACCAATCCTCCACTGCCTCTCCTCCAATCAGCCGAGAGCGCATCTCTTCCAATTCCTCATCCTCAACCTGAGAGTCTATCACTTGCTTGATCAGGGTAGGCTGAGCCCGGATACTGAGCAATCGATTACATGAGGGCTCTCCTCTCAATATCAGGTCATACCCTTCCACAGCTATAAGAAACTCATGCCTGTCAGCTATCAGCCGCGATAGTTTGCTCCTGAACTTTCTGCTGAGTTCATCTGCCACCACATTAGCCTTCCCAGGGTGATAGAAGAAGTTGTAGTTGAAGTCCTTCAAGACCTCAATCCACCTCCTCTGTCGGAGATTCAGGTCTTTCTGGGTACAGATATACCTTAGACTCTTATGATCACAATACATCTCAAAGTCTTCTCCGTACAGATAGTGCCGCCAAATCTTGAGCACGAACACCACCGCTGCAAGCTCCAGGTCATGGGTCGGGTAGTTCTGCTCATGAGGCTTCAACTGTCTCGATGCATAAGCTACTACTTTGCCATCTTGCATTAACACACCTCCAAGTCCAGACTGAGACGCATCCGTATAGACCACATATCCCTTCCCACTAACTGGCACTGTAAGAACAGGGGCAGTGGTGAGTCGTCGCTTCAGCTCCTGGAAGGACTGCTCGCAAGCATCTGACCACTCGAACTTTACCCCCTTCTTTGTCAACTGAGTCAGGGGCAATGCCAGTCTCGAGAATCCCTCCACAAACCTCCGGTAGTATCCTGCTAGACCCAGGAAACTCTGGATCTCAAAAACATTCCTCGGTGACTCCCAACTCAGTACTGCCTCGATCTTTGCTGGGTCCACTGAGATATCTCCTTCTGAAACCACATGCCCTAAGAACTTCACTTCTCTCATCCAAAACTCACACTTGCTGAGCTTGGCATAGAGCTGGTGATCTCGCAACGTCTGTAGGGCAATCCTCAGATGCTCTACATGCTCCTCTTCTGACTTCGAGAAGATCAATACGTCGTCGACAAAGACCACGATGAACCGGTCAAGATAAGGCCTGAAGACCCGGTTCATCAAGTCCATAAAGGCTGCCGGGGCATTCGTCAGACCGAACGGCATCACTAGAAACTCATAGTGCTCGTACCGCGTCCGGAACGCCGTTTTTGAGATATCTTCATCCTTCACCCTGAGCTGGTGATACCCGGTCCTCAGATCAATCTTTGAGAAGAACCGAGCACCCTTCAGCTGGTCAAACAGATCCTCGATCCTCGGGAGAGGATACCTGTTCTTCACCGTGACCGCATTCAGTTTTCTGTAGTCAATGCAGAGTCGCTTTGAGTCATCCTTCTTCTGAGCAAACAGAACAGGGGCACCCCATAGAGAGACACTGGGGCGAATGTACCCAAGGCTCCTTAACTCCTCCAACTGTGTACTCAACTCTCGTAACTCCGCCGGTGCCATCCGATATGGGGCCACAGAGATCGGTGCCGTTCCTAGAAGCAATTTGATACTGAACTCCACCTCTCGCACTGGAGGAAGACCGGGGAGCTGGTCTGGAAAGACGTCTGGAAAATCTCGAACTACCGGGGAGCGCTCCAAGGAACTCACACCTTCGGTCTCGCTAGACAACTGAGCTAGCAGACTAAGGCAAGTCCTCCGTCGAGGCATCGGATATAAGATAGCCAGTCTCGCTCCGACGAATACAATCTCTGGGCTGTCGGGTGGACGAAAGGTGATCTTCTTGGAGAAGCAATCTAGAGTCGCATGGTAAGCCGCCATCCAGTCCATCCCGAGCAGGACATCCAACCCTTGTAGGTCAAGGATGATCAAGTCGGCCACAAGCTCGTTATCGCCCACGGAAAGCACACACTTCCTGCATATTCGGTCCACATCTGTGCTAGCCCCTAGTGGTGAGACCACCGACAGAGCATAACCGAGTGGTTCCGACTCTAGCCCCAAGGTAGCCACAAAGCTAGGGACTATGTAGGAGTGTGTCGATCCAGTGTCGAACATGACTCGTGCCAGAGTGGTGAAAACAGGAAGGACACCTAAGTGGTAGTGCACGTTATAAGAATCTACTCATCCTAGATATGCAAGCAAAAGAAGGCAAACTACTAACTAAGCGAAAGTAAATCTACACTAAAAGGGGTTCTAGGCTTACCTTCTATGGTAGACCCAGAAGCTCTAGCATCCTGGCTGATGAGTGCATAGGCTCGACCATGCGTCTGCTGACCACCTCCTCCCTGACGAGCCTGAGGCCTCTGCTGAAGTGGCTGTGGTTGGGGAGGGTGGTAAGGCCGGGAACCCTGTTGATGCTGAGGCGGCTTATGCTGGGGCTGGGGATGGTACGTCAAAGCTGGGCGAGGGTGATATGGTAGGGCAGGTAGGGCTGGCTGCTGCTGCTGCTGCGAAGGACGACGAGTGCAGTCACGCCTGACATGGCCATACGTGCCACATCTGAAGCACTTGGGACCCTGAGAAGCTGGGGGACCCTGGGAGTGGTGTTGCTGCTGACGAGGAGGAGCCTCCTGAACTCTGGGCTTCTTAGAATGAAACCCATGATCGCTCCTGCTACTACTACCACCTGCCCGTTTCTCATGAAACGTCCTGGTCTCCTCTTGGCCTCTCTCTGCCACCAAAGCTCGGTCCACCACCTCTCGGTAAGTCTTCAGCCTCAATACCTTGATCCTGCTCTTTAATCCGGGCCTCAGACCTCGCTCAAATCTCCTCGCCTTGCGCTCCTCAGTGGCCACAAGGTATGGAGCGTAGCGAGAAAGCTCGTCAAACTTGGCCTCGTACTGGGCAACACTTTCGTTGCCCTGATACAGGTCTAAGAATTTCTGCTCCATCTGGTCTCTAACACTTTCCGGGAAGTACTTCTCCTGGAAGACCTCTTCGAACTCTGCCCAGGTCATGGTCGTCTGGTTCTCTCCTCGGGACCTTTGGACATGGTCCCACCAGAAATCTGCCTCTGCCTCTAGCTGATAAGAGGCCAGTGTGACTCTCCTCTCTCCGACTACCTCTAGAGCATCCAGCGCCTTGACGATCTGCTTCAACCACCTGTCGGCCTCCACTGGATTAGGATCACCCCTGAAGGTTGGCGGCTTCAGTGTCTGAAAGTCCTTCAGGAGCTTTCCCATCCTGTCTCCATCTGCCCTCAGCCCCTCCTGGGCTGCTTGTTGGGCCTGAGCCTGGGCCAAGGCGGCCTGAGCTGCTGCAGCCTGCTCTTGGGCAGCCGCTTGCTGCTGGGCAACCATGGCTTGCTATTGCTGCATCATCTGAGTCATAGTGCGGAACATCTCCATGGGATTAGGAGCCAGTACCGGATCAGACGTCTCAGGAGGAGAGGGTCTACCCCTAGTGCCAACCATCTGCAATAAGCAAATCTATCATGCACTCAACTAGACGAAACTAGCCTACAACTAAATCCCTTAGGATCATATCCCTAAGCTCTAATACCAGCTTGTAACATCCGCCCCAAACACACAAGATTTTGTCCGCTTTGCCCGTACCCGCACGAGAACTTCCCAGGGTGGTCACCCATCCTGGTACTACTCTCGCCCGAGCACGCTTAACTACGGAGTTCTTACGAATTCCGTAGCGGCGCATGGTTTTAAAACGCGTCTTCTATGTTTGGGAGGGGAAATTATATAAGTAGCTCAGGATCTCCTTCTCTCCAGGCGATGTGGGGCTAACTCATGGCCTTGTACACCTCACCTCACCTCACCTCATCCATCTTGGCATTCCCGCCTCAGGAGTCTTGGCTCTTGGCTATTGGCCTATTGGATCTTGGTCGTCACAATATATATATATATATATATATATATATATATATATATATATATATATATATATATATATATATATATATATATATATATATATATATATATATATAGAGGAATGGGATGCTGCCTATCAAAGCAGCATTTCTTGCTGCTTTGAGACATTGTTTGACCATCCTAGAAGTTTTGGAATTTGATGAAATTTGGTGAGGGTGTTGTCTAGGGTAAGATGATCATCCTCACAAATTTTCATCAAATTCCAAAACTTCTAGGGGGTTCAAATGGTCGAAGCAAAATCAGTCGTCTGCAGTCACCGTTAAAATCTACAGCATTTTGCTTCGACCATTTGACCCTCTTAGAAGTTTTGGATTTTGATGAAAATTTGTGAGGATGATCATCTTACCCTAGACAACACCCTCACCAAATTTCATCAAATTCCAAAACTTCTAGGATGGTCAAACAATGTCTCAAAGCAACAAAAACGCTGCTTTGATAGGCAGCATCCCATTCCTCATATATATATATATATATATATATATATATATATATATATATATATATATATATATATATATATATATATATATATATATATATATATATATATATATACACACACACATTGTTCTATTTTTATTTTTACAAATAAAGTAAACATCAAGAATTTTTTTTTTGCAAATAGAAAAAACCCCTCCATATGTATCATTCTCTTTTTACCCCAACACTGGATACCATCGAGACTTGAGAGGTTCTAATTGTAATCATCCGATGGTGGTTTAATAGGTCGGGTCACTCCCACGAGATCCAACAAGCTGTCCTTCCTCGTTCGTAATAGAAAATTATCATAAACTTATCTTTTGGGTTCTGATTCGCTCATGCGAATAATCCACGGAGAAGGATTCGATAACCCGGACACAGGTACGCTGGTCTCATCACCGTCCGAGCATTCGATACTACCTGGATTTGGAGAGCCTAAAAGTGCATAAACGAATACAATTAGCCGTTGGGACTCTGGATCAACTCCGAAAAATCCCACTGAGAAGGTCTTGACAAGAATGGTCAATGGTGCAGGTTGTGTCGAATTTTGATGGTCATAGTTAGGTCAAATGTAATATTCTACAAGCATGGTACTGTTTTAATACTATTCTCACTCCCCTCAAACCAGTGCACACAAACCGCTATTGCGAAGGTTCAGAACTCTGGTCACAACAGTATAAGAAAGCAATAGTGCCACATGTTTAATTCAATCGCATTGTCTCAAAAACGATAATCACACATAAAGGACATTCGTTAGAGAGAAGCCGCCTTAGGGATGGCGACCTCCCCAGGTTCGAATGACTTGGCCAACTTTTTCCTCCAAAACTTGCAACGCTCACCGTACGATGAAAAAATACATTGCTGCAAGAGAAACCTTGACACGCCACCAGCTAGCAGTGACGACAATCTAGGTGGCATCCTGTAAATACTATCTAAGGTTACACCCGTTCTGAACTGACAAACATAACCGAACAACCTGGCACTATAGAAAGCACAGACCTTACCAATTTAAAACAAAGAGGACAAATGAATGATTCTCTCACATTGCTCCGACAGAAGACAATCTCGACCATACAAACAACGACACATGGATCACCAGGATGGTAGCCTCACCAACCCCTCCCTCATGCTCTCCTTTATAAATAGAGGAATAGAGCTCTAAAGAAAGGGTTGGTCAATGGCTGGTAAGTTAAAAGTTGGAAAGTGTAACTAGCTAGTGCCCCTACTTAGCTCTTTTCTTCTCCCCCATTCATGTACACATACCTTGTATGTAGACCCCGCACCTCAACATACTTGGTGGATTCAGCTGTAAGCACCGTAGTTTTTTCTCCTTGTCAACGAAGGGGTTTTCCACGAACAACTTGGTCTCTCTCTCTCTCTTAACTTAGTATTTTACCTCTCTCTCTCTCTCTCTCTCTCTCTCTCTCTAATTCAACAACACCCCTCGTAGTAAGATGTCTCGAGACGAGTTTGGATCAGATCCCTAAGACTTATAAATCGATCATTTCGATGGGACCACTTCGTCCATAATTGAATCCCAAAGCGGTACTGGCGGCTCTTCCATCCAATACAGCACGTCACGACACGGTCATCATATGCACTCTTTTGGCTCTGCAGTTGGCTCTTCCACCCGATGCAACATGTTTGGTCTGTTTGAGCTTGTCTTGTGTATCTAACGAGCTTAAATTTTGGGAAAAATGGCCCGGACGTAGAGATGTCAATTCCCGATGGGCCCGTCGGGCTGTGCCGGGCCTCGGGCCCAACCCGGGCATACATATATTTTGAATTTCGGATCGGGCTGAGCTGGACCTGGTTTGGACTAAAGTTATAGTGTTTAATAAAAAAATATGCATCCAGTGGGATTTAAAGACTCAATCTTTAAGAGAGGTAAAGAGAAGCTATAAACTACTACACCATATTTTCTTAATGCTTAAACTACCCGGTCTTTATATATATATATATATATATATATATATATATATATATATATATATATATATATATATATATCGGTTTTGTGCTGACTAGACAAAACGGAAGGACAAGCTGAAAAGACAAAAATGAACCGAATAGATCTAACCATTCGTTCAAAAATCAACGCACAATCTCTATTTCCCTGTCAAACAACTATCTCCCCTTGGTTTCAAATCTCGACCCATTTAAACTGCACTAAACCCTTAAAATCCCGGTCCATTTAAACTGCACTAAACCTGACCGTTCATCTCGTGATCGTTGTTCGCATCAACGGCTATAAAACCGCCTGCTGAAATTTCGGCCGTCCCAAACCATCGGATCGATCTCGAGGAATCCGTTCGAATAGAAATAGTTGTGATTGATCGATTATAGGAGGAGGGGGAGTTGGTCGTGCCGAAGGCGCCCGCTTCGTGCCAATCGGCACGGGCGAGGAAAATGGTTGTCCCTATGAATGCCAGTGTTGTCGTCGAAAGTATTTTGTTGCCGAAGGCGTTTAGGTGGGTTGCCGCCGAAGGCGTCCACTGCAGTGCCAACAGGCACGAGCATACACTAGTATATATATATATATATATATATATATATATATATATATATATATATATATATATATATATATATATATATATATATATATATATATATATATATATATATATATATATATATATATAGGGGGCTGCTATGCTGCGGCATGCGGTGCGTGCGGCATCGCACCGCAGCCGTGTGATGCACGCGCTGCATGCATGCGATGCACGCAGCAGTGCATCACACGGCTGCGGTGCGATGCCGCACGCACCGCATGCCGCATTCAAGCATTTTCATATATATATATATATATATATATATATATATATATATATATATATATATATATATATATATATATATATATATATATATATATATATATATATATATATATATATATATATATATATATATATACAGTAATTATATTAGGCTCTCGGGCCGGGCTTTCGGGCTTCTTGTCTGGCCGGGTTGCAGGCTCAAGGTGGCAATCCGAACCTGGCCCATGATATGTTCAGGCCGAGCCGGATTTGGACCGTTGACTTTCAGACTGGGCTTGAGCCGATAGGCTTTTTTTACACCCCTACGAATTCCATACTAAGTCGAAATCTTGAACAATATATTGGAACTATTCATACATTTTATGAGCCTATTCACAAGCTAGCTCACGGTCCCTAAACAAGTAGGTTTACAAGCACAATCGAGCCGAGCTTTGGTATGTTTGAACTCGACTCTCATTAAACGAGCCAAAACTCCAGGCTTGGGCTTGGCTCCAACAAACTCGATCGAGTCTTTATCGAGCTTATTCCCGAATCCGCCCACCCGATCATTGCGCAAAATTAGTGGCTAGTGTCTTAATACTTTTAGATCAATAATAAATCATGTGCTTTAATAATGAGTAACAAGCAAGTGATCGAGCACTGTCTGTCTTTATTATGGATGTATTGAGTGGACTTCCCTTCCACTGCACTCGTCATTTTATAAAACCCCACAGCTCAGTCCCAGATCAAGATGACACACACATCCTCATGCCCCCCCTTGTCTGCCAACTGTGTGACATACTCTCCTCGTAGAGACAATACTCTAGTCCATTGTTCTCTTTCTCTAAAATAAAAACCTCTAATCCATTGAGCAATGCTATCTAAACATACTTCGCGACAACTCCTCCCGCCAGTCGCCGTCATTGTCCACCGCCTCACTGACCACTGTCGGCCATCATCTACCACCCGCACAAATGGCATCCCCCTAAAGTTAATCTCATGACCCATAGTCCCGCCAATCAGGAGCGCTCCGCTTCACGCAGAGTTGTCCCGCTGGGTTGTCCCTCAGTTTGTTCGAACAGTTCCATTCCCCATCTCTTAGCCATGGATCGAGAACGACAACCCAATAGCCCCCTCCGAACAAAAGAGGGAAAAAAAAGAGTTATTTTGACTTTGCCCCCCAAATTTTGCCTTAAGTTAGACTTTACCCCCCATATTTTTCATTATTTAGACTTTACCGCCCAAAACTAACTGTTCCGTCAGTTCACCATCTAAGAGAAAGGGTGAGCTGACGGAAAAGAAATAAAGTTTTGGAGGGTGAGCTGACGGAACAGTTAGTTTTGGGGGCTAAAGTCTAATTAATGAAAATATGGGGGGTAAAGTCTAATTTAAGGCAAATTTGGGGGGCAAAGTCAAAATAACCCAAAAAAAATAAGAAGAGGAAGATAACCCAGTAAGGCAGCAGTACCCAGCTCAGAGGACACTGCAATCATGAATCCTAAACCGTACAAAACCGATCAACCAAATCTCCACCGTCAGTTCCGCAATAATATCGCACACCGTATCCGGCCCCAGGTGCCTCCCATCCCCACGTGTCATAGGATCTCACCCTCAACGCCAGATCCCACGGGCCGTCCGCGTATCTTGGCGCGTCCCGCTCCCCAACGGCTCCTCCGCTACACGATCCGAGATCCGCGTCTAACGGCTACCCCGCTTTCAAATCAAAAAAAAAAAAGATCCCGTCACCGGCCCCCCCCGCTCACGCGCTTTATCAACCACCTTGTCTGTTGGGGGCACAAGCGCGTGGGGACGGGAGTCACGGCCGGCGGGCTTTAAGAACCACCCAACAGTGCAACCAACGCCTCCAATCCCTCACCACCGCTCCCTCCGATGCCGACCGTTGTGCTGAGGATTTCCCTTATTTGCCGCCTCTTCAACAGCCTCCTCCTCCATTTCCTCCCCAAAAGGCTTAGGGCCCTCTTGCCCCGCTCCTGGCTCCCGGCCGCGCAACCCGAGATTGAAACCCGGAAGGCGCCGGCGCCGGCCAATCTCTCGCGCCCCAACTTGGGCGCCTCTCCTCCTTCTTCATCTTCTTTCTTACCCTCCTGGGGGCAATCCCCGATGGACGAGTCGGACGAGAAGGGGGGGTCCCCGGAGATGGACCCGGCGGAGCTGAAGCGGGTGTTCCAGATGTTCGACCGCAACGGGGACGGGCACATCACCAAGAAGGAGCTGAGCGACTCCCTGGAGAACCTCGGGATCTACATCCCCGACGGGGACCTGGCGGCGATGATCGAGAAGATCGACGTGAACCGGGACGGGTGCGTGGACATGGACGAGTTCGGGGCGCTGTACCGGACGATCATGGACGAGCGGGACGAGGAGGAGGACATGCGGGAGGCGTTCAACGTGTTCGACCAGAACGGGGACGGGTTCATCACGGTCGAGGAGCTGCGGTCGGTGCTCGCGTCGCTCGGCCTCAAGCAGGGGCGGACGGTGGACGACTGCCGGAGGATGATACGGAAGGTGGACGTCGACGGGGACGGGATGGTGGACTTCAAGGAGTTCAAGCAGATGATGAGGGGCGGGGGGTTCGCGGCGCTGAGTTGATGGTTCGTTGGGCTTCGAGAGGGGGAGGGGGAGGGGGAAACACTGCCAAGGGGGGTTGTAGATATTGGGGAGGGAGAAGGGCTCAACACACACTGATCGTTTGTTCCATTGGTTTTAGCTTTTCTATTAATTGGATTGATCTCTCTTCTTTTTTTTTTTTTTGGGTCAGCAAAAATTGAGATGTTTAGTGTTCTGTACTCCCAATTCCAATTCTCTCTTTGTAACACACATGCCCGTTAAGGATCAAACAAAATTCAGATGAAATTAGTTGATAGATTATTGAAAATTATGACCTAATTGTACATTTTCGTCGAGATCCACAAGGAACGCCAAGTTAATTCGAGCAAAACTACCGAAATCATGATCTGAAGTATTTTTTTTTTTTTTGGGGATCGGCGATTGTCCCGAAACCGTTTGGGCAATGGGCCACTGCAGGCTCGGACTAAACCCTCCGGGAGTGAATCCCGAGCCACTCGGCAATGCCCTCTTCACTCCTAGGTAAATCGAGGCGGGGAGGAGAGCCCAACCTCCTGACCAAAGCATCAATTGCTTTGCTAACAATCCTCATTCCTATCCCCTGGTGGGTAGGGATGGTAGCAGTGCGGTTTAAATCCGAAAACCGCTGTAAACCTCACCGCATGGTGCGGTTTTGGTTTGACAAAATATAAAACCGTCGCGGTGCGGTTTCGGTTTTTGGTTTCGATGTAGCGGTGCGGTTTCGGTTTTGACGAAAATCATATAAAACTGCACCATTTAGGCCTTTATAATGATAAACTGCGGTGCACTGCACCACACCGAATCGCATGGTGCGGTTTTGATTTTACATAATGGTAAACCATCGTGGTGCGGTTCGGTTTCGATGTGGCGGTTCGGTGTTGCTGTGGGTGCAAAATCTGGCTAATGCTCTGCAGTGGAACCCACAACCCTGCCTGGGGCCCACAAGCACGATGGTGGGACCCGCAGCCCTACCTGGGACCCACAAGCACGATGGTGGGACCCGCAGCCCTACCTGGGACCCACAAGCACGATAGTGGGACCCGCAGCCCTGCCTGGGGCCCACGAGTATGACGGTGGGACCCGCAGCCTTGCCTGGGCCCACCTGCACTATCTAGGGTCTGGTAAATCCCCCCGGGTATTTGTTGTAGCTCGTGTGTCCTTAGTGTGGAATTTCTGTATTAACATTAATAAAGATGACTTTGGTTATTGCTTTAATTAGAATACTACTCTGGTGTATGATAATACTCATCTAATAAAAGGACTCTAGGGAACACAGTAGGCCACTTAGGCGCATGGAGGATCCATGCTTGGGAGACCCAGTGGACCAGTTCTATGTAGACCTAGAACTAGTTCACAGCTTAGGTGATGCCGGTCGCTTCACCGAGAGCAAGCTGTTGGCAAGTAGAGGATGTGGTGAAGTCTCCACCATGGGAACGTAAGATTCCCATTTACCTGACCAAGCACGATGATCGTGTTGAACAGGAACCAAGACGGTGCACAGTTCAGTGATTCAGACACTGGTGCATAAACTGTCTTACTACTATAGATAATCCGTCCTTAACCCTGAGGGACCGTGTACACTGGGCCAACCAGTTGTGTGGTGCTTTGATGTGCCAACGTGTGCAGACCTTCCATAGTCCAATACCACGGTACGTTGGGTTACCCGGCTGGCGCTTGAGTAACATGTAATCCCTACAGGTTATCCGACGTCCAGTGTTGGATGAGTGCGTTTTGATGAGTCAATCTGTCCACACAGTTAACCCAGGCCTGGTGGTTGTCAGCATGACTGACGATGTTCCGGATGCTAGGCATAGCACCGGAAGGTGTGTGGTGTTATAGATGACAAGTCATCAAACCCTAGTCAGATGATCGATCGGGATCTGACGGTGCTCCCTATCGCCCGAGTCGTATTATGGCACCAGTAATAGAATGGACTAAGGATTATCGGAGTATAGTAGAGAATAGGGTTACGAGGGAGTAACATAAGTTTAGGATCACTAGAGTTCAACTCACGTCGCACTCTGGGTGGCTACGCGGGTTAATCGGATTAGGGCTGATTAACGAAACTTTCGGTGTGTCACCGGAACAGTTAATCAAGGATCCGGTTGCAGCTAGAGATCCCGAACCCTAAAGGTTCCACCCTATCGTTGCATATAGGAATTGTTCCCCGACCTAGTTGGATACGTTGGATGCGAAGTAGCGCGATGGAGCGCAAGCCCGGAGCTTAAGAACCTAATTCACATATATTACGGGCCGTATGGGTATTTTGGTAAATACTGAAATATGGCTCAGAACACATTAAATATGGATCTTAGAATGAGCAGAATAATTCCAGGAGCTCACAGGCACTGACGGAACTCGATTCCGAGTAGCGCACCTCACTCAGTCTCTCTTTCAGTTTTCCACTTTTCGTGAAGGACGTTTTTGTCCAGGCTTCACGATAGACACTGAAAATCCCTAAAAACCGCCCCCCTCTATCCTTATCCTACTAGGGCCAGCCTTAGCTTCCATGAAGCCATGGGAGACCGGCCCTATAAGGGAATAGGGAGAGGGAGGGGCCGGCCTAATGGTCTCCTCTCCTCCAGAAAATCCGACCCCCCTAGTCCTCCTCCTTTGTGGTTTCGGCCAAGGAAAAGAGAGGAAGAAGAAAGGAGAAGAAAGAGGAAGGAAGGAGAAGGAAGAAGAGAGAAAGAGAAGGAGGAAACCTCGCGGCTCGCCATCGTCTTCGCAACGGATTCCTCCGTCGGCTCGTAATCCTTGCACTCAGAGACGAGATTTCGAGGATTCTTCAATTCGCAAAGGACAAGGTGCTATCGGACAGTTTCCCTTGCGACTCAAGTGCGGTTCTTTATTGTTCCATCATCTCCGGATCATAGACTCAAACGGTATGATGATTCTAAACACTTAACTAGATGCATGCATGTCTTCCGTAGATCGTAGTATGCCTCTAGGGTGTCCGCACATATCCTAAGATCATAGATTTGAATGTAGATTGTTTTGTAGAATTAATTGTAATAAAACATAGACCGTATGATCTTCGGATCTACCTTTTACTTCCGCTGTGACCCTGATAAGCGGATCCAATTCCAACAATTGGTATCAGAGCACGTTTTGGTGTATGTTTCATGTATGAATTCGTGAAAACATCATGTGAATATATGATGGCATATATTTTCGTCGGGGTTCGGCGTAGATCATGCATATGGATTGTGCTATGTATCGTCTTTTTATAGTTGCCGCGCTGAATAGTAATCTGTGATTGCATGCATCCGGGGGTCGGACCCCGGATTTAATTTTGCATTGATTATTATTGTGCTTGTGGATTTTAAGGCTCTAGATGGGCGAGGATGGGGGTTGACCATCCTCGGTTCCCTAGCCATATTTCTAGGATTGTTTTCTTTTCTTTCTAGCAAAATTGTACACGAACGAGCACTTGCTCAGAGCGTGTTAGTTTTTCGATCACAGGAAGAAGGAGATGATGCTACATCCACGGTTTGGGCAAGCGGTACCATGGCGTGCAAAGACCCGGCGAAAGCGTGCACGTTGGCGATGATGGGGATTGTCGTTTGAGATCGTGCAGAATGAAAGAGCAGGATATCTTGGCTGTGCCATTCAGGTTCAGGGGTCGGACCCTGGACTTGATTCAGTTTGGATGTTTTTCTATTGATTCTCTTTACTTATTGTTTAGAGAACCCCGATGATAATTTTATTATCTTGCTTGTGAGTTTGTCTCTAGATCAGGCTTAGGGTTAGTACTAAGCTTATGGATTCATCGGTGTCTCTATATGGTTCTAACACGTGCGAATCCGGTGGCTAGCCAAAAGGAAAGGCGGTAACCGCCCTCGTGGTAGTTTAGGTAGCCAAGTATTGTGCACCGAGATAGACACAGTGTTAAATTTGTTTAGAAATAATTAACTAATGTCTCCATAAGAAGTATGATAACCCTAGTGGGATGCCCTTTTCCCATGTGGTCCTAGCGACCAAGTTAGGTTAGGATTTCACTGTGTGATACCCGTTTCTAGATGACGTTTGATGGTAGTATGAACTCATCACGATTTGGTTATACCACCATTAGGTTGAGGTTCGGTGGAGGTTGTCGGATGTCCCTATTTGGCCAACATCGAAACCTGCAATGAGATGAGGTCTACTATGACATCAGGCATCAAATTGTGAACGAGGCATCATCGTAGTGGGAGTCCTTTCCACGTTGACCTTAGGCTAGGCTCCAGATCTTAGGATTATGGGTAAACTAGTGAAGTATCGGGATCCTTGGAATCTATATAATGTGATCATTGCAAGAAAGGCGAAAGCTGAGTATTCAAGGTAGGGACTATGATATTTTTCGAGAAAACTAATGCTTTGCGGGAAGGTTTGTAATCCTAGTGGGAGCACGGTAGATCAGGGTCAAAGTCTAGGAGGTCGTGACCTATCTAGATATGCATAAAACCTCATAAAGAAGGGATGTGTAAGAGGTTCCCTCCAAATGGGAGCCCCTGGCCTCCATAATCAATCGGCTAAAGGTATGGGTGGGAGGTACGCAGTTCGATATTCCCACCGGGTGAGAGCTGTGTTTCCTTCCATGCTGGTTCGTCTAGTGGTTTCCTTCGGGACATGGAGGATGCCGGTGGCACTGGGTGACGATTTTTTCCTGCACCGTGGGAGCCTATAAACCCCCCTACCGACACCACCTAGATTTGTGGGAAGCATCCGAAAGCTTGTGTGAAGCCGCTGTTGCTACACACGCGGGTCACATAAAGCTGGCCAAAAGGAGACTGGGAGGTCTTTCAGTTTACCATAGGTAATTCTGATAAAGACTGGGTCATAAAAACCCCGTTGGCAGAAGCGGTTGCATGCTCTCACCGAGATGTTGTCTCCAATTCAAGGCCGATAGTCTCAGTGCTCGAGCCCAGGGAATTTAGATTCCTGGATGTCTCCACTTGAGGTAGTGAAGACATAGCGGCTGGAGTAAACATTATCTATTTCTAAATTCTATGAAATAGATTGTAGTAGACCCTAACTATTGCTTTAAACCATTATTTACAGAAATCATGACCAAGCTCGACCCCCTTGCCTCCATACTTAATGATAACAAACTTACGGGACCAAACTACGAGGACTGGAAGCGTAACCTGATGCTCGTCATAAGGGTTGGCAAACACATAATTGCCCTAAGTACCCCTCAACCGGCCATGCCGGGATCAAGTGCAACTGAGGCCCAGTTAAAGGAATGGAAAGACTGGCTAGATGCTGATGAGATGTGCAAGTGCTACATAGTGGCATCCTTGCAGACCGTCCTTCAGAAGCAAGTCGAAGACATGACCTTTGCTCAGACATGATGCTCTACCTAAAGGAAATGTTCGAGGGTCGTAGTCGGGTAACTCATTACCTGACCATCAAGAAATTGGTATCCACGAAGATGGCAGAGGGGACTTTAGTTCGGGATCATATGCTGAAATTGTTTGGTTATGTGAACGAGCTTGGTTCCTTCGATGTCATCTTAGATGCAGAGATCCAGACCGATATTTTCCTCGCGTCTCTGTCAGGAGCGTTTGAGGGCTTCGTTACCAACTTTAACATTAACCAGTTGGAGATGTCTAATACAGAGCTCCTAGCGGTGCTCCAGGCGGTAGAGGACGGGATGAAGGCAGGAGCCCAATCCCTGAACATGGAGCAGAATCTTCTCTGAAAGCCAAAGGCAAGTTTCAGAAAAGAAAGTCTAAGAAGCCCGTGAAGATGGGCCAGGTACAGTTGCAGGTTCTTAAGCAGAATGGTCCGGCGAAGCCCAAAGGAAAATATTTCCGATGCGGCAAGAAATGTCACTGGAAGGGCGACTGTCGCGCGGCTCCCAAGAAGACTGAGACATGTATATCTCAAATCCACATAGTGGAATCCCTTGTAGTATCCAGTTGTTCTCCAGTTTCATGGATTGTGGATTCTGGTTCCACTAACCATGCTTGCAATAATTTGCAGGGGTTCAAGGAGATAAGAAAACTGGGTGATGGGGAGATGATCCTGAGCATGGGAGCTGAGGCCGTGGCAGAGGCTGAAGCAGTTGGAGATATCGTCTTGCAGTTCCTTGATGGAAGAAGTTTATTACTTAGAGACATACTTTATGTACCGTCCTTGAGATGAAACTTAATTTCTGTTTCCTTATTGAATAATGAAGGTTTTTCAGTTTTATTTGATGCTTCTGGTGTGTCAATTAAATTGAATGGTTCCTTTGTTTGTAAGAAAAAGATACAGAATGGTCTCTATGTGATTAACTCCAATCATAAGCAGGATAACATAACTGAAGCTTGTGTGATTAATTCATCTAAAAGAAAAAATCCCTCAGATAATCTAACACTCCTTTGGCATCTAAGGCTTGGACACATAGCCTCAAACAAGATTCACAGGTTGGTTAAGGTAGGACTCTTAAGTCCAGATGTTTCAGAAAGCCTACCGACGTGTGAGTCTTGCTTGGAAGGCAAGATGACTAAAAGATCCTTCCGAGCCAAAGGTAGCAGATCTAAGGAGGTATTAGAGTTGGTACACACTGATGTATGTGAGCCCATAAGTATCCGTGCCATAGGAGGCTTCGAGTATTTCATCACCTTCACGGATGATCACTCGAGGTTTGGATACATATACCTAATGCGGCGGAAGTCTGAATCCTTTGACAAGTTCAAGGAGTTCAGAGAGCAGACGGGTAAAAGTATCAAGTCTCTTCGATCGGATCGATGAGGCGAATACCTATCGGATAAATTTATTGGGTACCTGCGTGAGCATGGGATCGTATCCCAGTTGACTGCACCAGAGACACCATAACAGAACGGTGTATCTGAGAGGAGAAACCGAACTTTGTTAGACATGGTTCGGACTATGATGAGTTATGCAACATTGCCACCTAGTTTTTGGGGATATGCCCTAGAGACGGCAGCATATACTTTGAACTTTGCTCCATCAAAGTCAGTACCCCTAACTCCTTGGGAGTTGTGGTTGAAGCAAAAGCCAAGCTTACAGCACTTTAGGATATGGGGTTACCTAGTACATGTGCGGAAGGACAAGCGAGATAAGATGAAGTCAAAAACTAAGGTATGTCTGTTCGTTGGGTATCCAAAAGGGACAAAGGGTGGTTTATTTTATGATCCTGAGGATAGAAAGGTTATCGTCTCGACGAACGCCGTATTCCTGGAACAGGATTATTTAATAGACCATAAGCCCACCAGTAAAGTAGTTCTTGAAGAATTGTTTGGTACTGATGGGAGTACGCAAACAAAAAACGTAGTGGGAGTTGATACCACTAAGATAAACGATACTGTAGAATCGACTCCTATGGAACCACCGCAGGCTCGTCGTAGTGGGAAGACCACAAGTGCTCCTGATAGATACATTGGAGAAGCCTTTATGGTAGATCCAGGGTTTCAGGAGGATGATCCTCTGAACTATGACGAAGCGATGGTATCCACTGACCATGCAGTATGGCAGGAATCCATGGAGGCAGAACTGACATCGATGTCCCAAAACTCAGTCTGGACACTTGTAACACCACCTAACAACATTAAACCTGTTGGGTGTTAGTGGGTGTACAAAAGGAAAAGAGGTCCGGATGGTACCGTTGAGACTTACAAAGCTAGACTAGTTGCTAAGGGTTATACCCAGCGAGAAGGGATCGACTATGATGAAACCTTTTCGCCAGTGGCTATGCTTAAGTCTATCCGGATCCTCTTGTCCATTGCAGCCCATTATGATTGGAAGATCTGACAAATAGACGTCAAGACCGCATTCCTCAACGGGGATTTGGAAGAAGACATCTACATGTCTCAGCCTCCAGGTTTTGTCGCAAAAGGTCAGGAAAGTCTGGTGTGCAAGTTGCCAAGGTCCATTTATGGACTGAAGCAAGCATCCAGAAGTTGGAACATGCGTTTTGATCAGGTTATCCAGTCTTATAGATTTGAGCAGAATGTGGATGAACCATGTGTTTATAAAAGGAGCGATAAGACTACAATAGTTTTTCTAGTGCTTTACGTAGACGATATCCTGCTCATTGGAAACGATATTGGAACGTTGTCTACAGTGAAGGTGTGGTTATCCTCTCAATTTGACATGAAAGACCTGGATGAAACGAGTTATGTTCTGGGGATCAAGGTAACTCGAGATCGCCAGAACAAGACTCTATCGCTGTTACAGTTAGCCTACATAGATATTATCTTGGTCAGATTCAATATGAACAACTCCAAGAAGGGTCTAGTTCCATTCGGACATGGAATGAAATTATCCAAGGATCAGGGTCCTAAGACTCCTGAGGAGAGGGCAGAGATGCAGAAGATTCCTTATGCTTCGGCTGTAGGGAGTCTGATGTATGCTATGCAGTGCACGAGACCAGATATATGCTATGCAGTAGGCATGATGGGCAGGTATCAGTCAAATCCGGATCCAGGACACTGGACTGCTGTGAAAAGTATACTCAAGTATCTCTGTAGGACGAGAGATTATAAGTTAGTTTACTCTTTACGGGAACTGACGCCGATTGGGTATACGGATTCTGACTTTGCGTCAGATCCGGAATCCAAGAGATCGACATCAGGGTTTGTGTTTTCATTAGGAGGAGGAGCTGTCAGTTGGAGGAGCGTGAAGCAGGGATGCATCGCGGATTCGACGATAGAGGCTGAGTACGTTGCGGCGTACGAAGCAGCTAAGGAGGCGGTGTGGCTCAAGAAGTTCCTCACGGACTTAGGATGCGTATCGGGAGCTCAAGATCCTATTATCCTTTACTGTGATAATAGTGGAGCGGTAGCACAATCCAAGGAGCCAAGATATCTCCAAAAGAGCAAGCATATTGAGTGAAAATACTACATTATCTGGGACTTGCAGAAGCGAGGGGAGGTAGCAGTGACTCAGGTGGCGTCTGCAGATAACATGGCAGACCCTTTCACAAAGGCGTTACCGACCAACGCTTTTGAGAAGCACGTGGATGTCATGGGAGTTAAGACTGTTATTCCCCGCTAGGCCAAGTGGGAGATTGTTGTAGCTTGTGTGTCCTTAGCGTGGAATTTCTGTATTAACATTAATAAAGATGACTTTGGTTATTGCTTTAATTAGAATACTACTCTGGTGTATGATAATACTCATATAATAAATGGACCATAGGGAACACAGTAGGCCACTGAGGCGCATAGAGGATCCATGCTTGGGATACCCAGTGGACCAGTTCTGTGTAGACCTAAAACTAGTTCACAGCTTAGGTGATGCCAGTCGCTTCACCGAGAACAAACTGTTAGCAGGTAGAGGATGTGGTGAAGTCTCCACCACGGGAATGTAGGATTCCCATTCACCTGACCAAGCACGATGATCGTGTTGAACAGGAACCAAGACGGTGCACAGTTCAGTGATTCAGACACTGGTGCATAAACCGTCTTACTACTATAGATAATCCTTCCTTAACCCTGAGGGACCGTGTACACTGGGCCAACCAGTTGTGTGGTGCTTTGATGTGCCAACATGTGCGGACCTTCCATAGTCCAATACCATGGTACGTTGGGTTACCCGGCTGGTGCTTGAGTGACATGTAATCCCTACAGGTTATCCGACGTCCAGTGTTGGATGGGTGCGTTTTGATGAGTCAATCTGTCCACATAGTTAACCCAGGTCTGGTGGTTGTCAGCATGACTGACGATGTTCCGGATGCTAGGCATAGTACCGAAAGGTGTGTGGTGTTATAGATGACAAATCATCAAACCCTAGTCAGATGATCGATCGGGATCTGACGGTGCTCTCCACCGCCCTGAGTCGTATTATGACACCAGTAATAGGAGGGACTAAGGATTATCGGAGTATAGTAGAGAACAGGGTTACGAGGGAGTAACATAAGTTTAGGATCACTAGAGTTCAACTCGCGTCGCACTCTGGGTGGCTACGCGGGTTAATCGGATTAGGGCTGATTAATGGAACTTTCGGTGTGTCACCGGAACAGTTAATCAGGGATCCGGTTGCAGCTAGAGATCCCGAACCCTGAAGGTTCCACCATGTCGTTGCATATAGGAATTTTTCCTCGACCTAGTTGGATACGTTGGATGCGAAGTAGCGCGATGGAGCACAAGTCCGGAGCTTAAGAACCTAATTCACATGTATTACGGGCCATAGGGGTATTTTGGTAAATACTGAAATATGGCTCAGAACACATTGAATATGGATCTTAGAATGAGCGAAATAATTTCAGGAGCTCACAGGCGCTGACGGAACTCGATTCCGAGTAGCGCACCTCACTCAGTCTCTCTTTCAGTTTTCCACTTTTCGTGAAGGGCGTTTTCGTCCAGGCTTCATGATAGACACTGAAAATCCCTAAAAACCGCCCCCCCTCTATCCTTATCCTTCTAGGGCCGGCCCTAGCTTCCTTGAAGCCATGGGATACCGGTCCTATAAGGGAATAGGGAGAAGGAGGGGCCGGCCTAATGGTCTCCTCTCCTCCAGAAAATCCGACCCCCCTAGTCCTCCTCCTTTGTGGTTTCGGCCAAGGAAAAGAGAGGAAGAAGAAGGGAGAAGAAAGTGGAAGGAAGGAAAAGGAAGAAGAGAGAAAGAGAAGGAGAAAACTCGCGACTCGCCATCGTCTTCGCAACGGATTCCTCCGTCGGCTCGTAATCCTTACACTAAGAGACGTGATTTCGAGGATTCTTCAATTTGCCAATGACAAGGTGCTATCCAACAGTTTCCCTTGCGACTCAAGTGCGGTTCTTCATCGTTCCGTCGTCTTCGGATCATAGATCCAAAATGTATGATGATTCTAAACACCTAACTAGTTGCATGCATGTCTTCCGTAGATCGTAGTATGCCTCTAGGGTGTCCGCACATATGCTAAGATCATAGATTTGCATGTAGATTGTTTTGTAGAATTAATTGTAATGAAACATACACCGTATGATCTTTGGATCTACCTTTTGCTTCCGCTGCGACTCTGATAAGCGGATCCAATTCCAACAGTATTTACCAAATCCCGTATATTTTTGGAATATTCCCCAGATAAACCAAACCCTTATAAATAGCCAACCCTGTGAAATAATCCAGATCCCGAAATCCAAACCATAATCCCACTTTCTATTTTCCAGAGCTCCCTGAGCTTTTTGGTTTTCAGATTCCCTCTCCAGCCTCTGTCATCTTGTAAGAAGCACTCATCGGCCTGTCGAGAGTAACTCTACTTCATTCAGAGATAGTGGATTCAAAGGTTGCATCTTACCGCACGGAGACGTAGGTTTCGATCGAACTTAATCACCACATCTAGTGTCAACTCTCTCTCTCTCTCTTTCTCTCTCTCTCTCTCTCTATTCTACAGTGCTTTGTGACAGCCTAGCAAGTTACATCTCAGCGCTTCGAAGCGCACCACATCCCGAAGGGTCAAACCTTCAATCGACTGTTGAAGGAGGGTCATGTACGACGGCACGAAATCCTCCCCCACAGTTGCGGTGTGGTTTCGGTTTTGCCCAAAACCGCACCGTTGCCATCCCTACTGGTGTGTAGTTATGATTTGAAGTTTAGAAAGAACGAGGAGTGGGACTGAGAGGTATGAATTTGCATTGGGGGGGGGATGGGGTTGAAATGTGCCTTGAAAGAATAACAAAGAGTGGGAAAGGGTAAGAGGAAGAGAAAAAGAATAGGGTTATGTGGAAATTTCTGGTTGTTTGATTCATAATAAGAACGTCTACAATAAATAGCTGGTTAGAGGCTAGATAAGGTAATAACAATTTAAGAATCCTATTATCTATATCTATAACTATATACTAAAGTAGTTGTCACGCCCCGGCTTTTCGTACAAAGGAAACGAATACTGAAGACCGGAGTGTGGGGGTGAGGTAGAAGGAGAGAAGTGTTATCATTCGAGAGATATGTTTATTATGTTATCTATCAACTAGGATCCTAAGGCTTGCACTGGATGAGGGTTTTATCATTTTAAAAGGTATTTCGAAACTAAGTAACAATTTTATTTTAGAGAAAACAAGAACGAGTCAAACAACCATTACAAGCCAATCAAATTATTACAAGCCGACTGGACTAAAAGATGGAGAAATATCTACTACTACAAAAATAGGTCTAGGGTTCTAATGTCCAATGTCCTCTGATAGATCTGTGGTACCTGAAAAGCATTCAACAACAAGGGATGAGTTTTCAAATGAAAACTCAGTAAGGCAAAACTAAACAGTAGTAGCTACTAGCATCCATTCTACAAGAAAGAAACTAACTAAACAAGGAATTTACTAGTACAACTAAACTGAATTACAAGGTGCGTGGACACTACTACCAACATCATGAGAGAGAGACAACTTGAGTACGTGCTAGCTACGTGTGAATATATAGGAAGGGAATGACAAGAGGGAAACAAGATAAGATTGTGTGAACCTTGGATTTTGTTAACCTGTCCCGGTAGACATTACTATAGGGCTTTTGTTGCGCTTTAGAGAGCCACCTCTATCCAGCATCCAGGATACCTCATCGGAATGCTAAAATCCACCCAATTGGTCAAAGGTGTTTCCTGTCTCTCACGGAGGAGCCGCAAGCCCAACTTACTTTCTTTGGGGACTTAGCACCCCAGGACTTGGCTGTCTACTCGCTTATCTCACCTCACATACTTTTACCCCTCGACCTAAGCCACAACCCCGTGACCCAACCTACTAAACTTTGGTCCATTGCGCACAGGTGGTTGACATTCCATGTTCCCATGAGGGTCGATATGTACAAGTATATTCTCAGATGAAAGGTATAATTCACCATAACCAGATAGTATCACAACTACCATGACTCTATCCAGGATACAACGAATCAATAGACTTATAAAAGATAGTGACTAGATAATACAAGTGCTGATGATGATCAAAGTTATCGAAGAAATTGCATAACCATCAAATGATAAAATTATGGCTATGCAAGTGAATATAAAAGTAAGGAGTGATATGATTACAAGTCGATGCTACCGTGACAAAACATCAATATCGACAAGGAGCTATGACTAAGCATGCGATTCTAACAGTGGTCATCAACAAGCAATCTAAGCAGTAAAATGAACAACTTTAAATAACACAAGCATAGAATGTACTCAAATAGAAACCTAAATGACACCTATTTGCCATCCAAAAAAATTATGGGTAAAAAGAGGTGTCCAGTTATTTACAGTGCAAAGATTACTAGGGGCAGCAGAAATTGCCAGGGACAACTGAAGATTACCAAGGGCAATACATGCAATTGTTCTATTCCTGGTAATGTGTGATACAAATTGTTGGGGGAGATTTTTCGATGGCTCGAGTATTCGACCTGCAAGACCAGGAAGATATGAGAACGGCTGGCTCCGTGAGGAGCACAGACCCTCCGACGCTCAAGTCAGTGAAGAAAGTAGGGAGGTTGAGTAGTGAGAAAATGTTAGGGTTTCTGAGTTTCGAACCTGTACTTTGGAGCCGGGGTCATACTTTTATAGACTCTTACAGACTGCTAGAGATGGACACGTCACCACATACTCCTGCACCTTCTACCCCTTCACCTGTCAGTCCACATGGGCCCTTAATGGCCTTTGTAGTTTAGCCTACCAAGCGGTGGTGAAAGGGGGGGGGAGGGTGCACCGATCTTGTCCGGGCCAGGTGGAGATTCTGGAAGGATCCAGTCTGAGGTGCTCTAAACCGCCTCTGGCCGGCTCATGTGGCTCGCAATTGTCCATGTAGTTCCATGGGGGTGGTGACACCTGTCGATTTGGTATTGCCGTACTGTAGGCGACCTTTGTGGACAAGAGGGCGAACTCCTTGACTGTTGCATGATCGGGCGAGCTCCTGAGCGAGCTGTGGGTGTTGAGCCTTTCAAAGTGTTCTTTGAACTATGTCAGGAGCGACCTCTTCAGCAGGCGAACCGATCGCGTGCGGTCACGGTGAGCTGATCACGTGTTGTCTCGACGATCTCTCCGCGAGCGAGTTATTAGGCGGCCATCACCGTTGGGCTTTTCAGGACCTTTCCATCTCCATCCAGTTGCTCTTCCAAAAAACGGCTTCTTCGTTGGCGAAAAAGATTAGCACGGTAGCTCGGAAACCCCACTGGTGCCGTTGTCCGCCTTCTTTTTCCTGCTGTCAATAGGCGAACTCTTCTGCGGGTGGGTTGATCGCGCGTGAGCCGTCCTCCATCAAGCTGCGTGCGAGCTATCCACGTGCAAGCTGTCCTCCATTCAAGTTGCGTGCGAGCTATCCACGTACAAGCTGTCCTCCATTCAAGTTGCGTGCGAGCTGATCGCGTGCGAGTTGTTCGTGGGCGCCGGTTTTCAAGACTTGTTTTGGTCGCAATGCTGCTTACCCAAAATCGAGGTTGGCCTTGAATCTCGAGCTCCTCATAGGGGGTGGTTTCTTCTTTGGTCACCCGAGGTCGCCCAAGGCGTGCCCAAAGACAAGGGCGATTTCCCTGGGAACTTCCGTCGTCTCACCGTGTCCTTCCCTGCTACTGCCATGTGGACAACGAGCCGATGACATTTTCCGGCACCATCACAAACCACTGCTCACCACCATGGTTCATCGTGTCGCCACCGCCCATGCAGGTCGCCACCGGCCTAACTCGTGCAGATCGCAGCTGCAAATCCTTCACCGCCAGTTCCATCTAACCCACCACAACCGTTGCCTCCTCCTCCCCCATCTTCTTCCTCCTCCCTCCTTCTGCACTCAGTCATTGCAGGCCGAGTCCCTTAACTGTGCACTTGGCCATGCAATGCCGAGTGTAGCTACAACCCATTCAGCCAATGTTGAGCACTCAACCTCCGATTACCGAATGAGTTGTAGCTGGACTCAGCATCGCATGACTGAGTGCACAGTTTAGGGGCTTGATCTTCAATCACTGAGTATAAGAGGAGGGAGGGGGGCGAGAAGGAAGGAGCAGGAAGAAGGAGGCATCGATAAATTTTACAATGCCGACGGTGGCGAATGAGATCAAGACAATGGGTGTGTCCTGCACGACATGGTCGGAGGAGGCAGCCGATCTTTTTTGCCTTCCCCTCATCCATGGCGCAGGGGTAGGATATGATTTTTCATTCTAAATATACTGCCCTTAGTAAATTCTGATCGGGGTATGTCTAGTAATTTTGGGGTGCGAGCAAAACTACTACTCCAAATCTAATTTCCAACCAGGTCTCGTGTTGTTTGGCGAGGTTGGCACAGCGAGGTCCGAATCCCGCCCTCCCTCTCCTTCGTCCCTCCTCTGGCCGACGCTTCCTCTTTCGTTTCGGAGACTCACAGCTCCCTACTCCTGTCCTCGCCGTGCCATCAAGGATGGCCGGCCGTTTCCTGTGCCTCCAGAGGGCTAGAAGATCGCCGGTTCCTCTCCTCCTCCTCCATCCCTCCTTTCCAAACCCAACGCCGCCTCTTCCTCCCCCTGCTCCGCCTCCTCCAAGGTAAGTTACCTACCCTCCATTTGAATCGAGCTTGTTTCGAATATATTCGGCAATTTGCTGTCTTGGTTTTGGATTTTCGTTTTCTTTGACAAGTGGGTCCTGTCATTTTACAAAAAAAATTAAAATAGAAAAAAAAAAAACGAAGAAGAGTACAAGAATTTAAGAAACTAACTAAGCAATTTTGTGATGCGTAGTATAAATAAAAATTTTCAATCTTCATGAAAGTGAAATTGATGAAAGTGATGTATAATTGTGAATTACCAAGTCAGGGCAATATATTATAGTATTATCTTGGACAGCCATTTAATAGAAGCTGAGGACCAACTAATGCTACTTTTGTGTCTTGTATTATGTTGTAATTGGTCAAAAAGAGGATAATAATTTTTTTTGTAGGTCAATAAGAAATTGGTATGGATCATGTTTTGATTTGGTTAAGGAAAAATCCGAAATAAGTGTTTTAGTTCGGGTTTGGGCGAATCCTCAAACCATGAAATAAAGCTTTCACAATTAAACTTTTCCGTCGGACCATATTTCAAAAAACTCGGTTGTAGCCCAGGCGCAAGGGGTGCGCCTTTTCCTAGGCACAAGACCTGAGCTTTTGACTACGCTTTCTTATTTTTTTGGAGGACCTAGATCCCCTAGGGCCCCTACATCCCCTATATCCCCATATTAAAATTAATCTTTATACGGGGTATTTAAGCAAAACAAGATAAAAGGCATGATTTAAAAATTGAGAAATAGTGTAAAGAATTGAAATATCTAGGTTAGAGCATCTCCAACAGGCTCCTTGGGATTTCATCCTTCCTTGTTTTACCGAAAGAAATGGAGAAAGGGGTTAAAAAGGGGGCTCCAACGGGCTGCACCAGATTTCTTTATGTTGATATTTCCCTACTGTTCTCGCTAAGGTGGGCGAGAGAAGTAGGAAAACCTATAAATAGTGGGCCCCAATTTGAATTGAATGAAAATTTGTTGACTTCGTTACTTTCCCTAACAACCCTTGTAAATGTTGCTTTCATGGGTCCTGATTTGGTCATTTTACAAAAAATAGGGAGAAATTGAGGAGCCTGTTGGAGTGCTATTCATTTCCCACCCCATACTTTGTCTACATGGCACTATGGCAGTTAAGAACCCCAATAATAGGTAAAGAATCCAGGAGCCTGTTGGAGATGCTCTTATGAACTTAAAATAACAAGTCAATAAAATTAGGAATTGTATGTTAAGAACTTTAAATGGTAAGTTTAACATTGTTGAGGGTAAATTGTATTTTAAAATTTGCACTCAAATTGTCAAAAGCAGTGCAATTGCTTTTATGAATGAACTTTGATTGAAGAAGATTTGGATCAATATAGGTTTCATGATGAACTAGGTTTTCACAAAATCAAGGGTTTTGAAGGCTCTTTGGGCAAAAAAACAAGTTGTGATGTTTAGGGGGGCTCTCGGTGCTTTAGGAAAGAGGTGGGGAGGAAAAAACTCAAATAACGTAAAAAAAAAAAATATTGTCTTCAACTGGGCGCCATAGGCTTGCTTGGCCTAGGCCTAGCTAGGCGGGGATCTAGGTGCATATGCACCTCAAGTTGCCTGCGCATTGCCTAGGCTTGCGCCTTGAGGAGCCTGGTGAGCCTAGGACGCCTAGGTGCGCTTTTAACTTTCATAGATCGCACCAAAAATTTGGAAAACACAACTCCTCCATGAATAAACTTATTTTCCATATACTTCTCCATAAATTTCTATGCAATCTATAAACATAACTGCTGAAATGGTTTGATTATGTGCAACCTGTACTAGAGGCAGCCTATATATTTTTGGTTAACCAAACCAAAACACGATCCAAACCTATCCTATATTTTTTTTCTTATTTTGTTGAATTTTTTTGTTAATCATAGTTTGTTTTATAAAGCCTGTGACTACACATACATGATACATGTGTATATATGCATATTTCTAAATTTATTTTGTATAGGCTGATATGCACAGACATGCTTATACATGTGCCTTTTGTTTATTGCTATTCTTTTTATCGAAAACAATCCTCATTTTATATTAGTTCTGCTGTTTTGTGCAAGGCTCTCAATCAAAGACCTGCATGTGGCTTCCATAATAGAATGAAAAGCATCCACTTTGTGGGTTTCAACAATATTCATGCAAGTCGGCAGCTTAACAACATAGACCAAAATGTGCTGGAACCTGAAAATGATACAGGAAATGTCATTTCCGTTGATGTGAATGATAATGATAAAATAAAGAGGAAAAAACTGAAAGGAAAAAGGGCGGTCGTAAAGTGGCTGAAGCATTTTAGATGGAAGAAAAAAAAGGACTATGAAAGAATGACAGCAGAAGAGAAAATTTTATTCAAATTGAGAAAGGTATGTTTCCAATATTCGTTTCTTTATTATACCTTTTTTTTAGAGGTTTCTTTATTCTACTTGATTACATGGCTTGGTGTATGTCATCATAATAAAGTCTAATCGCATCAAGATGGGGACGACTATGGATAACAACTCTAATTAAGAAGTCTCCACAAAAGATTGAAAAAAGAATTTCCCGATTGACTATCAACTTGCAAGAGATATAAAGGGGATGGCTAAACCTAGGGATTTTGTTAAGAGATCAATATTTTCGTTTTCCATGACATCCACACTATGAGTTACGGTGGAAAATTGCAGCGAAATAAAGGATTTTATTCCGGAAATATTGTTTAAATAAGTGAAGAGGTAAGCCTCCTTTTATACCCACCATCTCTAACCCCCCGTCCTCTCTCTATAGGAGTTGAATACAATCCCAATTGCAGTTCCAATTGGGACTAAAAGGAGAAGAGAAAAAAAGAAGATAAACCCAGCTTCTAGATGGGTTGGCCATCATATTAGGAGACAATATGCAGTGTAAAAAAATTTGTAGGGTTCTTTCATGATTAGAATTTAGGACATGCCTAAAAGGCCAAATCACACGCTCCATTGGGATCAACATACATAATCGATGATCTTCCTTGAATAGCAAGGTATTATTCTCTTCGCTTTTTGATGTTTCTTTTCTTCTCTCCATATTATTTTCCTCTTGTGCACAAGCGTAGGGTCATTGGCTGCATCACACAAACATATACACATAAACATTCGCACATAAAAGTATATAGTTGTGCTAGAGCTACCAGGAAATTGCCTTTTGCGTGCAATTGTCACGGTAAGGGTTGACCGGAAGCTCCACGCTGTCCACGGTTGATTCGTTGGTAGGAATAAGAGTTACTAATTGCTTTCGTGGTGGAACAAGAAGCAAGCTGAACCAGACTTTGAATCAGGAAAGACCTTTTGATTCCGCCTGAACACCAGCTGCCAAGTTGTTCATGTTCTGAGTTCCAGGTCTTTTAAGGGACTCTGTCGAACCACAACCAAAACTAATTTATATTTAATAGTTTAAAGGCGTTATGAGAGAATGCAAATTCTGTTTATTCGAGGGAAGAACTTGGATTCAAAATAGAAAAGCCAAGCGGCCCCTAAAGTCGGTGCTGCTTCGGTCTTCTTGTGGCACAGGCTGTATCTTCAGCTATCTTGCATGACAACTTATTCATTTTGCGATTTATTGAAAGGTTCCATCAGCATGATTCAGGGGATTTTTGTATCTTGACAATTAACATGGATGAACTAGCTTATTGGGGCAAAATATTTTTACGTCATAACTATATACTTGAAAGGTAAACATCAGTCCAATATGTATAAACGACCCTTATATTCTTTCCATAGGAAAATGTTCAATCCCCTTGCCTATTGAATCCCTCACATAGTATCCATATAAGCTTATTGATAGTCACTTAACCGCTAGAGTTGGTAAGCTCGACTCAATTGTTGGATCATCTAGTTTTAGTGCTCTGTGCCAGTTCGAATCCTTGACTTCTCTCCTATTAAACTTCAATGCCAATGCTTCTGATCAACCTATTAAAAATTCATACCTTCTTCGCTGGACCCAAGCCTGGATGAGAAAAGTTGAGGGTTGATGTCAGATTGAATGCCAATCATAAAAATACAAATCAAACTTTGAAATGAGTCCTAAACGGTGATAACCTTAACAGAAGTGAATAGTGAATAAGGATTTATAAAAATTTGACCCCAAATAGATTGAACACGGGTTCGATGGTTGTGGTTGTGGTCCTTATGGAATCTAGATGGATGGCCAGCCATGGTTTGGGGATTCACCCAAATCGTAACTGATACTACCGAAACTCTTTGAATTAGGGCCCAGCTGAACCAAATCCACGTCTCAAACCAATTTCTGATTCTCCAATGACTCACATTCCTCTCTTTCACCAGTCCCAATCTGTCAGCTACTGAATAGCATCAGATGTATCACATCATGTATGTTCTATATCATAATTGTTGACTATATGGTTATTGATATTGTGTCATGACTATATCCAATGACTCACTTAATTTCTTGCGCTTGAAGGTAAACCTGATTTTCATGTTCACAGTTATGGATAACATCAGTTTCTTCTTTATTTCTTTCAATGAAGTGGTTTTTTTCTTTATTCCTTTCATGTTTTTACGTAGAGATATATCTCTGCAGCACCAATCTTTTTGGTGCTATATATTTCTTTTAAGGTTTAAGCATCCCCATCCCTTTCTTTCGCTGATAACTCCTCATCTAGTTATAATCCCTTGAATCCGTTGACCTCCAACATGAAGATCTAATAAATCATGTTACTGTAATCATGCACTATGAATTTCATTTCGTGACGACAAAATACAAGGAGATTGATGTTGAAAAATAATGGCAAAAATTATGTCAATTTGCATCAAATCATCACTTTTTCCCATTCTTTTTTTTTTTTTTTCACTAGGTAATTAGAGTTTCAATTTATCAGTTCCAAGCCAACAACGGGTCGAACCTCTATACACCACAATTGATACCTAAATTGAGTATTATCTAGCTACCGATATCGGGGATGTGCTATACTACTATCCTTGTACTCCGTTTTGCAAACTATATGTCACGATTACGATCTTTCTCTTCTGATAATGGAAGAAACAAAGGAGTGTATTTCTTAAATGTGGGAGTGCCTTTCTTGGCCGACACTACCAATTAAATTCATTTGTTAGAGGGACCATTTTTAGTAAGTTACACATTCTGCTACGTCTTCATTTAGATCGTTTGCATGGGGACACTGGCACATAAAGTAATAATAGATGGCTTCACCGCTCCATGGTTTACTAGTGACAAGGGAGTTCTGGCTATATATACTCGGGATAATGAAGCTTTAGTGCAGCTTTCTCCAACCTTCGTTTTTGTAAAAAAATCACAAATGTGGCTTTAGTGTATAATTTTGATATTGTGAGTACAGATAGATATATATGCTAACTGACTGTGTTGTGGTTGGTTACTCAAAAGGCTCTGAAAAAGGAAGAGCGGAATGTCGAGGCATTAAAAAAAATTGAACCTTCAGTTTCATCGGAAGCTAAGCATGACCCAGAGATACTTACACCAGAAGAGCATTTTTACTTCCTCAAGATGGGACAGAAATGCAAGAACTATGTGCCCGTTGGCAGGCGTGGGATATTTCAAGGAGTGATTCTAAACATGCATCTGCACTGGAAGAAGCATCAGACGCTGAAAGTCATCGTGAAAACGTTCACCCCGGAGGAGGTCCGAGAAATTGCATTAGAGCTGGCGAGGTTAAGCGGAGGGATCGTGCTCAAAATCGATGAGGAGAATTCAATTATCATGTACAGGGGAAAGAACTATTCACAGCCACCCACAGAAATAATGTCACCAAAGGTTACTCTTACCAGGAAGAAGGTACATATCTCTCTTCTCGAGAAAATAATTAAAAAATCTATTGTTTTTTTTCTCATAAATGTACATTGTTTTGGAAAATGTATACAAATTTACTGCTTCATTATAATCATGAGGAGATTGAAAGGGATTGTATTTAACAGATATTACTTTGGTCTGTGTGGTTGGTGGGAAATATAGGAAAGCTAAAGAAATTGTAACTTTTTGCTAAATGCAGTCGTTTAGTTCACGAGAAATGTGGTCCCCGTGGAAAACACTCCCCCAAAAAACATCTTTTAGTCTTAGTATCAAATATTTTCCTCTCAAAAATCACACAAAATGTAGCCAAGAAAAATCCTGCTGCAAACTCACTTTTCGGTCACAATTCCTGCTTTCTTTTCAGACAATCAAATGTGACTAGGGAAGTCACCTTTACTTTCCAATTCCCAAGGTTCCGTTCATTTGGTCATACTTCGAATGTCCAAGATTAATTTGTGTTTTTTTATAGTCGAAAAACCGAGTACAATTTCCAGTGACTTCAATATCCGTTGTTATTTTTTATTTGAGACATCAAAATTGTCTGATACAATGGCGGGGGGACAGTTGCGGCGGTGGTGGTGGTCGCCATTGGTGGTGGATGCCTGGGGTGGTGGCTGGCGGTCGGGATTGATGCCGAATAAATTTCTCATTTAGCCGTGACTTCAATCCCTTAGAAAAATAGCTAAGACATCAAAGAGTTAGTATGGTGAGACATTTTGTGGATTGAGGCATCCAATGTCCTAGGACATTTCATAGAATTTTCTATGACATCTAATTTCCAAGCCAAATGTCCGATCAAAAGAAAGGGCCCGTATCATTATATCCTTTCCGAGGAATTCTTATCATGCATATCACCAACCAAAAACATCCTAAAGGCTGTATATTTCTTCATTTTTCTTCTCATCATTTGATTGTAGTCTCATGTTTTTCATTCAGGCACTTGATAAGTCCAAGTACAGAGATTCCCTCCGAGCTGTCCGGAAGTTCATTACAAAGCTCCATCAGGACCTTGAAGATCTTCAGGTGCAGATGAAAAGAGAGAGAGAAGATGAAGTCAAGACTGTAACCAAAGAGGAAACCACTGATACCGAGCACAACAAAATGATATCCATCGACCGGTTAGACAACTTTGAAGGGTTTGAAGAGAGTGATGATAGAAGCAATATTTTGGACAAGAATGTTCCCTCGACGCAGTCTGACTCTTTGTCTGAATCAGAAGATCTGTCGGATATCTTCGAGACAGATTCTGATGGGGAGACGGAGAAGAAAGTGGACCGGCCACTGTATTTAGATCAAATAAAGATGTTTCCGTCTGAGGATGATGACGAAGAAACGGAGAATTTCCAGGAGCACCTGCGTCAGATTTCTGCTGCATCAAAGAGGAGTGATTCATCGAGAAAGGATGTAACTTCAGCAGATCTTGATGAGATTGACAAGATTTTCTTGAGAGCAGGCTCTCTGTTGAAGAAAAAGAGAAGATGATTTCGATATTGAAAGGGAGAGTTGTTTGATCCTTGCTGGTGATTGAAGGGATCATGCAGTCTCCCTGCCAGATGTTTGAATCTCTCTCTCTCTCTCTCTCTCTCTCTCTCTCTCTCTCTCTCCCCCTCCCCCTCCCCCTCCCCCTCCGCATCGACCCTAGGAGGAAAAGGAGAATAAGAAGAAATTGTTCTCCGACGCCGAACCCCGGATTGAATAGGAGATTGAGAAAGGTGACTTCATTTGAGCCTTGTTTGGAGTAGTCTTGGCAATTAAGGATTTCTGGAATCAGTTAAACTGTTTTGAGATTGTTGTAAGTTATGTTGTATTTTACTGATCATTTATGTGCCCAATCTTATGGATACTAATTAGTGATTAGAATTAGTAAATTTTATTGGTCTTGTTAACGCAAATTTTCAGTATTATTTCTGAGGTGTATAAACTGTTAATGAAGATTCAGAGGGTTTCTCCATAAATAAGTACCTATGTTTTTACTGTAATTATATGAAACCAACTCATCATAACTGTAAAAATAATTAGGTTTATGAGATTAATACCCATTGCTATATCGACATAAATAATCTAAAGGGTTAGCCCGGGTGGGGGGGGGGGGGGGGGGGGGGTTGCTCTTTTTTTTTTATATATATTGTTGTTGGACCGGCACTGACAGAGTGCTAGAGCATGGGCTCAAACGGGTCCGAGAGGTCAAAACGGAGGAATGCAGAGTTATTTTTATTAAATTTCATAATCATGCGAATATGACATCAACGGTCAGGATTCACACACGAAAACAAAGCAACGGCCGTATTGAGGAAAATGATGTGGCATTCAATTGCAGCACCGGAGTGCGATTCACCGATCGGGCCTAGGTATGATCAAGACATCTAAAAAACTCTGGTTGAATAGTATTTTTGAGAGTGATACATGATCTGGTTGAGTTGCTCTAGGATATGCACAATAATCTATATAACATGGTACATCGGTTTTGTGCTGACTAGACAAAACGGAAGCTGACTATGACAAGCTGACTGGACAAAAATGAACCGAATAGATCCAACTATTCGTTCAAAAATCAAGGGGAATGGACTTAATCAGTTAAGAGAGAATATAATTAATAGAGTGATTTGAGGGAAACCCTAAATCTTTAGAGGGATCTTTCCATAACACTTCTAAGACAGGATATATGTGAGGAAAACTAGACAAGTGTCACTAAGTTATTTTTTTTATCCGTAGACCCACTAAGTTTTTCCATACGTATACTTCTTAAAGGGACGACGGTTTTGCACTATCTAGATAAAACGGAATAAAAAAGTTGACTAGGACAAGCTGACTAGTCAAAAATGAACCGAATAGATCTAACCAATTCTTTTCTTTTCTTGCATGGCCGGCCACCCCCCTAAAGGGATTCGGATTTCTATAGGGGGGCCGGGTGGGCCCCACTTGGGGATGGGCCTACCCGGCCCCTTGTTTGGTGCAGGTCGGGTCTGGTTTGCGTGTCGGGTTTTCCTCCGAGTCGGTGCATGCAAGTCGGGTCCGGGTCCGAGTGCGTGTCGGGTTTGCCTCCGCATAGGTGCATGCGAGTCGGGTCCGGGTTCGAGTGTGTGTCGGGTTTGCCTCCGCATAGATGTATGCGAGTCGGGTCCGGGTTAGACACAATTTGTGTGTCTACAGTGCCATTCAGCCCGAAGTGTTTGTCCCGAACGGTCAGCCCGATTGACGTGGCATCCGATCACAGTGTCTCTTTGCCTGCTAGTCTGGGTTGATTGTGATTCATTCATCAGGCTAGGTGTAACGAACGGCTGTGATCAGGACATGTCAATCGGGCTCACCATCTGGGCTAAACGTTTCCGACTAAATAGTATTTTCCTTTGTTTAAATCCAAAATTGCTCTCACATATTACTTTGATTTGCTAACAAATCAGTACTTTGATTCCCTTCACGAATTATATGTGAAATCTCCACATTGAGAACTAAGAGAGAATCTATTTTTGAGTCGGCACATAATAAGGTTATCAATCTTCTCCCCACAGGTTTGTCCTCTAATGTATAGAGTTCCAAATCGTTTGCTCCCTTTTTTATTTTTCAATCTGCTCCCTTTCTCTGTTCCATAGTCTGCAACCCACATCACAGCCGTCCATTGCACGCCTATCCAACCAATGAATCGTACACTGCTCCAACCAGTAGGCAAAGGGACGGTTATGGATAATCGCAACGACATTGGCTCTTACTTGGCACCTGATTGTCCTTTTGCTTGCCGGTTAGGGCATAGTAGGTGCAACAATTGGCTTTGGTGTGAGCTGCAAATGATGGAACAGAAAAAAGGGGCAGACGAATTGAATACTTATATATGTGTCGATAGGGCAGAGATGGTCAAGGCAAACAAATTTCCTTTAACATGATTCGCCTACAGCATGGCTCATTCACGAGGTGATGATACACCACGTCCGGTCTGCCTGACCATCTACCACGCCCTTGCGCTCCGGTCTGACCGTACACCACCCCCGAAGCTCTACCATGCCCTTGCACTCTAGTCCATTGCCTGACGATGACCCCGCCGTAATTCACGACCCTTGCTATGCTTCTGGGTCGCTGCTTGTGCCCGCCCCCAAGCTGTCCCTTGTCAGCCAACAATCAATACTTCATCTCCCGCACCCTGTTGCACCGTAGGTATGCCTCCAGCTGACTCTAGGTGCCACCACGACCGTCGTCGTCTTTCTCCGTTGTCCATCGACAACCTCACATCTTGCTACATGAAATGTGTGCTCGCGATTGTGCCTACCGTTACCGCACTCAACCCTCTGGTCCGTTCGGCCATACACCACATCCTTGTGCACCCATTGCTCGTCAGCAACCCACACGAATACTCGTCGGCACCTCCATCAGTAGGGTTCCAACTTGGGTTGGACTAAACCGAATCCGACTTGACCAAACCCGAGTTTTAGCTGGGTTGGGTTAGGTTTTTTTAATGTATTGGGTTGGGTTGGGTTAGGGCTAACTCCCTCAGGTTCGGTCGGAATCAACCCGAACATCTATATAACAAGGGAGGTCGGTTTTGAGCTGACTAGACAAAACGGAACAAAAAAGTTGACTATGACAAACTGACTGGACAAAAATGAACCGAATAGATCTAACCATTCGTTCAAAAATCAACACACGATTTCTCATTGGTTTCAAATCCCAACCCATTTAAACTGCACTAAACCCCTAAAATCCTGGCCCATTGAAACTGCATTAATCATGATCGTTCATCCCGTGATCGTTGTTTGGATCAATGGCTATAAACCCGCTTGCTGAAATTTCGACCGCCCAAAACCATCGGGTCGATCTCGAGAAATCCGTTCGAACAGAGACAACTGTGATTGATCGATTATAAGGGAGGGGGAGTTGGTCGCGCCGAAGGCGCCCGCTTTGTGCCAATCGGCACGGGCGAAAAAATGGGTGTCGTCGAAAGTGTTTTGTTGCCGAATGCGTTCAGGTGTGTTGCCGTCGAAGGCGGCCCACTGCAGTGCCGACAGGCACGGGCATGCACTAGTGTTAAGTATAAGATAGGGAGGCTGTTGGGTTTCCATTAGGTTAAATATATATGTGTTTAGATTTTTTTGTTGGAAGGCGGCCACAACCCCACCACTAGGCACATATGTACTTGAGTCAGGACTCTTCAATAATCAATTTATTCAGTTCAGTCTTCACCCCACTTACCCTTAAGTTTATAATTTTTTTGTCTCATGTCTCTCCTATTATACTTGTGAACCAAGTTGGTTATGCATTATATGTATTTAAATATTTCTCATACATGTCTTTAATACTTTTTTTCTAAAAAGGGTATTGTGTGTACCATAATATCGTCAAGATACCAACTAATCATAAACATGCACGTGGAGGCAGGAGAGCGACTAGGCGGATGGATGGATCTTGATCAACGGTCGACGTCAGGTGAGCCTTTGATCAACGGCCGACGATGGTGGATTGAAACAACGGCCGACATCGAGTGGAGGCTTGATCAAATGGCCATCATCAAGGGAGCCTGTAATCCGATGCCATGACAGAGAGAAAGGGGGTGGGATCTTATGGCTGTGAGCAAGGGCAATGGCCATCAACAGCCGACTGATTGTTTGTGCATATAAACATCGGTCGGTATTATTAACCAGTCGGTCAAATCAAGTGATTCTGAATTGTTAACCTAGCCGCCAAATCAAGTGGACTCAAGTGAAGGTATCAACCGATCGGCCCAAGTCAATTTCTCTTATGGGGTATTAATCGGTCGTACAATCAAGGGAAGTGCAGGTGGTCTTAGGGGTGGCCATTCTTGACCCGACCTGCCAACCCGACCCGAAGTTAGCGGGTTTGGGTTTGGCCTAAACGGGTTCGGGCCATAAACTGGTCGACCCGATTGACCCGTTTATTTAATGGGTCGGGTTCGGGTTTGTACTTATAACCTGATTGACCCGACTTGACCCGTTTACCAAATGGGTCGTGTAACCAGACCCGAGCCAACCCGAACTGACCCAACCCAACCCGTCTGACCCAGCCCGACATGTTTACATGGGTTCTGTTGACCCAACCCGACCCGACACGACCCGACTTGTTTAGTAAACAGGTTAAACAGGTCGGGTCGGGTCAACTCGTTTATTAGGCTGGTCGGGCTTGGGTTTAAGTTTTTGACCCGTTTATTAAACGGGTCGGGTTCATATTGGGTGTTTTGCCCTTATACCTATGTGTCAACCCGACCCGACCCATTGCCACCCCTAGGTGGTCTTGAGTTGTTACCGATCGGTCGGAGCCCATAGGAAAACGGAGTAGCGGCCCGATCGGCCCTGAACGGTCGGGCAACCAGTACTACAGAGTGAAAGGAAGGCATTTGAGAGGCTCACTATTTTCGCATCAGGCAAGCTCCGACATTCACGCAAAGGGGTTAGTCCGAGAATCTCGTTTCAAGATGGTTCGTAAACTTCACCAGAGAATTTTGCACAGGCGACGATTATGGAATGATAGCCCACATCCATGGATCTTCGGGCGCTCCAGCTAAGCGAAGCGGGTCTTTAGCATTAACTGCCAGGCACGAACCAGTAATCACCAAGGGACAACTTGCCCACGCGTGAGGCGGTCACGCGAATCGTGAGTTCAAGCCATCAATTCTGCTCCGCACGAAGTGCTCCACTGCCATCTCGAGCAACTATAAAAGGGGACCTATTTTCTCAAAACAAATGATCCGAGTTTTGGAAGGAGAGGTGATGTTGCTTACTTTTTGGAATTCTCGCATAAAGAGAGTTAAGAGGTCGGCATTCGGGGGGCCAACATCCCTAAGTGTAAGAGAATTTGGGTGAGAGTTTGTAACTACCCAACTGAGTTTATAGTGCATTTCTCGCCTACCTTGTGTGTGTTTTTTTTTTTTTCTTCGGGGGGCTCGGAGCCTTGGGATCTGTCTTGAACTCGAAGCGGGGTGCTGCTGGAACAGAAGGTGCCCTAGATGAACAAGGGGCTGCGATTTCAACGCCCAGGGTGAACTGTGGGCGCCCTAGGCGAAATTCTAGCAATGAGCCTGGTGGCCGGGGGAGAGGTCGTTGCCTTGCACCTCTTCGCCTCGACGATTGGCTTGTGGTTTGGTGTTAGCGACGAGGGCCTTGATGAAGGAGATTTGTGCTAGTCTACGTGAATGTCGGTTCGACGACTCCGATGGATCGGTTCTCGGAAGGTGTTGAGAGGCTTGTGTTGGTCATCCTGAGGGCTGGACCGAGACCGATGAATCCCAACAAAAAATGTCCGTACGTGTTGGGTGCTTTGTGTTAATACCCCTAATATCTCTGCGGAATGCGACGGCTCACTGTCTTGCGAGGTTGCCGGATCGAGGGGGAGCGTCTCAATGGGGCACGAAGCCATCGGTGATCGATGACTTGTTCAGGCATCGACGGATGGGCCTGTTGGAGGAGTCGACAGATGGTTGATGGAGACATCGGTGGGTGCCTGGTGTTTAGGCACTGCTAGCGACCGGTGATTTCGCAGCACTAGCTGTTGGTACTGCAGCGGACGATGGACCGGATCGTGAAGACGTGATAAACTACCAATCAGAGCGTCTAGATATAGTGTACGATTATCAAAAATTGTTATCCGTGGCGTAGCCCGATGCACTCATTCACCATACGTTGGATACAAATATCAAGCATCCAAGTTGGAGTTAATATTAGAAAAACTTCACGGATGAAAACCCATAGAGCCTCACTTTCCTGACGCCCGCCATATGCGACCATCGTCCCCACCTCCCCCTTTTAGTTACGTACACACCCAGTTGATCTCACCCACCCCTTCTCCTCCCCTCTTTTGCCCCTCTCTCTCTCTCTCTCTCTCTCTCCTCACTCACTCTCTCTCTCTCTCTCTCTCTCTCTCTCTCTCTCTCTCTCTCTCTCTCTCTCTCTCTCTCTCTCTCTCTCTCTCTCTCTCTTCTGCTATCCCGTAAGACTATGACCACAGTAACCTGCAACGGCTGCGCCGGCAGCCTCGTCGTGGCCTTCGGCGAGATGCTCGTCGATTTCGTGCCGACAGCCTCCGGCGTGTCCCTGGCGGATGCTCCGGCCTTCGTCAAGGCCCCCGGCGGCGCTCCGTCCAACGTGGCCGTCGGCGTCGCCCGCCTCGGCGGCCGCTCGGCCTTCGTCGGGAAGCTCGGCGACGACGAGTTCGGCCGCATGCTGGCGGGGATCCTCCGGGAGAACGGCGTCGACGACGCCGGGCTATCCTTCGACTCCGGTGCCCGCACCGCCCTGTCTTTTATCACCCTACGCGCCGACGGCGAGAGGGAGTTCATGTTCTACCGCCACCCCAGCGCCGACATGCTCCTCACCGTGGCCGACCTCAACCTGGAACTCATCCGAAGAGTCTCTCTCTCTCTCTCTCTCTCTCTCTCTCTCTCTCTCTCTCTCTCTCTCTCTCTCTCTCTCTCTCTCTCGTTAATTTTGGGGATTATGGCATGTGATTGTAATTTGCCTAGATTGTTATCAATTTGTCGAGAATTGTTGAACAGGGATTCCTAAAATTGATATTTATTTTTTTATGGACGGATTCTCAGGCTACAATTTTTCATTACGGGTCGATAAGCTTGATCACGGAGCCTTGCAGATCAGCTCACCTGAGAGCAATGGAGGTCGCGAGGGAATCGGGAGCACTGCTCTCCTACGACCCGAACTTCCGGCTGCCCCTATGGCCGTCGCCAGAGGAGGCACGCGAGCGGATCATGAGCGTCTGGGACCAGGCCGACATTGTTAAGGTCAGTGAATCCGAGCTGAGATTCCTCACCGGCGAGCATTCGGCCGATGAGGATGAGGTCGCGATGACCCTGTGGCGGCCGCAGATGCAGCTTCTGGTGGTGTCCCTTGGTGAGAAAGGGTGCAAATACTTCACCAAGGTAATAAACACTCCATTAGCTCTTACTAGCCTTTGCCCAACACTGAAGCCATCACTCTATCATGTATTGAATTGATGACAGAATAACTCTTTGCAAAGATCAATTCATACAAATTTCCTATGAAATGCCCGAAATATGTCTTTTTTTAAAAAAAGGATCCGACATAGAAATTTCTCGAGATTTTCAGTTTGACATCATGAAATGTAAGCCGAAATGACCGAAATCCAACATTCCATGCCAGCAATTTCACTAAATTTTTTCATTAAAAAGCCCATCCTTTTCCTCTATTGCAGTTGTTTCCCACATAAAGAACCAATTTTTGTCACATAATTCACCGAAATCGACCGAAATACAAAATTTTCACTGACATTTGAATGAAATCCAAAATTTTTCCATTTTTGACCGATCAAAATCAACATTTAAAATCTTGGTTTCATGTTTACTTCTCTTCGCTGCTTGAACTGCAGGATTTCAGAGGCAAGGTGGAAGTAATTGCTGTCACCCAAGTAGATTCGACGGGGGCAGGAGATGCGTTTGTGGGCGCCATGCTCCACAGGATCGCCATCGACCGATCGGCCTTACAAGTGAGTCGAATGTTGCGACATTGCTGTTTAGTGTTCCTGGGCACTAGATTGGCAAGCAAAGCCTCCCAATTGGCATTTCTCATGATTGGTTTTCCATGGTGGATGGCAGGACGAGTCGAGGTTGAGAGAGGTCCTAAGATTTGCAAACGCTTGCGGAGCCATCACCACCACGAGGAAAGGAGCGATCCCTGCTTTGCCAACCGAGTTGGAAGTGCTGGAGTTCTTAGGCCAGGCATAGAAGATTGCAAGAACTTCTCGGTTGTTCTTTTATTTCATCCAGTGTTGCAACTTGACTTGCATGGGTCATTCACAAGTTCTGCTTCAAGTTGAGGTATGCAGTTTTTAAAGAAGGATCAGGCTCCATCTCTCTTCAGCTACTTTGCCGTAGATTCTATAATGATTTTGATATCCTCCGCTATGTTTGGATTGAATCCAATCTGCATCAATGTGTCATCTGAAATCCATGCATATGATGCATTAGTAGACAATCGATGGTCTACATCTATGTGACATCTGAAATGCATGCATACAATGCATTAGAAGGTCATCTTTGATGTTCGTTTGCGCATTAGCTGATAGCACTATGCATGGGGATATGCAGATGATCATACCCAATGGCATGGTAAGGTAGGCAAGGAGGATGTTGGTAGACATTGGCATTCATTCGTGTCTATGGCTCAAACCCTAATGTCCTCCAACTCTTCTAATTCCATCATCGTATAGCATGATCATTGTCGGCCATAGTTAATTTTTTTAAAAAATAGCATCTTAAGGATCTCACCATAATTTCCATCGTTTAAGACGGAATAATGTCCTTAGGTATTAAAGGAAGTAATACCGTCCTTCACCCAACTTTATTCGGTTATCTCTGACCATCTTCTCGCGAATCTATGTTAGGGTTTTGTTGCTAGATTCGTCTTGTCCATTTGCATGGGCATAGTAAGGAGTTGGATGTATGATTTCAAGGTTGTCCTCCTTAGCAATTTTGGCGAATTCTTCACTAGTAAAGATTAGACCATGGTTTGTCATAATGAAATTTAGTAACCCAGATCGATGAATTATGTCTTGTTTAACAAACTCGATTAACTCAGCTAGATTGATCGATATCGTGGGCTTAGCTTCTAACTACTAGGTGAAAATAACAGTCGCCACGATGATGGGAGCCGGTCAAGAACTGCCAATCAGTATCTATCCCCACAGTGGAAAAGGACTAACTATCGGATTAATCTCCATAATCGGGGTATGATGGATTGGCCCATGGCTTTGCCAGGATTGCATCTCTTTGTATCATGCAATCTGGAAGGATAGTCAGCGTTCATCTAGACTGGACACGATTGAAATACTATGTAGCGTGTACTTTTTCTGGACTCGTTCTCAGTCGACAACCTTTTGATTAACTTTACTATTGCTGATACATACCATTCGAGCGATTTGCCCCTTTTTTTAGGATTGAGCACTGGTAATTTGAAAAATTATTCTTACGGCATAAAGAAACTTATAATGTTGAGATTCCCATCTGAACTCATTCTATGACCTAACTTTCGGTGGTGTGCGAGAATACGCGGTTTTTCCCTGCAAAATTTGAGATACTCGTCGTTTAAAAGTTAATTTAACCGATAATACTTTGTAGTTCTTTCTTGTTTTAGGCGGCTTAGCTTCTATAATTGACTTAGACTTGTTCTTATGGATCTTGATTTCTCTTTAATTTTATTTGGAGATTCAAGTTCCCTATAGTGACACAATAGATGTATTCGAGAGGGTTCATTTTGAGATTCCTTTTCTCATATTGCTAGGTATTTAGTCCTGTTGGAGTAACTTCGACATGGTTAATGTGTACCTTCGTGAAGCGATAGAGCCCCAATGTTTATCAATTTGAATTGCGATGGTGCCCGAAAATCGTCAGAGTTTGAGCAGTTGATGCTCTGGGTGGCATCGGCGGTAACTCCGGCGACAACTACGGCGGCTAAGATCAATGCAGCGAGGTCGAAGGCGATTGCGTTGGGGGACAAGCCAAAGTCGGCGAGAAGGTTGTCTAGGAGGATCCAATACCTGATTCAAGGTAACCTCCGATGCATAGTTAGTATCGTCAGGGCCGATAACAGCAACAAAACCAACAACCAAAACAGTGGCAGTGACGACGATAAACGTAAGTTTAAGAAAGAAAAAAAAAGGTATTTTCATAGTTTTTGAAGATATTCATTAAGATCAACCCCACATTTAGTAACTTATGCTTTTATTTATAATTAATCTTATATAAAACGGTTATGTTATAGGGAACTTAGTGAGAGGACCCTGACAAGAGATCGGTTTAACGGAAAAGACAGCCAACAAGATGATGTTGCACCAGATCCCTCCCGAAAAGGATGCGGCTGGAGCAAGTCCCACACGTGGCTATTATCCCTTTTTAATAACCAAACTGCCTCTTAGTGCATGCCCCTCCGTCCTTGTCACTACAGGACGCAACCCACAAATTGCTACAGTGATTTCACTGTAGTAATTTTTTTTGAAACACGATTTAATGAAAAAATAAATTACTACAATAATTTTACTGTAGCAAAAGAGTAACAATCTGTGCAGATTGTTACTTTACAAAGATTGTTACTTAATCTGCAGTGATCATTGTAGCAAAAAAGTAACAATTTGCACAGATTGTTACTTTTTTGCTACTGTGATTTTATGGTAGCAAAAAAAAATGACAATATTTCAAAAAAAAAATTGCTACATTGATTTCATTGTAGCAAAAGAATAACAATTTTCGAAGATTGTTACTCTTTTTGCTACAGTGCTTGGCTTGGACCGGGGCCCACATGTACACCTGCACATAAGGGTCTTGCTCATGTGTATAGCTGACTGCAGGGGTAAAAAAGATAGTTTTCTATCAGGAGGACCCAACGTTAATTACCCATGTCAGCTGTCGTTGTCACTAAAATCGATCTGTTAGAGGGACCTATCACACATTACCCCTATGTTATACATTTGAGAATAGAGAGTTTGCTATATAAAGTAATTTTTCTTATCTTAGATCTGTTATACTTTTAGTATAAATTAAATCGGTAGATAATAATTCAACAAAACGATTAAATGTATTTTTTGGAAATGTCGAAACGTATTGTTTGCTATTTTTGTTTTTGCTAAATTCTGAATGTAAATTAAGTTCAGGCAAGGGGTCCACACTAGTTTTTTTTTCGCTAAAAAACTAATTTTAAATAAGAAGAAATTTATAATATAGCTGGACCACTAAGTCCTTTGTGTGTAAATAAAATATTGGGTTAATGTGTGAGAGGGCCTTGACAATAGATCCACCCTGTGAATAGGACCCGCTAAAGTTTCTTTAGCTTAAGGTCCCTATCTTTTCTTTAATAAACCCGAAATTATCATTTCTTGCTCTCTTCTCCCATATCTCTCTCGACGTGACCATCGCCGATAAGGAGGGAGGAGGTGGGGCTCAGGCTGGTGCATCGTACCCCATCGGCGGCAGCCATCGCCGACCGTGCATCACACCCAACTTCGACTGTAACCATCGCCAGTGAGGAGGGAGGAGGTGGGACTCTGATTGGTGCATTGCACCCCACGCTGATGGTAGCCACCGTCGATCGGTGTATCGCACCCAACCCTGACGGCAACCACCACCGATCGGTGTATCGCACCCCAACCCAATGACAACCATCGTCGGTGAGGAGGAAGGACGTGGGGCTCCGGCTGGTGCATCCCACCCCAGCCCGACGGTAGCTATCACTAGTGAGGAGGGAGGAGGTGGGTTCTAGCGGAGGCGAGCATGTCTGGCTAAGTTCGATGTTCACTAGTTCGGTGGCATCGTAAAAAAAAATTAAATCACAGTTGATAGTATTTTTTGTCCACAGGTTTTCATAGTTATTTAGCTTAAAAGTATCTCCTTAAAAGAAGTTTTCACCAACTCTCTCTAAAATATTTTATGAAAATATAGTTTTTTTTCATAAGCTACTTTAAAATTATTTGAGATACCACTTGGATTATTTCAGAGCCCTTTCTGATTTTCTGCCACAATAACGGAACCAGAGCTGTGCTAGTTGGTACAATTTTGTAAGCTAGTTTTTTGCGCTAAAGCTTAACAAATCACTTGAGCCAATTTTTGGGATGAGAAATGCTATTCAGCCCGAAGGTTTTACCGATCCGCTCAACCCGATTGACGTGGCTGTGTACGAGTGGTGGTGTTAGAGAACAGAAAGTCACCAGTGATTTTTAAAAGTCACTAGTGTGATTCAACCACCACACGTACACGATCGGGCTGAGCGGAATTAGGAAAACATTCGGGCTGAATAGCATCTCTTTTTTTTTTTTGTAAGAAGTACAATTACAATCTAGCTATGAAATGCTTGAGAAAAAACACAGGCTATTATCCCAGTTGTTGATCTCTATGAGTTGGGTAGGATAGTCCCCGTGAAGTTGCACGGGATCACGATTAACTTGGGTCACCAAGCAAGTATGCCGCACGATTGCTTTCCCGGTAGATGTGGGACACCATAACAGTGGTATGGGTTGCAATCCTCCTCATAATGTCATTAATGAGGATGTGCTCACTAATTCTGCATGTGACCCAACCAATGACTGTAGAAGAGTCGCCTTTGATCCAAAGGTGGAAAGTAGCACAATTCTCTCGTGGATATGTAAGAGTCGCCTTCGATCCAAAAAAATAATCTCTCTCTTTTGGGATAGATATGTAAGAAATCAATATTGTTTTCTTTTGGGATGGATATGTAAGAAATCAATATTGTTGCCAATCATGATATCTATACTATCAGTTGTAGGTGGTGCTTGAACAAATTCAGTTCATATTTGTACAAACTGGTTAGGTGCCATATCAACTTGGCAGGGGCCAAACTCATCTATTTTGAGGCCATATAATTTTCATCCATTGACTTCTTTGCAAAAGGTTGTGCCATGAGTTCATAGATGGTTGACCTTATGGCCCAATTGGTGACCATTTTTTTTTCAATTTGTATAATTTTTTTCCAATCAGGTTGAATCATGAAATCAAATGTTGACAAATTTTTTACAAAATCTTCAAAATATGTTTTTTTTTTTTAAGGGTCCAATATAGAAATTGATCGAATTTTTGATAGTACCAAATTTTCGTCCGACATAACGAAATGTCGGCCGAAATGATTGAAATTCGATATTTTATATTTTTCAAGACAATTTTGCTGAAGTCTTTTATCTTTTTTAATAAAACAAAACTCATCTTTATCATTGGAAAATTATATTTTTTTCTCAAATTTGATTTTTTTTCATAACAAATAATATTTTATAGATAATTGAATTGGAATTGATCGAAATTTGACAAAGATCCGATAGATTTTTTCTAAAATCGATCCTTAAAAAATACAAAATTTTCACTGATATTTAACCGAAATCTGACAATTTTCTTTTTAACTAACCGAAATCGACATGAAAATCAACATTTAAAACCTTGGGTTGAATCACATATGCTCGATCGTCGAACCTCTCACAAACTTCTTCTCGGGCTCTCTAATTGAGCCTTGAACCTTTTGCGATAGACACCCTGCAACGAATTTGATTGCCCGGTTCCCATGGTCATAAGAACTCGCCTCGATCATACCGGTGTTGGTGCAGACTTGCCAATTGTTGGCCCATAGTATCTCTACCTTAACTTTGGAGTGAATCCAACATTGACCAAGCATCATAGGGTTGACCGTGGAGAATGTTGACACATGGGTTTCATCGGCAAATCATCGTCTCGATCGCTCGGCAACCCTTGGTTGTGATCACCCAATATAGGAAATTGCTATTTGTGGCCTTCTTCTCTGTCGGCTTCTATATAGCCATTTTAGTTGGCTGAGTAAGATGCTTCTCATATTGAAGATTGGGAACCTTGAGAAATAAAGAGAGAACTATTGAGAGGATCTTCAGTGCATGGAAGAGTAACTATTATAGCTGGAAAATGTCAAAGGTACAAGTGCTGCAAGGTGAAGATAAGTAAGGTTTTGACCCATTATAGAAAGATAATGGCTGGTTTTGTTGATGGTCGGGGATCCTTGGCAGAGTCAGTCACTCACTTATCGTCCCTAGTTTTCCTAACTTCAACTTCATGTGTCTATCGATCGATACTGCTATGTCACCCATACTCAGTCATGCTGAACCATGCCTCTGTTATGCATGGCTCAATTTTCTAAGCACCATTTTCCAGAAGAAACCCTAAAAGACTTTCAGAGGAGCATGCATCGCAACATTACTGGGTGGCTGTTTGTTAGGTGGTGCTGGGTAGTGGTGCACACTGCCCGACGCCCTGGCTCAGGACTAACTTATTTTTTGAATTATTTCGGCATGTTGAAAGGGGGATTTGATGGGGGTTAAGTCGGTGAATTATCCTACTATATAAAGGGGTGTTTGGGGTTTCATTATAACGCACGAGAGATGAGATTCATTGAGTTCTTGAGAGAGACTTGGTGAGATTTCTTGAGAGCAGAAGGTGCCCTAAGTGAAAGAGGGTCTTCTTGTTGAAGTTGAGCGTTACCTGTATCTTTTTTGTTTCTCCATTATAGTGGATCTTCTGATCATCTGTGCCGTGGTTTTGTCCTATAAGGGTTTAATTCCACGTAAAATCTATGTCTCTCCTTTGTGTTTTGCTTTGTTTCTGTTGTGTCATAAAATTTTATTCTATGGCTATTCTTGCTACTTCTACTACTTGCGATTGTGGTTATGTTCATCGTTTGATCCGTCGGAGGATCGTTTGCAATTTGATATGTGACCCGTCGCGGTCGTAATGAACTGGTATCAAGTCATGACAACTTGGTACCGTCGATCCTCCGAGTCTCGGTTTCGAAAGTTATTACAGGTATATATGCTTTCACCCTGATGCAGTGTTTGTACGATGTGTCTTTTTGGCCGGGTTAATCATCCTCAATTGGAATCAAAAACACGTCGGTACATCGTTGGTCGGTTGGCCCTATGTGTTTTTTTCTTCGAGAAATCAATCGGGTTGAGAGAGGATTAGGCAGCCCCCGACTAGTTTAATAATAAAAGAGATTAAATCAAATTACAGAAATTGAAAAGTTACTGCTATCCCCCGGGCAATAACATTATTAAAGGTATAGTAGATTCCACTCCGGCCAAAGTACCCATGGAATGTCCATCGACACTTCTATAGTGAACTCCCAAAGAAATAAAATAAATAAACAGATATGTGTTAACAAACCCTATCATGTAAAAAATCCAGGAAATCAATATCAAGGCTAAGGATTCACCATCACTCCACATAACGCCCTCTCACTCAGGTAGGCTCCGTAGGGGATTCAATCCAAGTTCGGATTGGTCGGCCCCGGTCGGTAGGCTCATGCACATCACAGCTGCACGATGGCAGGCGACCCAAAGTGAATCGCACTTCAACCCAACCGTATGCGGCTGTGATGCGCACCGGGCTCATCGACTGGAGAAGATCCAAACTCATTCAATACATGTATTTGTGTAAAATTATGTATTAGAAATTAGGGGTAGTTAGCAAGAAGCCCTTTTTAGAAGATCATTTAGAGCTCCAGTCCAGACAACCTTTTCATTTGAACTGAAACCCTTCTGGACGAAAATGTCCCTCAGCATCCTTCTAATTTAGGTTTGCAGCCACTCATGTATCCACCCCCCCCCCCCCCCGCCGCCGCAGCCGGACCTAACCGAACCCCCCTTCCCCCCCCCGGCCGGACTTAATCTACAGGCCATGGGATGAACCCTAAACCTAGAAAATCACAACCTAAACTAGCCGCCGCCGCTCGCGCCCGCCGTCTCCGCCTCCACTGCTCACGGTGGCCTTCGCCTCCGCCCCCGCCGCTCGCAATCGCCTCCGCCCCCTTCGCCTTCGTCACTGCCACCTTCGCCTCCTCTGCTCACGCCCGCTGCCGGACCTAACAAGGGAGGAGGGCAGGTGAGGGTGGTATTGGGATTAAAAAGGTTGGGAAGGGTTTTTCCTAAAGTTAGAGTTGGTTAGAGGGGTTGGAGCTTAACTGAAAAGGTTCACTGGGTTTATCCTAATGTGGTGTTGGTTAGAGGGATCTTAGGCTAATTCTCCCTAGAAATTATTGTTTAAATACATTTGATCATGTGTTAATAATGGTGGAAAGCTTGACCAGCTTAAGGGTTTGGGATTGTCAGGGCCGGCTCGATACAAGTTGAGGCCTAAGGCGAAAATGTTAAATATGACTTTTTTGATATTAATATAGTAATATAAATAAAACTAAATTTTCAAGGAGCATCAAGATTTTATCTTATATATAGTATTAGGTTTTTATTTTGCTACATTGGGGTATTCTTTTCATATGAAGCCTTTGGTTATTTAGGTGCCTTCATGTTTTGGGGGCCTTTCTTTAATAGGGGGCCTTAGGCGACTGCCTTAATTGCCTTATGGTTGAGCCGGCCCTGGGGATTGTCCCTGATATCAGTCCTGGGTCGGGGGCTAGCCCTGGCAGCGGTCTAAAAGATTTTTCTGAGTGTTGGTCTGCCCCTCACTGTCGTCTAAAAGTACATGTGTGTGGGCCTATCATGGGCTTTGGCTTAAAAGTGCCCGGGTGTGATCATGTCCTGGATTTGACCTAAAGGTAATCATGGTTGGTGAATTGTTTCACATGTGACATGTGATAAATATTTAAACTATAGCCTCTATAGCATGATATCTAGCTTGAAGATAATATATATCATGAACCTACTGAGTCTGTGAAATATTCTTGAGGCTCACTCCCCTATAGATGGTCTTGCTGCAAATACTAACCTTGCAAGAAAAGAGGAGCCAAATGAGGAAGTTGAACCCGAGGAATCCTTCTATTGTGAGGAAGGCAAGCCAAAGCCGGAAACCGGAAAGACTAAAGAGAATGAAGGAACCACAGTATGATGTAGTTTCCACTTTTTTGTGGAACAGAATTGTAATCTCCTTTTATAAATGAATAAAAGCTTTATTTTCTGTAGCTTTGGATATGGAAAATTCGTGTACCATGTACTTTTATACTCGCACCCGGAATTTTGTGGTTGGGTTAAACAGTAAAATTTTGGGACGTGACATGTCATTCGCTACCAACTAGGGCTGCAAATGAACCAAGTTGTTCATGAGCAACTCACAAACAAACTTGGTAAAGACTTTTGCGCTTATTCGATTACTATTTGAGCCAAGCCAACTCCTTTGGGTTAGGCTTGATTAATAAACAAGCCAAGCTCACATACCAAAGCTTGGCTCAATTGGGCTAGTTAATAAGCTTATAGAAGGTATGATTAGGCCAAAACATATAGTATAGGTTTTTGACATTAAGGTTTGTGATTAAGCCTGGTAGGAGTGCGCTCGACTTTGTACAAATATTAAAGGAGCAAAGCCCAATCTTGGAGTTTAGGCTCATTTAATAAACGAGCCAAGCGCAAACATACCAAAGCTTGGCTAGACTCGATTACTAAACAGGTCAAGCCCAAGCTTGAACAACCAAGCTTCTAACCAAGCCGAGCTCAAATAGTGGCTCGGTTCGTTGGCAGCCCTACTCTCGACCAACATGGTCGTAGGTCGCTCCCGACCACTTGTGTCCACACACCATGTTTGTTTGGAACAACATATAACTATGTCGGTTGGGAATGACCAACACATCTCCAGAAAGGAGGAGGAAGTGGGAGAAATGAGAGGTAGGAGGAAGGTGACGAAGGGGGAGGAAGAAAAGGAAGAAGGGAAGGAGGAGGAAGAAGAAAAAAGGGAGGAGGAAGAGGAGGAAAAAGAGGATATATGTGTGTGTGTGTGTGTGAGGAATGAGTTTGTCCCAGTAATGAAAATAGCAAGTAATAGGCTGATAACAATCTCAATCGTGCGAGATGATAAAAATACCCTTGTGTATCTTGTTGCTTCCGCATCGCACATATGAGATTGTTACCGGCCTAAAATTAGCAATTTTCATTACTACAGCAGTCGAACACGGATGAAAACTATGAACGAGAAGTGAGTGACATAGCGACATCGATTGATAGACACATGAAGCTGAAGTTAGGAAAACTATGGACGAGAAGTTAGTGATCGACTCCGCCAAGGATCCTCGACCGTCAACAAAACCAGCCATTACCTTTATGTAATGGGTCAATGACTTACTTATTCTTCACCTTGCATCGCTTGTACCTTTTACTTTTTCTAGCTATAAAAGTTATTATTCCATGCACTGAAAGTCCCTTTCAATAGCTCTCTCCTTATTTCTCATGGTTCCCAATGTTCAGTATGAGAAGCATCCTACTCAGTCAACCAAACTGGCTTTGTAGAAGTCGACATAGAAGATGACCACAAATCACAATTTCCTCTATTGGGTGATCATAATCAAGGGTTGTCGGGCAACCAAGAGGATGATTTACCAATGAAACTCATGTGTCAACATTCTCCACGGTCGAGCCTATGATGCTTGGTAAATGTTGGATTCACTCCAAGGTTAAGGTGGAAATAATATGGAGCAACAATTGGCAAGTTTGCACCAACAGCGTATGATCGAAGCGAGTTATTACGACCAAGGGAACGAGATGGTCGACTTCGTTGCACGGTGCCTATCGCAAAAGGTTCAAGGCTCAATTAGAGAGCCCGAAAAAAGTTTGCGAGAGGTTTGACAATTGAGCATATGTGATTCAACCCAAGGTTTTAAATATTGATTTCCATGTCGATTAATAAACAAGCCAAGCTCACATACCAAAGCGTGGCTCAATTGGGCTCGTGAGCAAGTTCGTGAATAAGCTTATAAAAGGTATGGATAGGCCAAAGCATATAGTATAAAGTTTTGATTTACTATAAGGTTTGTGATTAAACTTGGTAGGAGCTCGCTCGAACTTTGTACAATTTGTGGAGGGAAATTTTCGAGCCGTCTTGATCGGGAACCCCGCCCCACAGCCTTGATTGAATGTTGATGATTTGTAGAGAGAGAGAGATTAAAATTAGAGAGTAGAGACGGAGAGAGAGAGAGAGAGTAGAGAGTGTTGACACAAGAATTGTTGACGGAGTTCGGCCTTACGACCTACGTCTTTGGGCGAGAGGAGCCACCTGATCTTCACTATAATATGAATATGGAGGGTTGAGCGTTCTCTCGACAGGCCAAGAGAAGCTTCTTACAATGTGTTTGCACGGAGCAATTAGAAGAGTTCAAGAGGAAAAATAGAGGGCTCTGGCCCTGGATCTGGAATCCCTCTTTGTCTGATCGAATGACCAACCCCTTTTTCCTGAATGCATTGGGGGTCCTTTTATAGTATAGGCATGTGCCTAATATGGCAGTGATGACATGGCGATGATGACGTGACATTGGTTCTGGGCCTCCTTGCTGGGCCGTTGTTTGGGCCCAATAAGGGGGAGGGCTTGATCTGTGAGCCCTGTAGAGTGGGCCTATGAGCCTGGGCGGGCTTACCCACTTGGGCTGTTGCGTGGGCCCATGTGGCTCTGATCTGGTCCGGTACAATTTTTGCACCCACAATTACCCCCTCATAGTCGGGTTAGGACCTCCTGGGACGGTTGGGATTCCATGGTGCAAACGCCTTAGGATTCTGGCATAGTTGGCTAGGGCCGTCAGAGTCGTGGTTCGTATTAGCAGAGTCCCGACTCGTGTCACGGGCCGAGCCAACGTGTTCGTGTAGGATACTTGTGCTGATCTGCCGATGCCGAGACCCTTTTGGTGCGAGCCAAAAAGTCTCAGTTTTGCAAGTGGGCATTCTCGAAAAACTAGTGCGTTTTCCGACCGAGACCCTTTTCCTTCTACCGATGCCGAGACCCTTTTGGTGAGCGCCAAAAAGTCTCGTTTTGTAAGGGGGAGTTTCCGAAAAATCAATGTGTTTTCCGACCGAGACCCTTTTCCTTCGACGCCGAGCAATGAGCGACGTGAGACTTCCGTTTCGATCCCACGCGGTCTCCACCAGTAGCTGAGTAGCGATCGTGCGGCATTTGCATTTGATCCCGACCGACGAGTGACATGCGGCTTTCGTTTTGATCCGGAGCGGCGTGGGCAATCCAGTGGTCAAATGCATAAAAGTGGGATTGCATCAGCTTCATGCACAAGCAACCCCCTCTTCTTTTTTTTTTTTGTTGTACATCCGTGACGGAGGCACGGTAAGTGGGGGTTGTGGGGTCTGTGTGTGCATAAGAGCATCTCCAACCGGCTCCGTAGGCGAGCTCTGAAGGCCACGTGGCACTCCGAATGGAAATGGGCGCTCCAACCGGCTCCGAAGGATGCTCTGAAGGCCTACGTGGCATGCCACGTAGGCCACGTGCGGCCCGGACCTCCGAAGCCCTCCACATACAACAGAGCTCCTTCGGAGCCTCCGAAGGAATAAAAAATTCTGTCTTTTTTTAAAAAACCCCCCAGAACTTCATAAATTATTTTTTATATATATCAAAACATGTACTTTTTAACAGATTAGGTGTAACTTTGGAGACTTTGGATAACTTGTAAATATATAGGGTGTTTCATGCAAATGCTCGGATATCCCGTTCGGAGGCCGTTGGAGCTGAACCTCTCACCGCGGACGCCTCCAATGAGGTGGCAGCAAAATGTGGGCCCCACTTGCTTCGGAGGTGCTCCGAGCTTCAGAGCCGGTTGGAGATGCTCTAAGTGGGAGAGAGCGGGTGTAATCTTCTTTGCTGTTTTTCTCCTTCTTTCTCTCTTTTCTTTCTTTGCTTTTCGTTTTTTTTTTTTCTTTCTTTGTTCTGTTTCTTTCTTTCTTTCTCTCTCTTTTTTTTTTTTTTCTTTGCTTTTCGTTTCTTTCTTTCTTTTTTTTTTTCTTTCCTTGTTTCTGCTGTTTGTTTCTTTCTTTTTTTGCGTTTTTGCTGTACAGGAGAATGGGGCACGGCAAGAGGGGCGCGGGTTCGTGCCCGAGTGGGAGCCGGCCCCCTTTTTTTTTTGTTTTGTTTGTGCTGTACACGAGATGGGGGCATGGCAAGAGAGGGGCGCGGGGCTCATGCACGGATAAGAGAGAGAGCGAACTTATCTCTCGCCTTTCTTTGTTTCTTTCTTTCTTTCAGTCCTCCCTTTGATTTCTGCTGCTGTTTTGTTTTGCTTTTTTTTTTTTAGCACACGAAGGCTCGTCAGGAGAAAGGGCTACCATGCGCATGTGGAACCGGGTCCGTGGTTGAGTGGGAGAGAGAGAGTCGGGTCTAGGCTGCGAAGTCCCTTCCTATTCCCCTCTTTCTCTTTATTTTTGACGGTGCTCACCATCTGTGGTGATGTCGATCTCCCCTCTCTTGGTTTTCTGACGAAATCAAGAGGTGGACTGTTGTTGATGCCGACGCACCCCTCCTCTCGGTTTTCTGACGAGACATAGGGGTGGGCTGCGGATGACGCCATGCACCCCCCTTCTCGGTTTTCTGACGAAACCGAGGGGTGGGCTGTGATGGTGTGCCGTCACCCCCTCCCCACTCGGTTTTTGTGCGAAACCGAGGGGTGGACTGCTTGTTATTCACGACACACCCCCCCCTCTCGGTTTTCTAACGAAACCGAGGGGTGAGTTGCTGTTGATGCCGAACACCCTCCCTCTCGGTTTTCTGTTGAAATCGAGGGGGTAGACTGTAGCTGATACCAACACCCCCTCCCCTCTCGGTTTTTTGCGAAACCGAGGGGAGGCTGCTTGTTGATGCCGTCACACACCCCCTCTCGGTTTTCTGATGAAACCGAGGGATGTACTGCTGACGGTGTGCCGTCACCCCCTCCCCACTCGATTTTTGTGTGAAATCGAAGGGGGGTTGCTTGTTGATGCCGACATACACCCCCTCTCGATTTTCTGACAAAACCGAGGGGTGGTTGTAGCTGATGCTAACACACACCCCCTCTCGGTTTTCTGACGAAACCGAGGGGTAGTTGTAGCTGATGCCAACACCCCCTCCCCTCTCTGTTTTTTGCAAAACCGAGATGGGGGGCTGCTTGTGGGGTGCCGTCACCCCCTCCCCACTTGGTTTTTGTGTGAAACCGAGGGGGGACTGCTTGTTGATACCGACACACACCCCCTCTCAGTTTTTTGACGAAACCGAGGGGTGTGCTGCTGATGGTGTGCGTCACCCCCTCCCCACTCGGTTTTTGTGCGAAACCGAGGGGGGGGCTGCTTGTTGATGCTGATACACACCCCCTTTCGGTTTTCTGACGAAACCGAGGGGTGGTTGTAGCTGATGCCAACACCCCCTCCCCTTTCAGTTTTTTGCGAAACCGAGATGGGGGGCTGCTTGTGGGGTGCCGTCACCCCCTCCCCACTTGGTTTTTGTACGAAATCGAGGGGGGGCTGCTTGTTGATGCCGACACATACCCCCTTTCGGTTTTCTGACGAAACCGAGGGGTGTGCTGCTGATGGTGTGCCGTCACCCCCTCCCCACTCGGTTTTTGTGCGAAACCGAGGGGGGCTGCTTGTTGATACTGACACCCCGTTATTGGGGCTACTAGAAGAGGCCAAAAAGTGTCGGTATTGAAAATAATGTGTTTTTCGAATTTTAGCCCTATTTGAATCCGACACTTTTTCGATCATATTCCTAAAACACTGGTACGTGGGGTTGTCGGCGAGGGATAACGTTATATTTGAGGGGGCTTCTTAGAGATAATCTAGGATAACATCGCATGATGGCTAGTCAGTCTTTACCCAATGTACCACCGCACCTGGTTACTGTATTAGCCAGGTATATGGTCACGTGAGGGTGTTGACTTGGCCAGGATCAAGGAAGCACCATTTTATCTCGTGTTTCGATAGATTTTTCACCCACCCTACTCTTTACTTATTGCTTGTTCACCCATTGTAGGCCGCTCTTTTCATGATGAAAACCATCAGGGAACCCGTTGTATTGGGAAAACGCCATCGAGGAATGAAGGAGATTGTTTGTGTTCCTCCTATGTCATATATTGAGGATTCGGACAGTGGCTTTGATGGCGATCTCGGGCCGTTAAGGCCCTTTGCGAACGAAGATCATGAGGAACCCACCGTCGACTGCACCAGTGTGGAGACACGCGCTAACAAAGTTAGACCGACCACCCCCTAACCGGTTTGGAACCGTCAGTCATCGAGAAAAGGTGATGGCCAGTGACAATCTAATGCTAGCTTGAACCTGAGTGACAAGACTAAGTTTGGACTTTTGATCGAATGCCAATACGTCGGCGATGACGTCTCAGACTTTGTCTTCATATGTCAAGGGTAGGGCCTTGGGTTTGTAGATTGCTGAGGTATCGGTCGCCTCGGACTATGTCTTCGAGTACCAAGGGTAGAGCCTTGGGCTTATAGAATGCCGAGGCGTTAGTCGCCTCGAACTTTGTCTTCGAGTGCCAAGGGCTGAGCCTTGGGCATGTAGAGTGCTAAGGCGTTGGTCACCTCGGACTTTGTCTTCGAGTGCCAAGGGCTGGGCCTTGGGCTTGTAGAGTGCCAAGGCGTTGGTTGTCTCGGACTTTGTCTTCGAGTGCCAAGGGCTAGGCCTTGGGCTTGTAGTGTGCCAAAGCATTGGTCGCCTTGGACTTTGTCTTCAAATACTAAGGGCTGGGCCTTGGGCTTGTAGACTATCGAAGTGTTGGTCGTCTCGGACTTTATCTTTGAGTGCCAAGGGCTGTGCCTTGGGCTTTTAGTGTGCCGAAGTGTTGGTCACCTTGGACTTTTTCTCATCACCTCGGATGAGTATAGTTGATAGCTTAGCTTGACCTGGATTGCTAGGAGCCTTTTTATCGAACTTTCGCCTTGAAAGGGCATAGCCGAATTGCCTTCGAGCTTCCGACTTGAACGGGCGGAATCGAAGGTATTTGGTTGACTGAGTTATCAGGAGCTTTTTTATTGGACTTTAGCCTCGAGAGGGTGTAGCCAAATTGCCTTCGAGCTTCTGACTTGGAAAGGGCAGAATCGAAGGTCTTTGGTTGACCTGGGTTGCAAGGAGCCTTTTTATCGGACTTTAGTCTTGAGAGGGCGTAACAGAATTGTCTTCGAGCTTCCGACTTGAACAGGCGGAATCGAAGGGCTTTGGTTGACCTGGGTTGCCAGGAGCCTTTTTATCGGACTTTAGCCTTGAGAGGGCGTAGCCGAATTGCCTTCGAGCTTCCGACTTGAATGAACGGAATCGAAGGTCTTTAGTTGACCTGGGTTGCCAGGAGCCTTTTTATCGGACTTTAGCCTCGAGAGGGCATAGCCGAATTACCTTCGAGCTTCCGACTTGAATGGGCGGAATCAAAGGTCTTTGGTTGACCTGGGTTGCCAGGAGCCTTTTTTTTATGCCTTAACATGGTGGAATCAAACTTCGAGAGATTTGATTTTAGGGAAAAAAAAAGACACTTTATTGATAAAATAAAGTTGCGGTTACACTTTTTCAGAGGCTGCCCAGCGGACGTTATGATTATGTATCCACGTATTATGTTGACTTTCTTTCTCTACTGCTGCTGCCTTCACTTCTCTCGACCTGGTTCCTTGTTAGCGAGGTAGCCATCGAGCCACCCTTCTTGGATCAGATCTTCGATATGATGCTTTAGCTTTCGACATATAGAGGTTAGGTGGCCATGGCTACGATGGAACTCACAGTAGGCTGTCGTATCTCCCGCCTGGTCGAAATTTGGAGGGAGATGTTGTGGTCACTTGCAAAAGGGCTCGTTCTGCAAATAGGCGAAGATGTCTTCAATGGAGGTGTTCAGCTTAGTGAATACCCTTTGCTCCCTTTGAGTTCGCCTCTTCCCTGCTGGAGGGGACTTCGGATCTTCATTGTACCTTTTGGCTTGTATCTTTTGGTCGGACGCGGCATTGGCAGACTTCTTGTAGTGTGCTTTATTCAGAGCTTTGTCATTTTTTTTATGTCGGGAGTTACGAGACTCGTGGGGCTCGCGTAGTCTTTTGGCCCGCTGATTGTCTTCCACCTCTATCTCTCGCTATACACGCTTAAACATTGCCTCCAAGGTACTGGGAGGATGCCGGATGAAGTCAGTGTAGACGTGGAGCTCTGGCCGGATAGCATTCTGGAATACCAGCATGATGGCCTCCTCATTATGGGATCGACCGGTGAACTCGGAGTGCTCATTGCGAAACCTCATCGTGAAACTCCTTAGAGACTTATCGGAGCCCATCTTCAGCCGGTAGAGTGTATCCAGATTCTTTTTCGGCTTTAAGTTTAGCCGATAATGGTCCATGAAGAGTTCAGCCAACTCTTTGAATGTGGCCACTGTACCGGTAGGCAGCGTATGGTACCAGTCAAGGGCAGGTCCCTTGAGGCTTCCCATGAACATACGACAGAGGATATGATTCTTATATTCAAATGGTGTCATGGCTTGCTTGAAGGCCAAGATATGGAGAGTAGGGTCTCCCTTGATGCAGTTGAACTTTGGCAGGCTCGGTGTTCGCCAATCCATAGGAAATGGGGTTACAAGAACCTTGGGATGCAGTGGCCTCACCGAGGTGATTAGCTGCCTGCGGTCTTGATGGCGGTATCCCACGTCGACAGTATGCCTTAGTCGGTTGAGCAGCTCGTGGGCATCTATTGCTTTCATGTGTGAAGGGATAGAATATCCAGTGGACCCTGTTGATTGAGGCGATCCTTCTCGGTGATAGCTTGGCGCACTGTCGATGTCGAGACGATCCCACACCGTTTGCCTTGGTGCTTGTGTGGATACCTGACGCCTCTCGATACGCGGCACATGTGGTTCTTCAGGATGATGACTCACAGCTGGGCGAGTCTTCAATGGGCCTTCAGTCGCGGCGGGAGAGTTGTGGATCATAACTCCCGCCCTTTCAGCTGCCTTCTTTAAGGAGTCTCTCTCTTGTTCGAGGGCCGCATTCTTCTTAAGGAGATTTAGCAGCTGGAAGCCAGCAGCCGAGATCTCGTATGTTGCCTGAGGCTCGCTCACTTGAATATCATGTTCTTTACCAGATCGACGTCTCGGGGATGACGGGTCCCGTCGATCGCTGTGCCCTTCTGGATGGCTGCCTTGTGGCCCCAACCGCTCTCGAACATTTCTTTGGTTGGTTGCAACCGAGACTTCTTGTTCTTCTTCGAATCAGCACATCGTTTCTACGTTCAGCACCCGCCTTTGGTGGGTTGGTGCTGGCCTTCACCATCGAGCGTGTTGATGTCGGCGTGATGAAGGTGTTGAGATTGATTTGGAGGATGACTTGTGGCTCGTCACCACAAGTTGAATAGGAGTCGGTAGAGGTGTGGGTAAGACCTCTATTGATATCCCACAGACGTCGCCAAAGATTGTGGGGGAAAATTTTTGAGCAGCCTTGATTGGGAACCCCGCCCCACAGCCTTGATTGAATGCTGATGATTTGTAGAGAGAGAGATTAAAATTAGAGAGTAGAGACGGAGAGAAAGAGAGAGTAGAGAGTGTTGACACAAGAATTGTTGACAGAGTTCGGCCTTACGACCTACGTCTCCGGGCGAGAGGTGCCACCTGATCTTCACTATAATATGAATATGGAGGGTTGAGCGTTCTCTTAACAGGCCAAGAGAAGCTTTTTACAATGTGTTTGCACGGAGCAATTAGAAGAGTTCAAGAGGAAGAATAGAGGGCTCTGGCTCTGGATCTGGAATCCCTCTTCGTCTGATCGAATGACCAACCCCTTTTCCCTGAATGCATTGGGGGTCCTTTTATAGCATAGGCATGTGCCCAATATGACAGTGATGACATGGTGATGATGAGGTGGCACTGGTTCTGGGCCTCCTTGCTGGGCCCTTATTGGGCCGTTGTTCGGGCCCAATAAGGGGGAGGGCTTAATCTGCGAGCCCTGCAGAGTGGGCCCATGAGCCCGGGCGGGCTTACCTACTTGGGCCGTTGCGCGGGCCCATGTGGCTCTGATCCGGTCCGGTACAATTTTTGCACCCACACAATTACTAAAGGAACAAAGCCTAAACTTGGAGTTTAGGCTCATTTAATAAACGAGCCAAGCCCAAACATATTAAAGCTTGGCTAGACTCGATTACTAAACAAGTCAAGTCCAATCTCGAACAACACAGCTTTTAACTAAGTCGAGCTCAAACAGACCAAAAGCTTGGTTCGTTGGCAGCCTCACTCTCGACCAACATGGTCGTAGGTTGTTCCTGACCACTTATGTCCACACACCATATCTGTTGGGAACAACAGATAACTATTTTAGTCGAGAATGACCAACACATCTCTAGGAAGGAGGAGGAGGTGGGAGAAAGGTTCCCTTCAAAAAAAAAAAAGGAGGTGGGAGAAAGGATGGGTAGTAGGAAGATGACGAATGGGGAGGAAGAAGAGGAAGAAGGGAAGGAGGAGGAGGAAGAAGAAAGGGAGAAGGAAGAGGAGGAAATAGAGGGTGTGTGTGTGTTTGTTGTGGGGGGGGGGACGAGTTTGATTGTCCTAGTAACGAAAATGGCAAGTAATAGGCTGATAACAATCTCAGCCATGCGAGATGACAAAAGTACCCTTGTGCATCATGGTCGTTGCTTCTGCATCTCGTACGTCTGAGATTGTTACCTGCCTAATATAGATAATTTTCATTACAAGAGCAGAGTCAAACTCGGAGGAAAGGTTGTGGGGAGCCTTGTCAAAATGCGGGCCTATAGAAATGGGCTGAGGTGCTCGTATCAAATTTGAGGCCCTAGTAATTTTGTAGGTGAAAGTAGCAAATGAGAAAACCCACCCTCGCAAGAGCATACGACGGGACACAAGGCAACAATGCAGGCAAGAGCCGATCAACGGCTAAATCGAGAACCGTGGAACGAGAAGGTGGTAAACAGACGGCCCCAACTATGTCTTTTGCAAGGCATACGACGGGACACAAGGCAACACAGCAAGATCTGGTTCAGGGGAGAGGAACATATGGGCCGGTCAAGCGACACGTGGTGCAGGGCCCATAAAAAGTAACTTGGGACCTAGCTTGCTGAGTGGTGCGAAATTAAAAAGTGTAGCTGACTTGAGACGTCAGGATGGGGGCCACCCAAACATTGGCTGTCACGCCCCAGAAATCTGGAATCGATCCCTGGGGTGTGAGTTGAAGAAAAACCAAGGGGATTTAGGGTTTGGTCAATTAACAACCCCAATTAGGGTTTCTCACAGGATTGCGACTCTCATAAATGAAGAAGAATAATGAGGGAGAAAACAGAGTATTTTAAAACTTGATTTTTGTGAATATATATATTAGGAAGGTAGAAAGAGAAAATTTTGTTAACAGAGAGGTGATCACGCTCGACCTTCAACCGGGTTATCCTCTAAGCATGTGTGGCCTGTTGGTGCCACCACATGCTGATAGGAATCCCTCTAAGGGAGCACGAGACTCGCGCCACTGAAGGCGAGCTTGGAATCTCACCCACTCCCTGACACTCAGTACATCAATCTGGAGGCCCTATCTACTAGGCTTGTCAAATTAGGTCAATTTTTCTTCTTATATTTTCATTGTGAACTATCCTAGGTTTGGGGCCTTGAGGAGAGGCCTACCCAATAGGACATCAGCTGTATCATTGCCAGACATAAAACATATACTAAGCTAATAACTTTTGTCAAATCTAGATCAATTACATTGCTAGAATAAAGAAAGGCTACAGGACGAAAAGTTGAAGATAAGACACTACCGCGGCCCTAACTCTGCCTCGAGCCTCCCACTGCTACTCTAGAACCTCCGTACCTGCAGGAGAGTCTACTCGTGGGAAAGAGTAGCCCCCAATGAGAAATTGGGAGATTAGCCAAATTAATGACTAGTGACATCCTAGTAGCCTTTAATAATATGAGACAACCAATCTAATTAAATTATTTTTAGCAGTCCTAGTACGGATTATTAATATTTACAGAGGGATAACCTAATCCTACCAGCAGTCTATGTTCTCATGCAATACCTATTGTCACTAGATTGTCTAACATAAAGTTCACTCAATATTTTACAGTATTAATAAACTATATAAACAAAAAGACCATCTAAATGTTACCAGAGTGCCAATGCTCTAGAATTCCACAATCCAACATTAAGATTCCATACTTGTTAATTAGTAATCATATAAAATACTATCATAATATGAACCCCGGATATTTTGTTCATCCTGCCCCCGGTCGGGCATTACTATAGGGCATTTTATTTCGATGTAGAGGGCCAACTCTCTCGCCGTGTATACTCCGACATCATGCGCAATGTGACGACCAAGATCCAATAGGCCAATAGCCAAGACTCCTAAGGCGGGAATGCCAAGATGGATGAGGTGAGGTGAGGTGTACAAGGCCATGAGTTAGCCCCACATCGCCTGGAGAGAAGGAGATCCTGAGCTACTTGTATAATTTCCCCTCCCAAACATAGAAGACGCGTTTTAAAACCGTGCGCCGCTACGGAATTCGTAAGAACTCCGTAGTTAAGCGTGCTCGGGCAAGAGTAGTACCAGGATGGGTGACCCCCTGGGAAGTTCTCGTGCGGGCACGGGCAAAGCGGACAAAATCTTGTGTGTTTGGGGCGGATGTTACAAAATGGTATCAGAGCCGGTTCTCCTCGCTATGGGGGGGTCTAACCCTACACGAGGACGTGTAGCCCTAAGGGGGGTGGATTGTGACGACCAAGATCCAATAGGCCAATAGCCAAGACTCCTAAGGCGGGAATGCCAAGATGGATGAGGTGAGGTGAGGTGTACAAGGCCATGAGTTAGCCCCACATCGCCTGGAGAGAAGGAGATCCTGAGCTACTTATATAATTTCCCCTCCCAAACATAGAAGACGCGTTTTAAAACCGTGCGCCGCTATGGAATTCGTAAGAACTCCGTAGTTAAGCGTGCTCGGACGAGAGTAGTACCAGGATGGGTGACCTCCCTGGGAAGTTCTCGTGCGGGCACGTGCAAAGCGGACAATATCTTGTGTGTTTGGGACGGATGTTACACGCAAAGTCACCCATATGATCATAATGGGTTTTCTGTCTTTCACGGTGGAGCTCTACAGCCCAACTTGCTTTCTTTAGGGTCTCCAACTACCCCGGAATAGGAATTGCTAGGCCAATCCCTACTCGAGGGCACCACCTATTGGCTTTACCACAATCCTTGCCCGTGACCCCTTAGCCTAATGATCTTCAGCTGTGTGCGCAGGGTGGTTCACGGCCCTTGCGCACACGGGGTCCAATCTTTCCACAATATAGATTATCATATTCTATTATTTTAACAAAGTGCCAAAAACTCAACACAGTGAATAACTACCTTTAAATATATACCGAGACAGATAAAATGGTACATGCATTAATTAATAATTTGCAACATTTTAACCCTGGTCCCGCACTACTCTCGCAACCCATGCATCACAATAAACCTAAATTGCTCTCGCCCGTATTCCTGTGTGCTCGGGTCTCCACACTCCACTCAGGAGGGTGGGCCCCGATAATTATTATTTAATCAAATTACATTTTAATTTAAGGGAAATACCTAATTATGGTGTCTATACAATAATTATGATTATTTTATTAATATTATAAAGCATGATTATTTTATTAATATTTTAAAACATAGTTATTTTAATAATATTTTTTAAAGCATGCTTATTTTAATAATATTTTAAAGTATGCGTCGCCGGACTCGCGACTTCGCATGCAAGGAGGGGTCCACGTGACCACATGCGGCGATGCTCGGCGGGACCCGCATGCAGTACCATGGACACCTACCCTAATTGTTCTCATTTTCCACTATCAAAGACCACGGGAAGGGGAGTAGATGTCACCTGGTCATCTCTATTAAAAGTTTTTAGCTCTCTCGATTTCCTCCTAATAAAATATTTTTAAAAATCAAGTTTTAAAATACCCCTTGTTTCTCCCTCCTCATTCTTCTTCATTCTTGAGAGAGTAGAATCCCTGTGAGAAACTCTAATTGGAGTAGACAGTTGACCAAACCCTAAAACCCTTGGTTTTTCTTCCACTCACACCTCAGGGATCGGTTCCAGATTTCTGGGGCGTGACATTGGCAATGGGGTGTTGGGGGATAATTCTACGGAGCAGGATTCCGGGGGTCAGTCTGAAGGGGGTGAGGTGTTCGACATGCAGGCACATGAAGTTGGTAGGAGGGATGGGGTATCCTCACCCGGGGAGTGTGAGGAGCCACTAGACCCACCTTCAGCTTTGGTTCTGAAGCCGACTTCATCTCCCATTTTTCCCTCTTTCTCGGCAAAGAATAACAGACCACCTTCACCACTTGCTGGAGGGGGTGGCGGTGGGCGGCTTCGGTTGTTGGGGCACCGTGGGGGAGAACGAGCTGGCACCGGATCGACTGGGGGGATAGGAGAACAGGAATTCCAATAGAGAATGGCGTTGGTTGCATCAGGTAGTAATCCAACGAGAAGCGAGCTGGGGGGTGTTGGAATTGGATCCGCTAATCAGAGTCACAGCGAAAGCAAAAGAAAGATCCGAAGATCATACGGTGTATGTTTCATTATGATTACGCTATAAAACAATCTACATGCAAATCTACAATCTTAGCATATGTGCGGACACCCTAGAGGCATACTACGATCTACGGAAGACATGAATGCATCTACTTAGGTGTTTAGTTTCATTATACCTTATGGATCTATGATTCGGAGAAAACGGAACGATGAAGAACCGCACTTGAATCGCAAGGGAAACTGTCGGATAGCACCTTGTCCTTTGCGAATTGAAGAATCCTCGAAATCCCGTCTCTGAGTGCAGGGCTTACAAGCCGACAGAGGAATCCGTTGCGAAGACGATGGCGAGCCACAAGATTTTCTCCTCCTCTTTCTCCTTTCTTCCTTCTCCTCCCTTCCTCTTCCTTCTCCCTTCTTCTTCCTCTCTTTTCCTTGGCCGAAACCACAAAGGAGGAGGACTAGGGGTCGGATTTTTGGAGGAGAGGGAGTAGAACCATAGGGCCGGCCCTCCCTCTCTCTATTTCTTATATAGGGCCGGTCTCCCATGGCTCCAAGGAGCCTAGGGCCGGCCCCTAGATGGATAGGGACAAGGATTTTTGGAGGAGAGGAACCATAGGGCCGGCCCCTCCCTCTTCCTATTCCTTTATAGGGCCGGTCTCCCAAAGCCTCAAGGAAGCTTGGGCCGGCCCCTAGATGGATATGGATAAGGGGGGGCGGTTTTTAGGGATTCCGGGTATCTATCGTGAAGCCCGGACGAAAACGCCCTTCACGAAAAACGGAAAACTGAAAGAGAGACTGAGTGAGGTGCGCTACTCGGAATCGAATTCCGTCAGCGCATGTGAGCTCCTGGAATTATTCCGCTCACTTTAAGATCCATATTCAATGTGTTCTAAGCCATATTTTAGTATTTACCAAAATAGCCCTACGACCCGTAACACATGTGAATTAGGTTCTTTGGCTCCGGGCTTGCGCTCCATCGTGCTACTTCACATCCAACGTATCCAACTAGGTCGGGGAACAATTCCTATACGCAACGACAGGGTGGAACCTTCAGGGTTCGGGATCTCTAGCTCCAATCGGATCCCTAATTAACTGTTCCTATGACACACCGAAAGTTTCGTTAATCAGCCCTAATCCGATTAATCCGCGTAGCCACCCAGAGTGCGACGCGAGTTGAACTCTAGTGATCCTAAACTTATGTTACTCCCTTGTAACCCTGTTCTCTACTATACTCCGATAATCCTTAGTCCCTCCTATTACTGGTGCCATGATACGACTCGGGCGGTGGGGAGCACCGTCAGATCCTGATCGATCATCTGACTAGGGTTTGATGACTTGTCATCTATAACACCACACACCTTCCGGTACTATGCCTAGCATCCGGAACATCGTCAGTCATACTGACAACCACCAGGCCTGGATTAATGTGTGGACAGATTGACTCATCAAAACGCACCCATCCAACACTGGACGTCGGATAACCTGTAGGGATTAATGTGTGGACAGATTGACTCATCAAAACGCACCCATCCAACACGTTGGCACATCAAAGCACCACACAACTGGTTGGCCCAGTGTACATGGTCCCTCAGGGTTAAGGACAGATTATCTATAGTAGTAAGACAGTTCATGCACCAGTGTCTGAATCACTAAACTGTGCACCGTCTTGGTTCCTGTTCAACACGATCATCGTGCTTGGTCAGGTGAATGGGAATCCCACGTTCCCGTGGTGGAGACTTCACCACATCCTCTACCTGCCAACAGCTTATTCTCGGTGAATCGATCGGCATCACCTAAGCTGTGAACTAGTTCTAGGTCTACACAGAACTGGTCCACTGGGTCTCCCAAGCATGGATCCTCCATGCGCCTCAGTGGCCTACTGTGTTCCCTAGGGTCCTTTTATTATATGAGTATTATCATATACCATAGTAGTATTCTAATTAAAGCAATAACCAAAGTCATCTTTATTAATGTTAATACAGAAAATCCATGCTAAGGACACACGAGCTACAACAGGGGGTACCCATGATGAGCTGGCAATGGATGTTGAGAAAGCCGTTTTGGAAGGAACGGTGGCTGGAGCAAAGAGGGTGGGCGGTTTCGACGCCTTAGGGCGCATCTCTTCGAATGCTTCTCTCCGTCTCCAGGGGGGCATGAGGACATGAGGCAAGATCACGGCGCAAAAAGAAGGAAGGAGTATTCCCTTGAGCAGCAAGGGGGTAATGGGTTGAAGTACATCTCCACCCAAAAGGGAGTTTAACTAACTCATCTGGTTTTCTGGGTGTGTTCTGTTTCCTTTTACATTTTAGTTATTTAATAAAGATAATAAATTAGAATTGTAGAGGAATTTGGCGCAAGGTTAGTTTCCTTCATTGCAAGAAGCTGGTAGAGGACCAAGATCCAGACATTATCGCTTTGGTGGAAACTCATGCCTCTCGTACGAATGAAAACTGGGTGGCTCAGAACTTGGGGTTGGATTGGAACTGTGAATGCGTTCCAGCGTTGGGGAGATCGGGATGTATTATTTTGCTTTGGAAGAATCATGCAGGTACGCTATCCTTCTCTTTCCATAATAGTCAATCGCTAGTTACTCTCATAACCGATCGTGCGGGGAGGAGGTGACTCCTTGTTGTTGTTTATGCTCGTAATAATGGGTGTGAGCGTCATATTTTATGGGATTGCCTTACTGCTGTTTGTAGTCTGGGCATACCAGTGGTGGTGATGGGTGACTTTAATTCTATTCTTAACCCTGAGGACAAGAAAGGGGGAGAGGGATTTAGATTTGATAGGGATGTGGAAGAGTTTCGTGCTTGTGTGGAAGATAATAGTTTGATTGATCTAGGTTTTAGAGGTGCCCAGTTTACTTGGACCAACAACCAGGTAGGGGGTAATCAAATTTGGGTCCGATTGGACCAAGTGTTTGTGTTCTCAAAAGTGGATGGATTTATTTCCTGAGGCGTATGTGGAACACCTTGCCCCGTATTGCCTCGGATCATTGTCCGCTTCTGGTAGCCCTTGAACCTATGATTGAGAGGGGGATGCGCCCTTTTAGATTTGAACATTTTTGGATTCAACACCCGGACTGCACTGCGGTGGTGGCTGGTGCTTGGAATATACAAGGTAGGGTTAGTAGTCATCGTGCTTTTGATTGCAAACTGGTGGCTACTAGAAGCGCACTGCTATGGTGGAACAAACACATCATAGGTAACCTGACCTTTAAGATTGAGAAGCTGAAAAGCTGCATTGAGAAAGCCCAGTTTACAGAGAGTCTTAGGGCCTTGACCCAGGTGGAGAAGGATAACCTTAAGACCAATACCGCTTATTATCATAATCTTCTGGCCATGGAAGAAACACTATGGCGACAGAAATCCAGAGTCCAATGGTTAAAAGGGGGAGACAGGAACACGACTTATTTTTATAGGTCGATTATTATCAGGAGAAACAAAAATAGGATTCGTTCCATCTTTGATGAGAATGGAGCTATAGCTGAAACCTTTGGTGATATCAGTAGGGTGCTTGTCTCTCATTTCAAGCATCAATGGAGCCTCCTGAGTGCTCGGGAGGACATGAATATTTTGGAAGCTATTCCCACCCTTGTGTCAGATAGGGATAATGAGATGTTGACTAAGCCGATTTCCTACCAGGAAATCAGGGAGGTCCTTTTTAGCCTTCCCACTAACAAAGCCCCCGGCCCAGATAGATATTCGGTTGAATTCTATACCCACACCTGGCCGAGGTTGTGGGCTTGGATGTTTGTGCTGCCATTCAACAAGTTTTTAGGAGTAATAGGATGCCAGAAAGTTGGAAAGATACTTACCTGGCCCTTATTCCTCAGAATAATGATCCCCAAGTCCGAGCATTACAGACCCATTAGTTTGTGTAATGTAGTCAATAAAGTGGTGTCTAAAATCTTGGTTAAGAGAATGCAATGGCTGATGCCTATCTTAGTTTCCGAGGAACAAGCTGCTTTTGTCAAAGGGAGGAATATTACAGATAACATCTTGTTAGCTTAGGAGACCCTCCACTCTATGGAGTACGACGGGTTAAATGAGGCCACCTTGGCCCTTAAGTTAGACATGGAAAAAGCCTATGATAGGATGACTAGGGAGTTCATTACCAGTGTTCTTAGAAAATTTGGGTTTTGTGAGAAGTGGATTAATTGGATTAGGGTGTGCATTGAGAGGCCCTCTTTTGCTATTCTCATCAATGGTTCCCCCTCGACCTGGTTTAGATCTACTAGAGGGCTTAGACAAGGCGATCCGCTTTTCCCTTACCTCTTCATTCTCGGGGCGGAGGTTCTTAGTAGAAATCTTGACATGCTTCAATCTCAAGGTAAAATCAATGGCATTAGCTTAGGGGAGGGAGGGAGAAAATTGCATTCTCTTGCCTTCGCTGACGATTGCATTCTCTTTGCACGGGCGACGGCTAGTGAATGCGACACTTTAGACATGACCGTCAATAATTACTGCAATGTCTTGGGCCAAAAGGTGAACAAGGCCAAGTCTTCTATTCTTTTCGGTAAAGAAGTGAGTTATGAACAAAGACTTAATATTAGGAATGCCATAGGCATGAATGAGGCGAGCGGCATGATGAATTACCTGGGAGTCCAGATAAGTGGCAGGAGGATTCTGGCCAATGAAATTGACACTGTTCTTATTGATAAAATTACTAGGCATGTCTCTGGTTGGAAAGCCAGAGCCCTATCCTTTTCTGGTCGCCTAACTCTCATTAAAGTTGTCATTTGCTCGATGCCTATATTCATTATGAGTTGTTCCTGGATACCCAAGAGTGTTGTCTATGGGTTGGAGCAAACCTTACGCCAATTCTTGTGGAGCAACAATGGGTCTAAATGATTGCACCTCATCAATTGGGGTAAGGTTTGCTCCCCATTGGACCAAGGAGGTTTAGGCATAAGACGGATCGAGCTTATATGGCAAGCTCTTATGGGGAAAAAAGTTTTCGAGATTGTTGCAAACCCTAACAAATTGTGGACAACTTTCTGTAAGTCCAAATATCGGCTAAATGATAATATCTAGGATTGGAAACACCCTAAGAACTGCTCTTGGGCGTGGTGGGCTCTTGAAAAGAGCGTGCCTATTGTGAGGAACCACCTGAAAACTTGTCCCTTCAAAAATGCTAACTTCAGCTTGTGGGATACTCTGTGGCTGAATGTCTACCCACTTCGGTATGCCTCGCTCGCTATGGATTATAGTATGAGAAATATTTTGAGATCGATCAAAGATCTTATGGATGACAATGAGAAATGACATAGTGATCTAATTACTAGATTCTTTATTCCTCCCATTGCAACCAAGATATTTGAAACTCCCATCTTGACTAATGAAGAAAAACCCAACTACGTTTGGGGCCCGATGGAACAAGCTGTCTTCTCTACCAGCACTATTTACAAGTTACTTTGTCAGGCCACTGATGGTGACTCTGAGGCCATCCTTGGTGACGATGATGTTAATCCTGAGCCCAATAATACTAATAGCATCAATATCATTAATTGGCCTGGTCTTTGGAAGTCTTTGGCTACACCAAGAGCCAAATGCTTTGGGTGAAAAGTGCTATACAATAGAATTGCTTCAAAAGTCCTCCTTATAAGGCGTGTGATGGATTTGGATCACCTCTGTAGCTGGTGTGCGGGTGACTATGAGGATGCTAACCATGCACTGTTCATGTGCCCCTATGCGAAAACTTATTGGGCAGAACTTGGTAGACAAGAAGGAACTACTTTTAATTTCCACTGCATTAATGATTTTCATATGTCCATTATTTTGCAGGAAGCCAAGAGCCAGGAAGGAAAAAAGAAGGCAGCATTGGCCATCAACGCAGTGTGGGATCTATGGAAACAACGAAACAATTTTTTTTTGATGGTGTTACACTAAAAGTAGAGAGGGCTGTTTGGTTGGTGATAACCAATACAAAAGAATTCATGAAATCTAACTTTAGCTTGTTTGGGGTGCAGTGCCAAGGTCGAACTCGCGAAACCATTGGTGTGGCATGGACTCCTCCAGAGGAAAACAAATACAAGCTGAACTTCGATGGAGCAGTAGATGCTGACACTTCAAAAGCTGGAGCAATCATTCGGGATTGGCATGAGAGGATTCTGGTTACGGGGAGCTATGACATGGAAACCAGGGAGGTGCCTCATGCGGAACTTCGCGGGTTGTGGGAGGGGCTCAACCTTGCGGTTGCCATCATCCCCAACAAACCACTATGGATTGAGGGCGATGCCCAAACTATCATCAACAAATTCAACCAATTAGGAGACGACCATCCCATGATGCAAGATGTTGCCACTATCCTCAAACCTTCCCATGTCTGCGAGTTTCACACATATTCTGTGAAGGCAATCGGGCGGCTGATTGGCTCACTGGAGTGGGGAAGACCGAAAGGAAAACGGAGGTGCGCATTTCGTCCTTTGCGCTGGACTTGCTAGAGATCGCAAGATGGGATGCCCAGTCCTTTGTGTATGATCGAGGGTGGCCAGTCCGTCGAGAGGTGTAACCTTGGATGGTTGTTCTGTACTTTATCGCTGTAATATTTTGTGTTATGGAATAGTTAAATTTGAAAAAAAAAAAAAAACCACCCCCAGGGTCCCACCCGGAGTCCACAGACCCCGTCACCCGGACCACCTTTGAGAGAGAGAGAGAGAGAGAGAGAGAGAGCGAGCTAGAGAGAGAGAGAGAGAGAGCGCGCGAGCGAGAAAGCGCGCGAGCGAGCGAGCGAGAGAGGGGCAGCGAGAGAAGAAGGAAGATTAGAGAGAGAGAGTGCGCGAGCGAGCGAGAGAGAGGCAGCGAGAGAAGAAGGAAGGTTAGAGAGAGGCAGGGAGAGAAGAAGGAAGATTATGACGGATGCGATGGTGGATGAGAGCAAGTTCGAGTCGCGACTCCAGCTGTGGGCCCTCAGAATCCCTCGAGAGCTCTGCAACTCCGTCAGCCGCCTGCTCAACGGGTACCTCACCGCCCCCACGCTCTTTCCCATAAACCGTAATTGCCAAAAAAACAAAAAAAATGGAGGCAAATGGACCAATTTTCCTTTGACTAATACCAATTGTTCCTGTTATTCATTTTGTTTTTCTTTGAGAAGTAAATAAATTGTATTCACATCTCAAGGAAAGGGGAGGAGGGGAGGCTCAATAAATTGTATTGTTGGAGGTGTTTGTGAAGGATAAAAATTTGGTACAATGGGTTGTGGATCTCCATGAAGCTTTGAATTGATATGGTCCAAACAAGTTACCGGTAACAAAATTTTATTGAGAAACCCTAGTACTAATATAGTTTATGTGGAATTTGTAAAGAAAAAGGTTTTCTTGTGGAAAGAAAATGAACTAGACATAAATGTCGACCCTTGATTATTTGGACAATTTATGACTCCAAAAGCTACTGATAAACATTATAGAATGTTCGACTTACTATATGATCGAAGTTGAGATTCCTAATTGTTAAGATTTGAAGCAATTTTGAGGTTGCTAGCTACCTTAGCTATTAAAGTCTCTTGGTGGTTGTACCATAGATCTGGGATCGAATTCTGCTTTCATCTATTACCTAACTGGTAGGGGTCCCTGCCTTAACACCCTGAAGATGTGACGCTGATGGAGTCTTAAAAAAGGATGTGAAGTAATTTCTAGATTTCGATTAGATATGAGAAAACCGGGGACAATACAATTGAAGTTTCAATAATTAATGTGGGACTTAGTGATTGGCCCTTATAATAAGTCCCGACTTGCAATAAGGATGTGGACAAGGCCCATTTCACATCAGGTCCCTTGACAAGGAAACGAGCAGACATATTGAATGTAAAATGGGTATGGGTGAGATATGCCTGTTGTGGTTGTGTGTAAAAGTATTCTTTTGTGCACAGTGGGGAACAACATAGAAGGACTTAATACCTCAGAGGATCATATAGGTTGCAGTCAAAACTGAATTCAGTCGTTCTTTTGCTTGTCATTTGGGCCTGAGTATAATTCACTTGTCAGGCTGGTTGTAAGTTGTAACGGATGGTTACGATTCAGTTTTGGCTTTAATCTATCTGATTCTCCGAGATTTCAGATAGGTTGAAGTCAAAACTGAAACACATTCGTTCTTTTCCATGCCATTTAGGGCTGTATGTGATTCACCAATCAGACTATGTGTAACTAACGACTGCGATTCAGTATGCAATAAATTTTCATTTTAGTTGTTTTCTATGATGTTTTTTTCGGTTATTGAAATATATATGAATTATAAACACGCAAAATATAAATAAAAAATATTAATTTATTTTGCCGTGTCCTCGCCGTACCCGTTTCCTCCTTTTGTAGGATTTGCCGTGCCGGCGTACCCGTGTCGTGTCGTAACTGTGTCCCCGTACCAGTGTCAGTGCTTCTTAGGTTTGCAAAGATACTCCAAAAATTGTATGGGTGTTTTGTACGGGACCTATGCACTTGCTAGCTTGCAACGATTATGTTTGAGTATGTCTATTTTAGCAGTAGTTATGGAATCACATAGTGGTCTTTGGAATCACACGGTGGTATATTCTTCATACATTGCCACTTCCTGAATAAGGCATCTTTTGATAATCAAGTGCACACACTAGGACATACGGTTAAGTGGCAAAGACTCCTTTGAGATCACATGAGGCAATTAAGAGCTAGAGGAAGAATAATTACTCTACTTAGACATTGATGTTGTCTATTTCAACTTCAAGGAAACAACCAAGTATTATAGATTTTTAGAGGAACTATTTTATCTTCATACAGCAATCAAACACACTTCATTGTGCAGCATAGACACTGCTTATGTTTGAAGTAGTAAAAAACTACTGCCAGAAATGTGAAAAGTATGGTGCTAACTGCCCATAAAGCAGAAGAGATAACGAGGAAAGGAGTGATGGTATTTATACCTCTTACCAATTTGTCCCACTCAATAGGATAGGTGACTAACATGTGAATTCTGCTAATATAAGGAAAAAAATGAAGTACGCTTGGGATCATGGCTCACGAGACCATGTCTTCAATTTTTATAGGATGAACAAAAGTTTGTATTATGAGATTTTTGTTAGTCTCTGGTGTTGAATTGTGCCTTTTAAGATGTTTAAGAAAAGTAAAGTAGATTTTTGTTTGTTGCGGAAGTCTACAGATATGTGCCCCTAACAAAATGATATTGTGGTACCTGCCAAAATGATGTGGTAATACTGGTAATCTGTCTTTCAGAACATATTAAATTAGCTTTTTGTATGGTTGTTTACTTTCCAGTTGATGAACATTCTTTTCTTGGCCTTTCCTTTGCAGACACCTTCTAGATAAAGCACGTATCAAGCCTATAACTGAAGATCCATCATGTGACAAAAATCGTCTTGTTATATTATCGGAAAGGATTATGAAACCTGGTAAGACTTATGGTCCATCCTGGAACTTGTCCAGTTGTTAGAGAAAGAACGTGGAATAAACTTTATGTATTGTTAGTTTCTCTACAATACCAAATTATTGGTTATTTCTACATGCTTATTCAGCCAGTAATTACTTGTGTTCGATCAAACTTGATACTGATTATTATTTTCAGTTGCATACTCTTTTTCTTTTTATTTATCAGAAATTGGAAGATATTTGGAAATATTGGTTCTTTATATTTTGACATTTAGAGGGATATGCACCTGTAAGAAAACTACGAAATTTGAAATCTTATAGTTGGTAAATGCATTTTGTTGATCTTTTTTCAGATCTTATTTAAGTTTTAATCATATAGTTTGATTGGGCTTGTTTCTCTTTTTTAAAATCTTATTTATTTTTTAATCATATTGTTTGACTGGGCTCTCATTGAACGTAAGGGTTAGGCTCACCCCTTGATTTACTATTGATTGGTAAAGAACCTCTGTAATTGGAACAGACTTAATGGAGATTCCAGAGCAAGTACGGGATACACTGAAGGGGTTATGCAACATTGAAGTAATGCCCTATTCGTTGACACTTGGTTATTCTTATTGGGGAGCAGGTTAGTTGTGAGCTATACATTTCTTTTTCCTTGTCCAACTTCGGCAAATTTGATCTGTATGCTGTGATCTCTTCAGCATAATTTTGGTTTATATTAGTAGAAGTTAGAGGAAAATATCTAGGGATTATTCATCTTTCAGATGTATCTTATGCATTTATATGTTATAGCATGAAAAACTGACTAGATTACTGTACCAGCTGTTCAAGGCATGCATTAGATTATCAGTATGTCACCAGTCCCTTAAGCATGTTTGTCTTGGTTGCTTTGGAGTAATTTTTTATCATTTTAGTGGACTAAACACCAGTTGAGGTTGATGTGGAGTCTTGATTGCTAACTTGATATTCCCCCTAGTGCTCAACATGCATCGAAGTTGCATTATTTTGCTACATACTGTGTCATGGTTTGTTTGGAATGATGATAAGAAGAACATCTATGGGAAACATTTGTTGTATGATTCTGGAGGAGCATCATTGTTCATGCCAACCTTTGGGTGAGTCTGGTGAGTTGTGATTGTTTACAGAATGACCCGAAAATTATATTTAATGTAGTACAAGTTAGATAATCTAGATTGTCACTCAAGGAAGTCAAGTGATTGTCATTCTTATATGTCGGGTAAATAAGCATGAGGTGGTTTCATTTGATTTATAATTACTTGTGTTTCCTAGAAATTGTATTTCACTAGATTATTTAGGTAAACAATACTTGACAAGAACCTTCAACACTTCCTTATATAAGTGACTTGTTTTTTGTCTCTTTAATTTAGTGATTTTATGAGCTAATCATTTAGCTTGTTTGTGTGTGCAAACAATATGGTTGCCTTTATAGATCTAAGATAAATATCTAATGACTATCTTTCATACTTGTCTTGTTATACCCTTTTTCTTGTTTGTAGACTATATTTTGAAGCAAATATTGCCCCCTGGAGTGGAAGTTCCTTCTTCTTTTGAAACAATAGTTAAGTATCTATGTGTTTTCTCATTCTTTCCACATTACTTTTTAACCTTCTTTTGTACTTGGATGTTCAATGACTGAATGTGTGCCTTTGCCAACTTCAACTACTTCCTATTTATGACCTTTGTTACCAAAAACTCTGATTTTGAATAAGTCGCGATTAAAACGTGACTTATTCAGTAAACATTCCCTACACGATTGTTTTCCTTTTTTTGAAAAGAGTTGATTTTGTAAAAAAAAAAACATGTTTTTTATTTTTTAATCTCGATTTTCTCATGTTAATCCCGATTAACTGCATCTCAATCCCGTTCCGTCATGTACTGCACGAAAAACTTGTTGGAACATATATATATATATATATATATATATATATATATATATATATATATATATATATATATATATATATATATATATATATATATATATATATATATATATATATATATATATATATATATATATATATAGAGAGAGAGAGAGAGAGAGAGAGAGAGAGAGAGAGAGAGAGAGAGAGAGAGAGAGAGAGAGAGAGAGGGCTGGGTTCCTACGACATGTCATAGGGAGTACCCTATGACATATGGTGAATTAGTAATGCTAGAATATTTAGAATGTGCTGAATTTTTTTGAGGGTGATCACCTTACCTCAGATAGAATGTCCACAAAAAATCAAAGCATTCTAAAACTTGTTGGGGCATCAAATGCTAGAAGCTTTATCGGCCATCCATTTTAACCGTTAAATTAAAAATCATGTTTGATGCCTCTAGAAGTTTTAGAATGAGCTGATTTTTTGTGGGGGTCCTATCTAAGATAGGGTGATCATCCTCATAAAAATTTAGAACATTCTAAATATTCTAGGGTTACTAACTCACCATATGTCATAGGGTACTCCCTATGACATGTCATAGGAACTCATTTCCCATTTATATATATATATATATATATATATATATATATATATATATATATATATATATATATATATATATATATATATATATATATATATATATATATATATATATGGGGCGGGGAGCCTGCACCCGAGGTGTAGCATTGTTGCTGCACCTCTCGTTTGTTTACCTCCCTAGAAATTTTGGAATTTGATGAAATTTGGTGAGGGTGTTGTCTAGGGTAAGATGATCATCCTCGGGGGGTCAAATGGTCGAAGTAAAATCTGCAGATTTTAATGGTGACTGCGGACGACTGATTTTGCTTCGACCATTTGACCCCCCTAGAAGTTTTAGAGTTTACTGATTTTTTGTGAGGATGATCACCTTACACTAGAGAACACCACCACCAAAAATCACGAAATTCTAAAACTTCTAGGATGGCAAACAATGCCTGAGGTGCAGCAACGACGCTGCACCTCAGGTGCAGGCTCCCTTTTCCCATATATATATATATATATATATATATATATATATATATATATATATATATATATATATATATATATATATATATATATATATATATATATATATATATATAGAGGAATGCTTAGGTGAGCTATGAGCTACGGAAGGAGAAAATGAGCTACGGATATTTTGACCACCCTAGAAGTTTTGGAATTTCGTGAAAATCGGTGGGTGTGTTCTCTAGGGTAACATGATCATCCTCACCAATTTTCAATGAATTCCAAAACTTCTATGGTCATCAAATGGTAGAAGCTTTATCTACCGTCCGTAGTAACCGTTAATTTTGCTTCTACCATTTGATGACCCTAGAAGTTTTGGAATTCCTTAAAAATTGGTGAGGATGATCATGTTACCCTAGAGAACACACCCACCGATTTTCACGAAATTCTAAAACTTCTAGGGTGGTCAAAATATCCGTAGCTCATTTTCTCCTTCCGTAGCTCATAGCTCACCTAAGCATTCCTCTCTCTCTCTCTCTATATATATATATATATATGTAGAGAGAGAGAGAGAGAGGTGATCCATTCTAAAAACTGTTAAGATGCGAAACGTACATAGATGTTTCATAATTTACTGAAATTTGGTGGGTGTGCTATCTATGGAACAACTTGATCATCCTAGCCAAAAATCATCAAATTCTAAAACCTCTTGTGCCATTAAATGTTAGAAGATTTATCGACCGTCCATTTTAACCATTAAAATTTTACATCTAGTGCTAATAAATGTTAGAAGATTTATCGGCCGTCCATTTTAACCGTTATAATTTTATGTCTAGAGGTTTTAGAATTTGATGATTTTTGGTGAGGAAGATCAAGTTGTGCCATAGGCCAATAGATAGCATGCCCACCAAGGTTTAACAAATTCTAAAACCTCTTTGTAGGTTCCGCAATGGTTTCTCACGATTGGAAGTTCCTCAGCCGATAGGATATATATATATATATATATATATATATATATATATATATATATATATATATATATATATATATATATATTATAAAAGTCTACCGTTTGTTTCCCGACTTCCTTGATTTTTCCGACTTCTCCCTTGAAGATTTTTCCCGACTTCCAACTTGGTAACTATGTTTATGATCACTAACCTTATAAGACTATAAATTTCCAAAAAAAAAAACCTAATAAGACTATGTTGTATTAACGATTTTTTCCTCATTTCAGGTCATATTGCTCATCTGAATATTACTGGTGACCTATTACCCCACAAGGATGTCATTGCAAGGGTCATCTATGATGTATGTTTATCTCTGTGTTATGTCCTCATAGCTTCCTGACTTGATTACTCCAGCTGATGTCACTTGTGAAATTTCATAACGGTGTAACTCTTTTGTTTGCAGTACAGACAGTATTTTCTTTGTGCTTATGGTTTCCATTCTATTAAATAATTTAATTTTCTTATTACAATATGTTACCTCTTTTTCTGCAATCAACTATTTTCTTAACTTTGCTTTGTCGAGCCTATAAGAAAATGAACATGGTTTGCTATGTGAATTAGCAGTCGATTATTCTGTTTTGAACTTCTTTTATATTTCACGGTCTTCATTGTGAGCTCTGAATATTTGCAATGCATCTACACATAGATTTGGAGTTAAACTGAAAAACAGAGATGTATAAAATTATTTAACACCAATTCGTGTTCAATAACATTTGTACATCTAATTGATATTTGCATTTTCGTTTAGCTATTGAGCAATTCTAAAGAGGTGGAGGTGCACGGGAAGAAGTTTGAGTTTCTATGAGGGTAGATTTAAGCTGAAATTTATGCGGTCAAAAGCTTAGGCGCAACCCAGGTGCAAGGGGTGTGTCTTCGTCTAGGCGCAAGCCTGAGTTTATGACTACATTTTTCTTGTTTTTAGGAGGCTCTAGAGCCCCCCTACATTCCCTTGTCCTCACATTATAATTAATCTATATATGAGGTATTTAAACAAAACCAGATAAAAATCATGATATAATAATTGCTAAATAATACAAATATCCTAAAATAGCACAAGCATAACATCAAGTGAAATATCCCATCAAAATTTGATAAAGAGTCTAAAGAATTGAAATATCTAGGTTAGGAACCTATAATAAGAAGTCTACAAAATTAGAAATTATATGTTAGGAACTTAATAATAGTAAGTATGGAATTATCAAGCGTAACTTGTTTGAGTTTTATCAAAAGCACTCCAATTGCATTTGGGGATGAACCCAGATTGGAGAAGATTTAAATTTTAAACAAATCTAGGCTTGGGGATGAACTTAGATTTCACTAAATCAGTAAATCTAGGGTTTTGAAGGCTCTTTTGGGCAAGAAAGTAAGTTGGGATGTTTATGGGGGGCTCTTAGGGATTTAGGAAAGAAGTGGGGAGGAAAAAGTCAAAGAATGCAATAGAAAAAAATATGAGCTATAAACCGGGCGCTTTAGGGGCACCTGTCCTGGGCGTAGCTAGGCGCACGCCTAGGCCGGCTGAGGCGCACCTGTGCTTCAAGGGGCCTGGGCTCCCTAGACGAGGCGCTAGTCTTGTACCTTGAGGAGCCTAGTGAGCCTATTGTGCCTTTGACTGCATAAGCTGTAATGAAAGATGCTTATGAAGATCTAAGAAAAATCTTGTCAAATAGAAGATTACGTGTACAAGTCTTGTGTTTGGACTTCATTACAATCTTCGGTAAGGGAGTATATCACACCGCATTCTCCAGATATGCACAAATCTGAGTGTTTATATTGTACAATAGTATATCCCACATACCTATGAGACATTTGAGTTCACACATAACAACAAAGTGCAGAGCTAATTCACGAACCCATGTTTTCCTTCCATAGTTGTGGTAGAATCATGATCGAGTTATCTTCAGCCACCAAGACTTCATCATTTCTTTTATGAATCAGAAACATGTGCACATCTGAATAAAGTAGTCTTCTTTCTATGTTACGAGAAGTAAGTTACACCAGATAGGCAGGCACAACATCAAGGACTCAGATTCATCACGTTTCTTCTCCAGTGATGAGATCCTAAGTGAACACCAGTACTGGGCTCGAGAACAGTAAGGTGTCGGATATTCATAATGAATTACTAGGAGGAAAGAAGAATCATTTGAGGAGAGAACTAAACCCTCAAAGCTAGATCAGATTTGCTATGATTCCAAGCAGTTAAAGTAGGTGAAGTGAACGTAACCAAGTTTACTTTTCTATGTTTGTATTCAACTAGTGAAGTTAAATAAAAAATACTTTACTTTTATGGACCATCATTGGATATTACCAATAAAATAAAAGTGGCAGCAAACTGCGGTGACTGGTGGTGGCTCATGCTCCATGGGATAATTTTCAGTGGAAGTTTATTAGTAGGTTTTGGAATCTGCCACAGTTTTCCACTGTATACTTTTTGAGAAGTGAAGTGAAGTAAGTTTTATAAGTATATTACTAAAGACCAAAAGATGGTAAACTAGTTTTTACCCAACTTACTCTACTATATTGCTGGTGATGCAAATAGGGCCTTAAAGCATATGGTGTCTTATGATCTAGAATGAATAAGTATGTGAATTGTGGAAAAGAGAGGGAAGAGTGAAGTCCTCAGAAGAAGGATCTCGGTTTGGACTACAAAGCAATCAAAGTAAGAGAAATCGGTTGGTGGCTACCTTAACCCTCCCTTATTCCGACGTCTGAGGACTTCTCAAAAAAAAAAAAAAACTATAGTTTGAAAAAAGATTCTGACCTTGTGTAACTTATACCTTATCTAGTACAGATAATTGATGACAATGTAAGGAACAACTGGTAAGACCAAAGCAGTTTTCATCGTTGACAACATACATGCTTACATGGTCTCTTAGCAGATCGAAACATGTTGGGTAACAAGTTTTGATCTGCGAAACTGATCACCAGTTGCCTACCATTAATAATGAAAAGGAAGTTAAACCTTTACTCGTTTTCTTTTTTCTTTTTTATTGCATTTCACATGCCACTTTTGGATCGTCTTCTTTATTGATTTCTCTCATTTTCTTTTGTATAAAGATTCTCTTGCACTATGTTGTTGTCGTATATCAATGTTTGAATGAATACATCAATATATTGTGAGATAATACCCACACTCTTTTCTTGTCATATTTATCTACATACATCAAGTTTAGTATGGCTTTTATACATGTTTTTTTCTCAGAGTATCATATCTTCTGTATTGTTCATTCTGACAAATCTGACCTGGTCCAGTTTGGATATTTACTAAACAATTCATCTTTAATTCATTTGCCCTTTGCAGAAAAATCAACCAAGAATCCAAACTGTGGTAAATAAAGTTGGATCCATTACAAATGAGTTTCGAGTGCCAAAATTTGAAATTCTAGCAGGAAAGAATGATATGGTCACTGAAATTAAGCAGTATGGTGCCACATTTAGACTTGATTACAGCTTGGTCTATTGGAATTCAAGACTTGAACATGAACACAGTCGACTGGTATCATGGTTTCAAAAAGGAGAAACCATTTGCGATATGTTTTCTGGTGTTGGTCCCTTTTCAATTCCAGCCGCACAGAAAGGATGTTTTGTGTATGCAAATGACTTAAATCCTGATAGTGTCCATTATTTTAGAATCAATGCAAAGATCAACAAGGTGGAAGATAATGTTTGTGAATATAACATGGATGCTAGAGCGTTTATGTACCACTTGATGGAAGTGCCTGCATCTGAGATTAATCAAGAGTCTCAAGTCACTGTTTGCAAAGGTTATGAAGCAAACAAATCGGCAACTACTGGAGAAACAGGTTCAACTAATGAAGAAGCAGCATCTGGGAATGGAAGGCTAACTGGTATTATGCTTTCTAAACAGCAAGAAAGTGCATTTATCATTCTTATGAACTGCATTAACATTTTATTTGCATTGAAGTTGAAGCTGATAGGAGTGAATTAAATTCGAAGATGAATAATCGAGAAGGTCTAAATGAAATTTCGACTACAGAAAACGTTGTTGCTAAAAGAAGACCCGAGATTTGTGATGACAGTAAGTCTGTTAAATGAATACTTGGCTCATCACAGCATTTTTTCTAGAGCTTCAAGTTTGGTATAAAAAGCTGTTTGTGATGTCCTGCACTTGAAGAAAAACTCTTATTTTTTCCCATTTCCTTGGGTGAATGCATATTTTAATGGAAGATAATGGATCGAAGATTCTTACTTTACATAATCAATTACTAGATGCCTAAATATGTCTGGAATAAAAAGGGAAAATAGAGAAAAGCTCTTGATCTTATGATACTTACGAAATTTTGTTTATTCATTGACTGATCTTGAAACTGAAAGACCTTAAATTTATCAAAACCGAACATCGACCAGGTTCCATTGAGTTGCATGTAAGAAGTATTCTATGTGGCATTCTAATTGTTCTACGTAATTTCCTACATTGCATGAGGTAGATCCAAAGGATCTTCTCTGAACAAGCCTTTCAAATTACAAAGCATGGTTAGAAGCTCTTGCATGCATTCAATTGACAGCATGATGCTTCTGATGTGATTTTATGCAGCTTGCTGTCCTTATGGATACACACATGCACAGCTCCGTGGCTTACAATTTGTGTCTTTGACTTGAAAGTCATTCCCTATATTGAACCTTGCCTTCTACCCTCTCCTTTCTTGATTCTTCCCAAGTCTTTGGAATCATGAAGGGTTTTTTTTCCTTCCTTGCATGATCTTAAACTATGCTACCAAAGATATGGGTTCTTTATCTGCCAAAAAGTCTCATAGTTTTGATGCCAGGCCCTCTTTTCCAAAGTACCCTTGACGAGAGTTGGGACCAATTTTAGATGGTTGATATAGGAGACAACTGTCGTAAAATGTTCTCAAAGTTTAACCCAAGAAACACTGACACTGGTACGGGGACACGGGTACGACACGACACGGGTTCGCCGACACGGCAAATCCTAAAAAATGAGGACACGGGTACGGCGGGGACACGGCAAAATAAATAAATATTTTTAAATTTATATTTTATGTATGTTTGCAATTCATATATATTTCAATAACCGAAAAAGTCTCATAGAAAACAACTAAAATAAAAATTTAATACATATTGAATCGCTATCATTAGTTACATCCAGCCCGATCGGTAAATCGCAGACATCTCTAAATGGTATGGAAAATAACGGTTGTGTTTCAGTTTTGACTTCAACCTATCTGAAACCTCAGAGGATAAGATAAGTTAAAGTCAAACCTGAATCGTAACCGTCCATCATAACCATCCTGACAAGTGAATCACACTCAGGCCCAAATGGCATGCAAAAGAATGGCTGCGATTCAGTTTTGGCTTCAACCTATCTGATTCTCTGAGGTTACAATCTCAGAGGGTCAAATAGGTTGAAGCCAAAACTGAATCACCACAGCTTGTAACCCGACCCTATATCGAACAGTCCATCAACCCGCAGTGTCCCGAGTATCCGACGAGTGTCCGAGGAGTGTCCAGCGAGTGTCCGACCGTGTTCGGCTCCCAGAAGCACGTAGGACACGGCACATGCGTGTCCGGTGCGTGTCCGGCGAGTGTCCGACGAGTGCCGGTGTCCGACACGGGTACGGGAGGCCTGGGGAAGTGTCCATGCTTCCTAGAGTTTAACTGATCATGGATTGGTAAAACCCACTCCGTCATTGTGATAAGGTTTGCTATGGTTGAGTTGCTGATATATTGATATGGAAACAAAACATACCTCAATAACTATTGGAATATGTAGATTATTTAGAATATGTTTTTGTTATACTATTGGCTTTCGATGTAGATCAAACTACTGAAGATGGGGTTACAACTGCAGTGAGTCAGAGAAATGGAAATTCTAACAAGAGAATACGAGGCTTTAAACTATCCACTCCCAAGACGTGGGAGCATGTTGATCATGTCATAATGAATCTTCCAGCTTCTGCCTTGCAATTCCTCGGTGCGACTTTCTTTCAATTTATATTCACTTATTAAAAGTCAAAATTTTATATTATATGCTATGCTTACCTGTTGACCAACATAGAAGTGTTAGACAATGCAGCCTTGCTAAATCTGATATGAAGGGAACTCATTTTTTTGTTTATAATTGACAACATCAGTGAGGCATGGTTGTGTTCCTATATTTGCTAATGTTTTCGATCCATAAACTTTATCTAAGTGTATATTGTGCTTGTTCGTGTATCATCTTATAATCCTAGAATCACGTATATCTAATGCCATTTTAATGGGATTATAGATGAAGATAAACCTTAGGGCTAAGAATGTTCCAAAACATCCCTTTATATTTACTTTTTTTGTAGACAGATTGATCAAGACTTCAAGAGGGAGAGTGAGGGTGGATAAAGCAAAGATTCGTATTAGCATTGTGCGTCTGTCTTGAAAGTTGAAATGAGTTAATGGCAAAGGATGAAAAAAATGGAATAATAGAAGAGGAAATGTTGAAGAGTAAAAGATGGAGAAGAGAGGGACCACATAGACAAGTTTGTGGCCATAACAATCTAATGAACGATACCCACACCATCTTAAGGTAAGAAAGTGGTTGTTTTGCCTTTAAATTGGTTGTTCATATAAGGCAACCATGTAGATAGGTTGACAACCTATCAGCTCCGGGGTTGTGGATGATGTGCTGGGCCATGAGTTGGTATCGAGCTTTTTTTTATTAGTGGTTTATATAAGGTAACCATTAGATTAGCTTATGGCTACTTAAGTTGTTATTAGGTGTGTGCCATGTGGCAGTTAAACTATGGACAAATGAGCACCATATAAGCGCATCCATCGGTGGCGGACGCCAAGGACAACTTGAAAGATCTAACAATCACTGGGCACTAGAGAATCCCCATGACCTAAGCATGGTTCCTTGGGATCTTGTCCCCCCCCCCCTTCTCTCTCTCTCATATACTCACTATTAAAGGATATGCCTCCTTTAGGTTTAATTATTATGCATTGGTAATAAATTGACAACTTCATTTTCCTCTTCTTCATGGGTCCGAAGGCTTCCGGAAGGTGACTTCTTGATCTGGAGCACTCCAGAACTTCCCTTGAGAGATCCTTAATTGACTCCAAGTAGTCTGGAGTGATGATCTCGTCATGGGTACCTTCTAATCTTTCTTTTTTGTTTTGGTTAAATTTCTTTTTTGTTTTGGTTAAATTTCTCGTCATGGGGATTCATATAACTATATCAATTATGTAGAAATCCCAAGGAACCATGCCTATATCAAATTCTACATAATTGATATAGTTATATGAATCCCCCCCCCCCCCCCCCCCCTCGCACACGCGTAACCCCAAGTTTTGTTTGATAGACCAGAACCCAGGCCTGTTGGATTACCCTCTCATCTCTACACCTTTCTATGACAAAAGCGCCAATTTTAGCCCCGGGTTGAACCCCAATTGGACCAAATTCCAAACTAAAACGAACAATTCAGATCTGCAAATTTCCTTTATTAGACCCAATCCAAATCCTAAATCACACTGAAACTATGCTTTACAGTCCATCCTACACACATCCATCAAAACCGTAAGCTTTTGGCTTTTGTGCAAGTCTATATGAACCACATATTTGCATTTGCAACCATACTTTGTAGAATGCCTTACATCTACACTAATCGCGCATTCTCGCAAGCTCCGTACCGCAACACACTCGTATAGAAATTATCTAAGGCTTCCTTGTTTATTGCTAAATCCAAAACTACCAATGCTTGGTACTTCCTTTGGCAAGCACGAGTTATGCTGAATACTCAAGCATATTTTATTTCCAAGTTGTTAGTCTATCTTTCACTTCGAATTAGGATTCATTTCATAGTTTGAGTTGGTTTTTTTTTATGACTGACTTTCAACCTAATATCAACTCTCAATCTTTCTCATTCGGGCTTGGGACCGGCAATGGCAGTTGGATGAAGTGGACAGGGGATTCTTGAGTGCTATGCGATCGACGCATGCCTTTTACAAATGTCATATGATTAAGAATGTTGACCCTTAAGATGAGCGTGACAAAGATGAGGATGTTGAGGTGGATATGCGGAAAAACTAGAAGGGATAAAGTGGGGAATGAATACATTGGGAGAATTGTTGCATTGGCACCAATTGAGGACAAGATAATGCAGAACATATTAAGATGGTTTGGGCATGTGCAGCGTGGAGCTGTGGTGACTCTGATAAAGAGAGGGTCCCAAAGTACTGTGCAAGGTTTTAAATGTCGTTTTCGGTGTCCATGTTGGTTGGCTAAAAAAAGAAATTTTTTTATTTTTCGATAATTTATCGGTGGAAAATTTGTAAAATGAAAAGACATTTCAGTGGAAATATTTCCTTTTTCGGTCAAATTTCGGTGTTTTTCGATGGAAATTTATCATTTTTTGATCAGATTTCAATTATGTTCGTTTGATATGAAAAGAATGGAATATTTCAGCAATACTACATGATAAAGATGACAGTAAAATATTGTCTACTATGAAAAAAAAATCGAAATTGAGGAAAAATGTAATTTCTTACTGATAAAGATGAGCTTTGTTTTGTAAAAAAAGATTAAAATTTTCAGTGAAATTGTCTGGAAAAAAGACATAATGTCGGATTTCGGTCAAATGTCGGTCATTTCGGCCGACATTTCATTATGTCGGAAGGAAATTTGGTACTATTAAAAATACAGTCAATTTCTATGTCGGACCCTTGACAAAAAGACATTTCGGTGATTTTGTAGGAAATTTGTCGACATTTGATTCCATGTTACTGTGGAAGGTTCAAGGAGGAGGGTAAGATCTAGAATAACATTGATGGAAGTTGGTAGAAACTTAGAAAATACATGCAAAAACTTTCATTGACAACAACTATAGTCGTAAATTGAAATGAATGGCAAAGAAGGATTCATAAAGCTGACCCCACCTTGATGTGACATGGCTTGATGGTTATGGTTATCGTATAGTTAGTGTATCGTCACTTAAGGACTCTTAGGGTGCGTTCTTTTCAGTTCCCCCCACTTAAGAAACAGAAATGATTTCCGCTTGCTTATATGTCCATTGACTTTAATTCCTTGCCCTTGTTTTTCTGAAAGAAAATTTTTTTAGCGAGGAAAGATGTTTCATCTATTCATTTCCACTCCCTGTTGTTTTGAGAGCAAGGTAATTAAGTGAGTAATAGAGAGGAAGGAAATTTGTTTTATCAGTTCATTTCCACCTAACTTAAGGGAACGAGGTTTCCATCCAAATTAGAGAGGAAATGAAGTAGCTGTTGGGACTTGGGAGGAAATGAAGTCCGCAGGTGGATTTGTTTCCATTGGCTTAAAATGGAAACGGAAATGAAGTCAGCAGGTGGATCCATTCTACCCTCATTTTTGCTCAAAAGAACGCACCCTTAAAGTAGTATTCTTATTGCTAGAGTTCTTTCTCGGATATTTGTACTTGTGTGAACTCTGGTAATCTTATAATGCAGTTGTTTGTTTGATTTTCTTTTAAATCTCACGCACATTGTACTTGCATTGCATCCTAGTTGCATTGGTCTAGGATTAGCTTTAGGACATCTTTGCTTGCTTGCATATAGAACCGTAGTATTATCCTTGCATCATATAGGATCTTGAAGTCTTCCCTGTATTGTCCTGCATCTGCAATCCATAATGAGCTTTGTTTCAGCAGGATCACATTAAACATAGTGTAGTAATCCATTAAAATAAAAAGTGGTCCCAAAATAACAGAAAGGATGCACCAATTGCACCAGAAATATTTGACACTTCATCCAAAGACGATGCACATATGTCAATCCTGGCCATCTTGCAAATAACATTACGTATATGTATCATTGTTGTGAGATAATGCTGAGTTGCTATTCAGCTATCAAATATGGTACGGAGACTAAGGTCTACTTATTTACAGCCTTCTCTCTGAAGACATGTTGGTCTTACCTCAATTAGTTTGTATCTGTCAGACTGGCTTTGTTTATGAACAATGCCCGTGAAAACCTTGTTATCATAATATTCCTTGTGGCAGTATAATTGAAATACCTCCCTTGGTGAACTATTATCTACTAGCTATATCATGTATCATGTATGCATTAACATTCTTTGCATCTTCATTCATGTCTTTCTTTACTTAAAATCGATGCAGTTTGCGACCACAACATCACATGTATGCAATATGTTTACATTTACATTTTTTTTTGTGAATATATCTTTTATCTTTTTCTGGATTAATTTACCTTTTTTACTTTCATACACATTTAGATTCCCTAAATAATGAATGACATGCTTTCCTGTATTAGGTACCCAGAAGTTACCTCTCTCGCTCTCTCACACACACACCCACACACACCCACATACACCCACCCATACAGACACACACACACACACACACACACACTGACACACTTGACAATTTCCTTTTATCAGGTTCTGCCCCTGCATGTATGCATTAATATTTTTTGCAGCTTCATTCATGTCTTTCTTTACTTAAAACCGATGCAGTTTGCGACCACAACATCAAACGTATGTAATATGTTTACATTTACATTTTTTTTTGTGAATATATCTTTTATCTTTTTCTGGATTAATTTAACTTTTTTCCTTTCATGCACATTTAGATTCCCTAAATAATGAATGATTTGCTTTCCTGTATTAGGTACCCAGAAGTTACCTCTCTCTCTCTCTCTCACACACACACACACACACACCCACACACACCCACACACACACACACTTGACAATTTCCTTTTAAGAATCTGAGGAGACTTGATAAGCCATGTTTTCACATGTCCTTGTTTGCTATGCCCATATTTTTTGCAATATATAGTGTTGATAGTCAGACATAGTACATTATATTCGTTCTATATTAGTAGGATGTTTTGTGTGTAGGATTTCATATATCTTTATAAAATTGTGTAGTATGTGTATGTACTGATATCTGTTATGCATGTTTTTTTAGTGCTTTGTTTGATTATTTGGTTTTATTAGCATCAATTCTCCCTGTTTTTGAATTGAGGATTTGATTGAACAAACCCTTTTCAGTTTTGGGAAACTGGGAGAATCACCAAGAATTCCTGGAAAAATCTGGGTTTGCCGATGTTTATCTCTAACAGATTATGTTTAGATATGGCTTGCTAGAGAGCTTTGGCATGATATTCGCATGGATTCTCTACTTTACTGTATAACCGTGAATACAATTATCTTGCTTTGGCTTGCATATTTCTCATTCTGCACTAACTTTTTTTTTCGTGCATAAACCACTGGTAGTAAGCAAGTATCCTAGTCTTTGATTTGAGATAATACTGATTTTACAAGTTCCAAACAGTGAAATAAGGTACTACTTCTATTTACTTTAAAAGCTTGTGCCAACTGTGACAATTTCCTTGTTGTAATTACCTGTGCCACAAATCATTGGTTTATAGTTTGGGGTGTGGCTAGCAATTTTTAATTGCCAGGCCTCTTTTTCTTGGAGTTTCTAATTGAACTATTTTCCTTCATAATAGAAATTCCTTTCGGTACCTGGTATTATCATCAGGAGCTTCCTATGTTATAACTATACTAAAGAATCGATATTAATTTTTCCAAGTTTCATGTTTACTAAATTATATGTCTGCACAATATATACTTGATTTCACTCTTTTTTCTTTTCTTGATTTTTGGCGAATAATTTCACAGATGTTTTTAAGGCTCTTCTCCATAGAAAATACTGGAAGGGCCTTTTGCCTTGGATTCACTGCTATTGCTTCATGCGTTCAAATGAAACCAAAGAATTGATATTAGCTGTAAGTCCTCTAGAACATTATTGATAATTTTTTCATCATATCAATATCTGATTTTGTTGCGCTTGTATCACATGAACAATAACCTGAATGTACTTTTTAGTTTTTACATAATGACATCAAGATTTTTTATGTGACCTTGATAATTATATTTAGTGTCTTCTACAATTGCCACACCACGTGCACATGGCATGACTATTGCAGATAATTTTGACATATGGGTCAGCTAAGCTACTAGCTCTCCTCAAAGCATGACAGGAGATGACCATCTGTTGGTACTTCGAACTTCTTGTTGGTATCCAAGAAACCCTTCCTAGCCAAATGCTGTCCCTATTTCTTCTCATCTTCTTTTAATGTGTGCCACACTGATTAAGTTTGTTTCCTTTAGAATACTGTATAATTTTAGTGTAAGAATGTTTTATCTGGAATATAGTAGCGTAAGAATGTTTCTTTGTTGCTAGTTTTTTCGGATTCAAAGCTATTCTAGTTCGCCTACTAAGGAGGAACTGGTCATGGTAAGAATCTTTAAGTGTAACTCTAACCTTCCCCCTCTTCATTATAAAAGATGGTATATTAGAATTTTCACAATCTTCCACGGTTGATGGGCCCTGGCCTAATCTATGTTACTTATTCTTCATCCCCCCTCCCCCCCTATTTTCAATCCCAAAACGACGTGCGGGGCCCCCAAATTTGACGTGCATCATTGTTCTTTCCCCTTGATGGCGAAAGGTCTAGGGATACCAAGCGAGAGTCAAACGACGAGAGGCCGTAGGGTTTCGCACCTACCTTTTGTTTCGGACCCTTCGGTCACCACCGAAACCAAAATATTTTACTGAAATTTTGGTATTTTGGTGAAAATTTCAATCCATGGCGTATTAGTTCATGTGTGGTCACACAACATAGGTTTTATGACTGCACGTGACAAATGTCGACCACATATCCCAATGGTCGCAAAGTGTACGACACCTTGGGATGTTTTTCTATTAACTCCCCCCCCTTCCCCCCCGCGCTTGCGCGCGTGCGCACACAAACACCATCCTCTTTTCTGATTGCTTGATTTTCTCGTTTTTTTTTTGGTTTTTTCTCGTTTTTTTTTTAAAAACACACAAGGCATATGTGATTGCACAATCACATATAAATACAACCATGCAATCGCACATCGCATTGACAACATTGGTGAGAAGCTAAGAAGCACTAACACTGGTACGGGGACACGGATACGACACAACGCGGGTACGCCGACATGGCAAACCCTAAAAAAGGACACGGGCAAGGTTTTAAATATCGTTTTTGGTGTCCATGTCGGTTGGCCAAAAAAAGGAAATTTTTCGTTTTTTGGTAAATTGTCGGTGGAAAATTTGTAAAATGGAAAGACAAATTTCGGTGGAAATATTTCGTTTTTCGGTCAAATTTCAGTGTTTTTCGATGAAAATTTGTTGTTTTTCGGTCAAATTTTGATTTTGTTCATTTGATATGAAAAAGATAGAATATTTCAACAAAACTTCATGATAACCTTTCTGTGACATAAATATGCATATCTACTTATCTAGGACTTTGGATTCATATTTAAAATTTTAAACCACTTAATGAATTACAAAGTAGAATGCCATACAAAATCTCAAAGCCACTCAAAGTTTGAAACTGAAAGTAGAATCTGTTAGAGTATGTATATCCTTTATTAGTCTCTTTAGTCTGTTTTGGGTATGCTTACCCTTTGGTGACTGTATCCTTTTGTACAGATATATATAGGGCCATTGCCCTAATGAGTAAATCAAGGTTTTACTCCCAAATCCTCTTTTCCTTCTTTTCCTTTTTGGATCTAACATGGTATCAGAGCCCGAATGGGTCTCTGGTAGAGAGCTTTCTTCAATCCAAAGCCTCATTTGACAGAGCCAAGCCTTCATCGCAGCAACCTGGATCGAAGCCCTAGTTTTTCATCTCGACCAGCATCGAAGCCTTCATCGCCTTTCTGCATCGAAGTCTTCACTGCGCTGTTGTCGTCGGAAAAACCAGATCCAGATCTGCGCAGTCAAAGAGGTATACCTACTTCTTCATCGGCTTCATCAAGATTCTTCATCATCCATATTATCTTCATCGGATTTCACCGGAGTTGAGGGAAATCTGGATCGGTTTCCTTACCGGACTGAAGAGGAAGACGGTGGTGCTGAATCTTCACTGGACTGAAGAGAAAGAAGACGAAGAAGGATCAGATCTTCGAGTTTCATCGGAGATCTTCATCGGTTTCTGGAAATCTGGATCAGTTTCATCGGAGATCTTCGAGTTTCGCCGGCCATGAAGAGAAAGAAGACGGCGACGCTGAGTGATTATACAGTGCCTCCAGCGAACCCTAATTATACAATGCCTCCAGCGAACATCCTGGCCATTGATCTCACCTACGGTCAGATCTGAACAACTTAATTTTTTTTTGCCTAGTCACCGGTTCACTCACAGTCGGTTCAGTTGACTGTTTATTCGGTTCAGTGCCTTTTACAATTAGTTCGGCTCACGGTCCGGTCCGGCTCGCGGTCCAGTTCAGGATCTCACAGTTTTGCAGTCGGTTCGGTTCAGTTTTTGCACAGTTTTGCAGTCGGTTCGGTTCAGTTCCATTCGGTTCAGGACTGTGAGAAAAATCACAGTCGGTTCGGTTCAGTTCCATTCGGAGCTCCCAATCAGGTTTTTTTTTTAACTGAAAGGCTTGGTTCAGATCTCCCAATCGGTTTGGTTCAAAGCTCCCAATCGGTTCAGCAGTGAATCAACAGTGAACAGTTTTTGTGAGCAGATCTTGTGCCCCGTTCATCTCCAAACATCAACCATGGCCACCTCCTTGAAACCCGACAAACTACCCAAAATGGATGTCATTCTCACCGGAGCTTCAAACTTCCGATTATGGGCCTCCACATTACGCATGCATCTTGGTGCTCACAAACTTTGGAAGTATGTGGATGGCACGAAGCCTGCCCCTACCCTTTCTGAGACCTCCACTTCCAGTACGGTTCTAGATTCCGTCGAATCCGAGGAGTGGAATGATGCTGATGCCATCATTCGCTCGTACATCGGAGCATCTCTCTCCCACGAACTTCGTGTGGAGGCCCTTCAATTTTCAACCTCTAGGGAGATGTGGTGTTATCTTTCAAAACAGTTTGTTCAAACTGGTGGTGCTAGGGCATTTCAACTTCGGTGTGAGCTCAGAGGGATGACTCAAGGTACTCGCACCATTCGTGAGTTTTATGCTAGGATCTCTGCTCTTTGGAGGGAACTTGAGGCATTGGAGCCCGTCTATCCTCCGGATGCAATCTCTATTCGACGACGTCATCGTGATGAGCAATACGTCTTCGAATTTCTGATGGAACTTCGTGCCGAGTTTGAATCTATTCGAGGTCAGTTATTACACCGCGATCCTTTGCCTAGCCTTAATGAGGCCTTATCTGAGCTGCTTGCCGAGGAGACGCGCTTGGACACTCTTGCTATACATCGCGCTCCAGCCTCAGACCCTGGCGCTCTTGCTACGCCGCCTCCTTTCACACCTCGTCCCGTAGGTGACGGTCGCTCCACTGGAGATCGACGCCCTCCTGGTGAGAGGCGATCTACTACCAAACTGTGGTGTGTCTACTGCAAGAAAGATGGCCATCTCAAAGAAACCTGTTATCGACGTCTCAGGAAGCTTGGTCAGATGCCACAGACTACAGCTCCAACCACTGCGACTTCTGATCTATCTCAGCTTGCTGCTCAGGTTCAACAGCTTCAGCATGCCTTTACCCTTCAGCAGGGCTCTTCGACTACTGGTACTGCCTCCGCTGCCTGGATTCTGGACTCGGGTGCTTCACACCATTTGACTTCTGACACTTCCGCTCTCACTGCACGTACTCGTGTTCCTCCTGAGCTCCAGCTTCGCACTGCTGATGGTTCCCCCTTACCAGTCTCTTGCCAGGGGACCATCACCACATCTTCTGACCCCAGTGGTCGTCTTTCTCTACCTGGCGTGCTTCTTGCTCCCTCATTGTCCATTAATTTGATTTCTATCAGCAAACTTGCTGATTTGGGCTATCTCACCACCTTCTCATCCTCGTCTTGTCTTGTGCAGGATCCTCGGACGGGCAAAACGATTGGGACTGGGCATAGGGTGGGTGGTCTGTACCACTTGAGGCATCTCCATATACCACTTACCACCTCCACTGCTGATACCATCTGTGCTGTTTCGGATCTCTGGCATCGCCGATTGGGCCATCCTTCAGCTGCACGTCTTCGTACTATTTTTCAGTCTGGAGCCCTCGGTGATATCTCCTTTACTCCACCATCTCCATGTGTCAGTTGTAACTTGGCCAAGCATCCAACTCAGCCATTTCCTGTGCATGTGTCTATGTCATCTTCTGTGTTTGATTTAGTGCATTCGGATATCTGGGGCCCTGCTCCTGTTGTGTCTCTTTCTGGATTATCTTATTATGTTAGTTTCATTGATGATTTCTCTCGTTTTACTTGGGTGTTTCTTTTACGTCGTCGATCTGATGTTTGTCAGGCATATCGTGACTTTACCAATATGGTTCACACTCAATTTGGTAAACGCATTAAAATTTTTCGCTCTGATGGTGCTCGCGAGTATCTTTCTTCTGAGTTTCGTGACATTCTTTTCTCTCATGGTACTCTCCCACAACAGTCATGTCCTTACACGCCTGCCCAAAATGGTGTAGCTGAGAGAAAGCATCGCCACATTCTCGAGACTGCTCGATCTCTTTTATTCTCTACCTCTGTTCCTCGTCACTTTTGGGCCGAGGCTGTCCTCACCTCAGTCCACTTAATCAACCGCACTCCCTCTTCTGCTCACTCTGGTCAGTCACCCTTTCAGATTTTGTACTCTGTTGTTCCTCACTATCGTGTCTTGCGAACCTTTGGTTGCACATGTTTCGTTATGCTCCCTCCTGGTGAGCGAACGAAACTCACTCCTCGGTCCGCTAGATGCCTCTTTTTGGGGTATAGCTCTGAGCACAAGGGTTGGCGTTGTTATGACCCCTCTGCTCGTCGTATACGTATCTCTCGTGACGTAACTTTTTTTGAGGACACTCCCTTCTACTCAGGGGTCTCCAAAGACCAGGACTTATCCTTTCTTCATTCCTCTGAGTCACTCCCTCCTCCAGTCTCTCCCTCCTCCGGGATCTCCATCCCGTCTCCCTCAGTTGACTCACCAGTTCCTCAAGACGTCTCTGTTCTTCCTAATCCAACACTTGAGCTCCCGCGACCACCAGTCACTACCACTTACACACGTCGTCCACATGTCCCACCAGCTCCCTCTCCTTCTCCAGACTCTCCTGCCGCCCTACCCTCGATGCCAGTCTCGTCTAGCCCTGACGATGGTCCTTCTGCGCCTACTTTCTCACAGCGTTACCCTGAGCGTGACCGGCATCCGCCAGCTCGCTACGGTTTCTCTCCTACTGCCTCTTACTCCTCACATTTTCAGGACTTTCTTGCAGCTATTCACTCCCTTCAGGAGCCCCAGAGTTACCGTGAGGCAGTCCAGGTACCCCATTGGCAGCAGGCTATGTCTGAGGAGCTGCAAGCTCTTCAAAAGACTGGTACTTGGGAGCTAGTTCCTCTTCCCCCTGGGAAGGAACCTGTCAGCTGTCGCTGGGTCTATCGCATCAAGACTCGCTCAGATGGCTCGGTTGAGCGGTACAAGGCCCGCCTAGTTGCTCGTGGTTTCACTCAGGAGTATGGCATTGACTACGAGGAGACTTTCGCCCCTGTTGCGAAAATGACCTCTGTACGGACTCTGTTAGCAGTCGCTTCTGCTCGTCACTGGCCACTCTTCCAGATGGATGTGAAGAACGCCTTTCTTCACGGCGATCTTTCTGAGGAGGTCTACATGCGTCCCCCTCCTGGTCTTTTGACTCCTCCCCAGCATTTCTGTCGTCTTCATCGGGCCATTTATGGCCTCAAGCAGGCTCCTCGGGCATGGTTTGAGCGTTTTCGGTCCTCGATTCTTGCCGTCGGCTTTACAGAGAGTATGAATGACTATGCTATGTTCACTCACACCTCTGCTCATGGCCGTGCCATATTACTTCTATATGTTGATGATATGATTATCACCGGTGATGATACTGCTACTATCAACTCTCTGAAAAGGCACCTCCAGCAGCAGTTCGAGATGAAAGATCTTGGTCCACTTCGCTATTTCCTCGGTCTTGAGGTGGCTTCATCCCCCCGAGGGTTATTGGTCTCTCAGCAGAAGTTTGCTTCCGAGTTACTCAGCCGGGCTGCCCTTTCTGATTTACGTACAGTGGATACCCCAATGGAGCTCAATGTGAAGCTCCGTCCTGGTGATGGCGAGCCGCTTTCGGATCCCACGCGTTATCGTCAGCTTGTTGGTGCTCTTGTCTATCTGACAATCACTCGTCCGGATATTGCTCATGCCGTTCGAGTACTTAGCCAGTTTGTTAGCGCACCTCACTCCACTCATTATGTCGCTCTGATGAGGATTATTCGCTATATTCGAGGCACCATGACTCGATCTTTGCTGTTTTCGTCCTCCTCTTCCTTGGAGCTTCGCGCCTTTTCTGATGCCGACTGGGCCGGCGATCCCACTGATCGACGATCCACCACTGGCTTCTGTATTTTCCTCGGTGACTCGCTCATCTCTTGGCAAAGCAAGAAGCAAGAGATCGTCTCACTATCTAGTACCGAGGCTGAGTATCGTGCTATGGCACGCACCTCGTGTGAAGTGGTTTGGCTTCGTCGTCTACTCGAGGATATGGGTGTTCAGCTGTCCTCGTCGACTCCCCTCCATTGTGACAACCGGAGTGCTATTCAGATTGCTAGCAATCCGGTATTTCACGAGCGCACCAAGCACATTGAGTTGGATTGTCACTATGTTCGCCATCGCTACAAGGACGGGACGCTCTCACTTCCACATGTGTCCTCTACAGAGCAACTTGCCGATTTCTTTACGAAAACGCACACTGTTCAGCGTTTTCGGTATCTTCTTCACAAACTCATGGTGTATGATCCACCTTGAGTTTGAGGGGGGGTGTTAGAGTATGTATATCCTTTATTAGTCTCTTTAGTCTGTTTTGGGTATGCTTACCCTTTGGTGACTGTATCCTTTTGTACAGATATATATAGGGCCATTGCCCTAATGAGTAAATCAAGGTTTTACTCCCAAATCCTCTTTTCCTTCTTTTCCTTTTTGGATCTAACAGAATCCATAACCATAGAATAAACAACGATTGTAGAATAGTTGTACAAACTACAAAGTACAAATATAGTACTAGAATGCTCAAGTTCCATACAAAATACAAGCATACAACTGCAAATTATTAATACAAGCAAGCATACAATTTATACAATGCTACCAACCCAAAAATTTATATATTATTCACAAAGGAAGAGCAACAACTGGGAATCCTAGCTTTTCCACCGAAATCCACCGACAAACTGACAAATGTTGGTGATGTCACCGACAAATAGCCCGACAAATGAAATAATTGTACAGTCACAGGTTCTTTTCGCCGACAGCACCGACAAATCATCGACATTTGTCGACATCCACTGACAATGTCGATTGACAAATTGTAATGTCGACAATTCATACTTTATTTTATGCCGGAGCCTCCAAATACCGATATATGTCGGTGATTTCGAACGACATTTGTCAAAATTTGATTCCATGGACAGAGGTACGGTGGGGACACGGCAAAATAAATTAATATTTTTATTTTTATTTTATGTTTGTTTATAATTCATATATATTTCAATAACCGAAAAAACCTCATAGAAAACAACTAAAATTAAAATTTAATGCATACTGAATCGCAACCGTTAGTTACACCCAGCCGATCGATGAATCACACATAGCCCTAAATTGCATGGAAAAGAACGGTTGTGTTTCAGTTTTGGTTTCAACCTATCTGAACCCTCAGAGGATCAGATAGGTTTAAGCCAAAACTGAATCGTAACCGTCCGTTACAACCAGCCGACAAGTGAATCGCACTCAGGCCCAAATGGCATGCAAAAGAACGGCTGCGATTAAGATTTGGCTTCAACCTATCTGATCCTCTGAGGTTATAACCTTAGAGGATCAGATATGTTGAAACCAAAACTGAATCACAACAACCGACCCTATATTGAACAACCTATCAACTTGCCATGTTCGCGCGTGTCCGGCGAGTGTCCGGCCGTGTTCGGCTCCCGGAAGCATGTGGGACACGGCACATGCGTGTCCGGCGAGTGTCGGTATCTGACACGGGTATGGGGGGGCCTGGGGAAATGTTCGTGGTTCCTAGGTGAGAAGGCTTTGGACCTTTGGTAGCAAAAAAAGTCCTCACTTTGGATCTTCATTTGATCCTATTATAAACTGGACAGATACATGCGTGTTTGTGGCGTTAGTAATCAGAATATGGCAATGCAGATGATGTATGCACATACATGTATGCATTTGGTATTTGTCAAAAAAAAAAATTATGTACTTTTTATGTAGTTAAACGGTCAGTTCAAGTATCCTCAAGTGGGAGTATGAAGATAACATCAGCATGGTAAACATAAATGACCATCAATCATCTAAGCACTACAGTGTTAGGGAAAAAATTACTTCTTTCATTAGGAACTCCAATACCACGTTTGGCAGTTGACCTTTCTTGACTACAGACATGGCATGTTTATAAACATACCTAACTGGACTTATATCACCCTAGAGATGCAGATGCATGTGTCATGCAGTGTGACATGGGCATGGTTGTCCATTCTGAATCATATGGTTACTGGTCATATGCTCGCAATTCTTCGGTGGTCGTCACTGTTGACCCGGGTGTTGTCCAGCACCATTAACCCAGGATTGACAGGCTTGGGAACTTATTGGGTTTAACCCGGGTGTTGTCAAGCACTATTATTTAGCGACCAACAAGAAATAAGAAAATATGTTTCTCTTCTACTCAGTATTTTATTGGTCTCTAATAACTCATTTTGAAGTATGACATCTACCATATCTTGAGTTTTGACCTCCATACCACTTGTTGAAGTTGCTTGACAGTCTGCCTATTTGACATGTTGGGCAAGAACATAGAAAAGCCCACACATGATGAAGCTCCAATCTTAGTTGGCGATAATAATATTTGGTGAACAAAGAAGCTAGTCACGGTACAGTTTTCGAGTTGGAAAAGAGTCTATAGAACAAGGATCCTCCATTTTATATGGGCCAAATATAAGTTTGATGCGTCTCGATCTTTCATATGTTCGTCCCTTTACTTATTCGACATCTTGGGTGTGCAACATCTGCTGCATTTAGTAAACAAAGAAGCAAACTGGAAATTTGATACCAAAATTAGTGTGGAACAACTAAAGCATCTTTAATGAGACTTGGTGTCTCTTTTCCTTTAAACGTTTCACCTCAAATTTAATTACGATCATTAATCAGATATTAAAGAACTTTTGCAACAAAAAAAAATGATGTGGCATCTCACCTTTTTTCCTTGGGCTAATATTCAGTATCTCATATTATGTGGCTTAAACTTCAATGGATCCTACTTCTGATAAAATAGTTCAGAGTGGCTTTAAACAATTCAAGGGATTTCTTTGAGGAATGGGCAATATACATTGACCTCAAACACTCTATATTTCAGTATGGATCAGTTTCATAAACGATAAACTAGTATTTGATCTAATCAAAGTTCGAGAATGTTTCTCTAGAGCCTAGATCTCAATATTGACGTCAACCTTGTAGAAGTTTATACTAAATAAAGTTTAGGCAAGAGAGTGCCATTTCATGAAACTCAGTCGGTCAGTTGCTGTGTAGGGAGACTTATCTTATTGGTTAGTTAAAGTTCATGTAATGATGAAAAACCCCACGAAGATTCCCAGGACTTCAAAAGAGTCTAGGCAAAGAGAACATGCAATGTTTGATATAAAGATCTGTATTCTACTTTGACCAACTATAAGCGAATGGGTGGATAGTGAAGCACAATCCCTAGGACATAACTTCTAACTCATGGATATTCACATTTACAACAGCCTGGAATGTACGTTTTAGAGTCAACCACAACCATAGAGGAGATGGAACTTTCCTCATAATTCTACCTTGTCTAGGTCTCTTCTGTGATGACAGTTAAGACATGAAGAGGACTCTTAATAGTTTCTATTCTAATAAGGCCCTTGTCATCTAAGGAATCCTATAAAAATATGAAGGTGTCCCAGACCAAATAAAGACCTAATAAGATCTCTGCAAATCACCCATTTAACGTAGGAACATTTTTTCTACTAATGAACAATTTTCTTTCTTAAATTTACACAATGGAAGAATTTCGTCTAGGATACTTCCAATTAGCTCCATACCCATGTAGAATTCATTTAAAATGGTTCTCTGTATCTTTCGACAGTTATATATCCTGATTCTAAATGTCAACTCAATTTCATTTCCTTAGTAGAGATCAAAGCTCTTATATATGTTACCACACGTATCTGCACCCTTAGCTTCCAAAGAATTTTTTTATGTTCCAGTATTTCATATTTTTAGAAGAATACTATTATGTGTGCAGGAGGCAGAAGCTATGTTGAATGCTAAGATACAAGACCCAATCTTTCATAGGGTTCGGGATGTTGCTCCTAACAAGGTATACACTTTCTGATATTATCTTTATTTTCTTGGTCTTGGCTGGGTTTAGAGAGAAATGTTCCTACTTTGAGGGTACAAGCACTGGATCTAAGCCCAAGGCCTGTTGTAGTAACCTAGGACTGTGTAGCATCTTTGATGTGTTAGACCAATTCTAGTTAAATCTCCCACTTGGCTTCAGTTCTCCTAGACTGGCATGGGTTGGCACCAGCAATAGGTGCCAATATAGATAGTGAATCAGTCCCAGGCAACATCAATGAAACTTTTAGTTGCATCCATTAATGTTATGTGGCACATGCAATGTATGTTCAGGCATTGAACATTCAAATATGCATGAATTTCAATGTGAAAATACAGTCACATCCACATTCTCACATTATGCATTTAAATGGTTAAAGTGGTCACGTAGTTTTTTGCATATTTCTCCCATGCCAAACTGGTTACAGTGGCAATCATGTAGACCTTCTAAATCCCATGCATGCCTTTGAGTCAAATTGATTGCCCCTATTACAATAATCGGCAGCTCTAGATTTGCAATGCCATTTGATTAATTACTGCTAATTATGTTAACTTTGCCAAAGTTTCATTGCTGTTACCAAGCCCTTGATATGTGCAGTAGTTGAACAAAAAAGCTGTAAGACCAAAAGACTAATGATCCTTCTCAAATTCTGGCTTTTGCTTTGTTGAACCATTGTCGTGGACTTAATTTTACATTACACTTCATTCACAGGTTTTATCTTAGTGATAGGAGGCATTCTTTTCCTGGATCATTTTTGTTTAGGGATTTTATGCATATAGCTGCTGAAAATTACACTAATTGCTTACTAAGCTCTGAAAACTTCATATTTACATATCGACCCCTGAAAACCAGATTACTTGTGCAAATCGACTCCTCAACTTAACTGACATTTATTTGGGGAAAATATTCCAGGTATATTCAAAGTTTGACTTACTTTCTTACAATGCTTTTATTGGGATGATTTTACCCTTTTGGTTAGCCTGAAGATGGAAAGTTAGGCTGCAAGAATCGTCAGAAAACCCCCTAAATTAGGGCAAATGAAGAGCAAATAATGTTTGGTTAATGATATTAAGGGTAAAATGGTTATTTGGGACCTTGGGTAAAAGACAGACCATGGTTAAAGTACATTTGGTAATGGTGGTTGAGGGGTTGATTTGCACAAGTAATATACTTTTCAAGTGTTATGAGCTTTCGAGGCGTTAATATGCAATTAGCTTTGGTTTCAAGGGGCTATATGCACAAATCCATTTTGTTTATTCCTGAATCGCGTAGTGCTACCGTGTGTTTCATAATTCTTCTCCATGAGTAACTGAAAATCCGATCCCATCTGATTGGTTTCTTGTTTGCCTATTTCTCTCCGTTGCCTTAGTAAATGGTAGATATTCCATTCATATTCATTTTCTTCCATTGTGCTAATCCCTGACCAGTTGAGCTGTAAGTATGCATATCTGCCAAATTCGTTAATAATTTACCAAACAAAATGACCATCCTCCCTTTTCTTTTCTTTTTCATAGACCTGTCACCACCACCTTAACTTTTTGAGGGTCAGCTTGTGAATCTGCCACTTGCTTCTAATTTTGAAGGTCTACTAGCATTGCAAAGAATTTGAATCTGTTTGGCAGCGTTATATACTTATATGGCTTGTGACTGATTTTCTATCATCTTTCAGGCAATGTTTTGTTTAAGCTTCAGGTTGCCTGCAGAAGCTTGTTTCAAAGAGGAGGATACTAAAGATAACATCAAATATACAGAATCTCAACTACTGCCAGATTGGAAGGAGATCCCAGTATGAGAATGCTAAGATACCTGATCCAATCTTTCTTAGGGTTCGGACTGTTGCTCCTAACAAGGTATACTATCTTTATTTTCCTGGTCTTGGCTCGGTTTGGAGAGACATGTTTCTACTTTGAGAGTGTAAGTGCTGGATCCAAGCCCGCACAAGGTTGAATCTAGCAACCTAGGCCTTTGTAGCATTTTCTAAATTTTTTAACCAATTCTAGTTAAGCCTCATCACTTGGCGTCAGTTCACCTAGACTTGCATGGGTTGGCCCCAGCAATTTGTGCCATTTCAAATAATTCAGTCAATCCCGGGCAATATGAGTGAAACTTAGGTTGCATCCACTAATATTATGTGCCCCAATGCATATTCATGCTATCAACATTTAAAATGAACTTCAATGTGAAAACATTCACTATGTCATATCCAATATCTCACATTATGCATTGAAGTGAAGTGGTCACCTAGTTTTTGGCATAGTCTCCCCTGCCCACACTGGTCAAAGTGGCATCCATGCAGACAGTCAAAATCCCTGGCATGCAATGGCTTAAGTGTGCACTTATTACAATAATTGGCAGGTCTAGATTTGCAATTCCATTTAAGTAGCCTTAGTTAAGTTTGCCGGAGAGTCTACGCTGCTACCAAACCCTTGTGGAAAGAAGTGGAGAATGTGCACTAGCTGGACAAAAAAGTGTTAGAAAGACCATAAGATTATGATCCTTGTTCGTATTTTGGATATTGCTCTGTTCAACCATTGTTGTGGACTTAATTTTACATTACACTTCACATACAGATTTTGTCATATTATAGGAGTTATTCTTTTCCTGGATAGTTTTGTTTATTCCTGATTCGCATTGGAGCTACCATGGGTTCTATACTACTTTTCCATGAAAAAATCTGATCCCGTTCGATTGGTTCTTGTCTGCATATTTTCTCTCCGTTGCCTTGGTAAGTGGTAGATGTTCCATTCATCTTCATTTTCTTCCTTTTGTGCTAATCCCTGACCAGTTGAGCTTCAAATCATGCATATCTGCAGAATTCAGTAGTAATTTACCAAACAAAAAGCCTATCCTCCCTTTTCTTTCTTTCTTTCTTTTATTGATCTGTCCGCACCACCTTAACTTGTTGAGAGTCAAAACTTATTAATCTGCCACTTGCTTCTAAGTTTGAAGGTTTATTAGCATTGTAAAGAATATGAATCTGTTTGACAGAGTTATATGGCTTGTAACTAATCTTTCTATCTGCTTTACAGGCAATGTATTGTTTAAGCTTCAGGTTGCCTGCAGAAGCATGTTTCAAAGAGGAGGATACTAAAGATAACGTCAAATCTATGCAATCTGAACTTTAGCCGGATTGAAAGGAGAACCATGTATGAGAATGCTATGCTGAAGGGTGTATCTTTCATCTTTTTGATCTTGTTTAGTGAGAAAGCTACCCCTGTTTTAAAATGATTGCTGAAGGATTCCAGGTATACGGCCGTACTACCAAGCATGAATTTGTGTATTATAGCATGGCGCATTTCATGCTTCTGTAATTTAATTATGAGCATTAACTTGATGTTTAGACTTTTTCTGAGTTTTATAATCTAGACTTCAATTCATGTGATTATTGATCTACCGGATACCAATTCTATAGATCTCTCTCTCTCTCTCTCTCCACGCACACACACATTGATTGATTGATATAGACATAGATATTGATGTAGGCGGATAGCTAGATACATAATCAATAGGACAAAATGGGCCTGGCCCACTTAGCATCAACTTGAATGCTTTCATTTTCTCCCCAATGCAAATTAATTCATAGCCTTCTGATTTAATTAGAGCTGAAAGGGAGTTGTCATGATTGCAAATTACTCCCATTGCTGGATGCTTGTGAGCACTTAATCAGCTTTATATCTAGTATTGTAAGCCGTGATCTTTAAAACTGTCATGAAAGCATAGTTAGCACAGCTGGAAAAAGGACATGGCAGGGAAGGTTAGGGAAATTTATTTGATAGAACTTGTAATTTATCTGGAACAAATTCATGGAACAAGTAATTGACTTTTGTAGATATTTTGGGCACGAGAAACATCACAGACACCATTATGTAGATATTTTGTTGACTACATCCTGTTCCCTCGGATTTGGCTAAACCCCTTTTTTCTGTGATCCCTCCCTCCTTTTCTCCCATCATCAACGGTGAAAACCTCCGACCCATCACAGCTCCTGAGTTCCCCTAAACTTCCCTGACTAATTCATCCTTGGCCCACACTCCTAACGAATTGTGCATTGCCTTCAAGGACTACACTTTCGCACTTTAAGCATCGTCCTCCCAACCTTTCTCTAACATTGGCTGATTTTTCCTCAGCTTTCTTCAATCTCTTGGTCCATTATTGTGAGCTTTGTCTTTCCTTCCATGACTCACTCCCTCCTTATCCCCCATGATCCACTCCCTATAAACGCCTTGAGCTCTCCTTTCTCCGTCGGGCCTCTCCTTTATATGTGATGAGCAACTGTTAGCTTGTAATTAAACCCTGCTCACTTCCCACCTTAGAGAAAAATAATATCAAGGTTCTCAAGAGTCACTAAATGTGATTTTTTTTTTCAAAGTTGTGAAAAATCTGCTCTTTTTACTTGAAATTTAATTAATCGTCGGTAGAAAAACCTGTTTAAAATTGATTGTTTTTGCACATTGGGTTAGATTTTGGTAAATAAACTAATGTGTTTTCTATATAATTACAGAAGATTGATTTTTCTTACTGAACTAGATCAATTTCTACTTGTCTATTTATTTGTTATGTCCTTAAATTGTTGTTTTACGTTCATATCAAGACACATTTTTTATGAACTACAAATATATTGGCTATATCGTGTTAACCAATATCTTCAATTAGACTAGTTTACGAGGGTTTATATTAGATATTTGCATCCAATATAAGTGCTGAATTCCTTGACCGAATTAGATCAGAATCGGCCGAATCAGACCTAGATTGACTTTTTTTTGGATATTTTTTGTATTTTTGGCTGAAATGAGAAAAAAACCGATTTCCTTTTCGCCTGGTTTGAACCAAAACTCGAATTTTCAAACCTTGCTTTGTGCACGTGTGTGAGATCTACATGGTGTGTTTAATTGATGATACTAACAAAGAGATGCTTGTTAAATTGGAATGAAACAGTTGGGTTGGGGGTAGATAAGATGACTCATAATAGGATTGGAGGAATGATTGTGCTCTGCGCTCAAGTCATCACTGATGTTGATACGGAGACGATAGTTATAGACTTGCGTGACTGTCTTGATTACATAAATCAGGATTTGGTATTTAAGATGGCAAATGGACATAAGATGGAGTTAATGTGGTTCTCGAATAAAACTAGGTAAACCAGATCACTAGATAACTAGATAAAATCTTGGTAGCCGGTTTGGTCACGCAAGATATGCTAATGACCCATCTGAGATTATGGAAGTGTTGAATATAAGTTATAAGTTGTGATCACTTCTCATATCATTGAGTTTGCCCTTACATCCTGATGTCAAACCTTGATTTTGCAACGGATACCTCTTTCCTAGAAAAAGAAAGATTTTCTGGTAAGAAACCCTTATTTTTCATTTTTATTGTTTGTAATTCAAGAAAAAGGGGGGAAATGTTCTTGATCCAAAGATCTTGTAGAAATTTTATAAATTTTATACTCGGAAAGCCGTCACTTTTTTTATGGTTTTTTTGGGAAGAAATGAAAAATGATCATTTCCCGTGCTTTTTCAACTGAAAATAATAATTATGAAGCTATGTTAATTAGGCAAATATAATAACACCTAAACTATGACTTCTAACAGAAATTAAATAAAACTTACTCGCATGCCTCCTTCAATAGAATTCAAGCGCAGATATCGAGTGTTACCTATGTCAATTTGAACCCTAAGATTATTTAAATTTGTCATTTAGTCTATAGAAACCAACTTGTTCTTGTCATATTCTATACAGTTAGTGGTTGCCATCCATTCAATTTTTGCCAAGTGTATTCCTTAATCACCATAAGTATGTCGCATAATAATCAGTCCTCTTCCATGCATAATATTTTCAATGCGCATACCGACTGGTTCGGGTCCAGTGGAAATTGACCACTCATGAATTTGGGTGGCACGCATAGTGGGAGGCCGTAGTATCCAATTGGTTGGACTTAAACCATCGTCGTTCTTCAATAAACGATCATCTTCGTTTACGAAAAAAAAAAACACATCGAGAGCAAATTCGACATAAACACAAAATAAACTTACCAAATGTATCTATCTACTCATCCAACATATAGATAGATGTATAGATAAATCTCTTGTCTCTCTGTTTATGTGAATCACAACATATATGGAGATATTGAAAACAGGGATCTATCCAAGATCAGGGACAATGAACTCCTCATCATCAAAAAGTTCAATCCTAGGCTTCTTGAGGGGCATGCTGGATTTGATGGGCCTGTAGAAGGCTGCATTGCTTGCTGGTGAGACGGGAACTTCGGGGACTTCAGCCGCTGCGAGAGCCCCCTTGGTCATCTGCTCTCGGAAAAGGCCGATGTCTTCAAACCAATCCAGCTCTCCGAACCCGACAGACGGCTCCTTCTGCGATCGAAGATGTCAGGACTATGTGCTGACACATATGCTGGTTAGGTAAGGAGGGTGGAGGATTGGGTGCTCTCACCTTGTCGAAAGGTTCATAATCAGACAGCTGGAGGAACTCATCGACAGCCCATGCTGAGGGAGTTAATGCTGAAGGGTTCTGTTGTGTCGCGGGGACTTTCGGGGCGAGAAGCTTCGAGTTGGGGTTTGGCGGCTCGAAACGCCCGTTGGCGGAGTCCTTGGTGCACCCTGAGCTCAGGGCCACACTGATTCCAGTAGCCAGGAAGCGCTGGTGGTCCCCCGAAAGGCTGCCAGCAATGTGGATCTGCTCGTCGCAGCCCCGGCAGAGAAGGGCTCTATCCTCCACACAGAAAATGAAAGCTGGCTTATCCTACCAGAAAATATCAAGAAACAAGAAAGGAGGGTTATAGTGCATCACATACCATGCTTTGCATGCCAGTGAGTAGGAAAATGAGTTACTAGTTCCAGATAACAGATGGATCAGACTGGAGGATGACTAGGGATGAACTGTAGTTAATTGCTTACATGGGTTAGAACACATAATTTTTATTAGACTTGTGAACCTATTCAAGATGAGGAAGAGAAAAATAAAGATGGGGATTTCATTAGAACCTTGTTTATCATCGACAAATTAGCTTACATTCTTTTTTTTTTTGGGGAAGCAATTTAGCTTACATTCATAGAGAGCTTAATAAATTAATGACGGCGAAGCATTTTATTACAATTGAAGAATATAGATGCTGTACTAAAATGTGCCGACGAGACTGGAATTTTGATGATCACCGATTCTAGCCAAACCAATTTTTTTTATAAAAAAATCAGATCAATCTGATTTCTGACTGAAAAGTAAACTCTCGAAAAAAAAAGAGCTGAAGTTGTGTGAAATCTTGAAAAACAATTTTACTTAATTTAAATCGACGAGGACTGCATGGTGAGGACATGGAACGCAAAAAATCAAAATATTTTGTGAAATTTCAGAAATATTATGGTTTTTTTTTGATAGAGATGCAATAAATCCTGATATTTCGTGAAATAAATCAATTTTTGATAATTTTTTTTAAAGTTTGCCCCTTACATCAGATTAATCCGATTTCTGACTGAAAAATAAACTCTTGAAAAAAAAGGAGTTGAATTTGTGTGAAATCTTGGAAAACAATTTTACTTAATTTAAATCGACGAGGACTGCATGGTGAGGACATGGAACACAAAAAAATTAAAATATTTTGCGAAATTTTAGAAATATTTTGGTTTTTTTTATTATTGAGATGCAATAAATTGTGATATTTCGTAAAATGAATCATTTTTTGACAATTTTTTTTTAAAAGTTTGCCCCTTACTATCAATCCGATCTCTAACTGAAAAGTAAACTCTTGAAAAAAAGGAATTGAAGTTCTGTAAAATCTTGGAAAACAATTTTACTTGATTTAAATCGACAAGGACTGCATGGTGAGGACATGGAATTCAAAAAAATCAAAATATTTTGGTTTTTTTTTTTTGTTATCGAGATGCAATAAATCGTGATATTTTGTGAAATAAATCATTTTTTGACAATTTTTTTTTAAAAGTTTGCCCCTTACATCAGATCAATCTGATTTCTGACTGAAAAGTAAACTCTCAAAAAAAAAGGAGTTGAAGTTGTGTGAAATCTTGAAAAATAATTTTACTTAATTTAAATCGATGAGGACTGCATGGTGAGGACATGGAACACAAAAAATCAAAATATTTTGTAAAATTTCACAAATATTTTGGTTTTTTATTGTTAACGAGATGCAATAAATCGTGATATTTCGTGAAATAAATCATTTTTTGATAATTTTTTTTTTAAAATTATGCCCATTAGATCAATCCGATTTCTGACTGAAAAGTAAACTCTTGGAAAAAAAGGAGTTGAAATTGTGTGAAATCTTGAAAAACCATTTAACTTAATTTAAATCGACGAGGACTGCATGGTGAGGACATGGAACCCAAAAAAATCAAAATATTTTGTAAAATTTTAGAAATATTTTGGTTTTATTTTTGTTATCGAGATACAATAAATCGTGATATTTTGCAAAAAAAATCATTTTTTTTCATGGTGTCGATTTGATAGTCGAAATCGATTTTTTGTTCCTTGGTGCTATGACAGAAATGGGCATTTATGCCTTAGGTTAGCTAGCAAAAGGAGCCTACCTAGGAATATGGTAGAGTGACTACCTATGAATTAACTGTTGAATTACCCCTATGGAAGAACAGTTTGTATAATAAGAACACATGAAGCTATGGAAAATTTGTGGAGGTGCAAAGGTGGTGTTCTCGGTGGCTCTTATTACTTGGCAGATGTCGCAGCGGGGGAGCTTCTTGGGGAGCTGTTGGAGGTGCAGCCGCTTGTGTTTGCTCGCAAGCTTGTTCGCCGCATGGATCTCTACGTCGCAGCTCTCGCAGAGTGCGGCCTCGTCCGCGCAGCATATCACGGTCGCCGGCACCTTCTCGCAGGCGTCGCATTGGATCTTCATGCCCTTCTCTCCTTCCCCTTCCCCTCTCAATTGACCTCCCTTCTCTCACCTCCTCTTTGGTTCAGGCTTTCAGGAGGTGCCCATGTTGTGGGGAAGCAAGGGTTGGATTGGTGTGATGGGAGAAGAGTAGAGGGATGAGGAGAGAGAATGGTGAGAGGATAAGAGTGGAGGCAGTTTATAGGTGTGGTAGAGTGGTTGCTCTCATGGAGTGGGATTTTTGGGTACTTTGTGTGGGGGCCTTGGGAGGCTGTGGCTGTGGATGGTCAAGCACTTTGCATTACTATCTTACTGTGTTGGGGAGGGGAACAATAGATAGAATCTGGTATCTTCATCTGATGTGTGGTCAATGTCTAATAGTTTTTGGAGCCAATTACAAAAACCTCCCCTGAACTATACACCTCATTCTATATTGGTCCCTCAACTATTTTTTTTTTTAACAATGCATTTAACCCCCTACATCAATTTTTTATCCCAAAAATACCCTTATCAATTTTCAATAAGATTTAAAATTGTTTTAAAGTATTTAATTTATGCTTACTAGGATATGGATATTTTCAGAATAAAAGTTCACAGAGGGGGTTAAATGCAGACCGAATATAGTTCAGGGATCAAATTGTTAAAAAAAAAAAAAAAAAAGATGAGGAACCAATATGAAAATGAGGTGTATAGTTAAGGAGACATTTTTATAATTTGCCCTAGTTTTTGGGGGGATGGTGGGCCTTGGAGAGAGAGAGAGAGATCATCATTGGTCTCATTGAAGAGATATTTAAATGTATTTTATCACGTGTGGTTCCTCAATTGTTTTTTTTTCTTTTTGGAGATCTCGTGTGGGAGGAGATTTAGTAATTGGATGGTGGGAAAGGCAGCCACATCTAAGTTGTGGTTATTGTATTGGAGATCTGCAGGTGGTGACGATGATGATGGCAACTCACTCGAGTTGACGTGTAAGGAACCGAGTCAACTCGATTGAGTTATGGGTTCAATTAGGTGATAATAGAGGATTCATAAGCTTAACTTTTCGGAGTGTTGTACCTAGATACCGAAGCGCACGATCGTGATTGTGATTGCATTGGGGGGAGGGGGGGTCGGTGCGTATTCCCAGAGGGATTAGTTCGAGCCCGAAGTGGGTCCCCGAAAGGTTTCGGTACACCCGTCGATGAGTAAAAATACTGTTACAATCAATCGACAATTAAGATATTTTACCATATCAAATTGTTATATAAGGTTAAAATTATTATTTAAAAATTTTTGTTATTATATGTGTGCGGTAGAAGAAGCCCGATTTAGCCAAAACTAACGGAACACTAGATCGCGTGTTCATTGTTACTCTTTTGCTATGATTGATACACTTTATCTGTAGGGGTAAAGTTATTTAAAATTTTTCGTTATTACACGTGAGAAAAAGCTCGTGTTAGCCAAAGTCCAACTACAAGGCTTAACGTTAAGTTCAAACTTAACATACCATTAACGTTAAACGGAAACCTTTTTAAGGTGCTAACGTTAATAACCAAAAAAAAAAAAAGTTCAGCCGGGTCCTATACCAATTTGGGCATTTCTTAATGTAGAACCCTCTCCCTAATTCATCATCTGGATCAAGGTTTCGCCAGGAGCGGCGTTAGGTGGCTGTTTGTTCTTTTTTTTTTTTTTTTTGGGGGGGGGGGGGGGGGGGGGGGGGGGGGGGGGGGGGCTACTACCGTCTTGGTGTGCGCCAGAGTTGGCGCTCTCCCCCGTCTTGTAGCAGTTTGGTTTTTTCCTGCAATGTGTCGGTCTTCTGCTAGCGCATGCATGTGGCGTCTCCCGGAAATCCGATTGTGACCTCCCCCTTTGAAGGTAAAAAAAAAATCTTAAACTTCTGTCAATTACATATTCTTATCGAATATCGAAATAAATTAGGGATGGACATGTGCATGTGTCTGGATGTGTGTTGCTATTTGCACCCATGAATTATTAAGGCTGACAATTTTACGGAGTGCCTCCGAGCTTGATTATATATGTTTTTTTGCAAATACCCCCATTTTGATAGGGGCACGTATGGATTGTCAGTAATCACAAACGAAGCGGCATAGCGGGCATATCAGAAATGGATTGTCAGAAATGGTAGATAGAGCAAGGATGCAGAGTCCCTCTCCTCTCCGCTCCTACCACCGCCTCCCCGCTCCTACCGCCGCCCTACCCCTTGCGACATTGGGTCGTGTCAGGCCCAATCAGATAAATTTCTCTCGGATCGAGGTTGTAGCCTGAAACCTTCATACGAATATGCCTTTAGACCCCTAAACTAAACTGCTTGTTGGTCCTGACTAGCTACCTGTAGGGTGATATCTCCAACCCAAAGGATGTCGAATGGGTTCGGCTCCCCTCCGGTAATCTATCCCTCCGGTAGGATTACAGCAACCCAATGCCGCCGGTGTGCTGTTCATCTGCTGGGGCGATGCATCGACAAACAACAGTCTAATGCCACTCAGTCCCCCACTGCAGCACCCCACAATTACCAGAACACCTCCCCTTTTACCAAAGGCAGCCCACCTTTTTCGTTTGTTGTGCTCATGCGCCTGCCACTGCCGTCTATCGATCTTCTCATCCACTTATTCCTCCTTTTAGAGATCGTGCATGGTTGAATGTATACTATATATATTCGACTTCCATGGCCAAATGCATAGAAGGTGCATTCGAACTGGAGTGGCCGAGTGTCGTAATCTCCTGAAGGAGGGAAACCTAAGTGGTGGGTGGCCGGCGGCGACAACAAGCAACAGCTTGCACATGGCCGATGAGGGACGTCAATGGACATGGTTTGTCTTTGGACTGTTACAAGGATAAGTCAGATATTTTTCCAAATTTTAAGTTAGTTTTGTCTTGTGTATTTCGTGGGCTGTATAAAGACCCACCCCTTAAATAAGGGGACCATCACCTCTGCCTCTGAACCAGCTGTGCTCCTAAAAATAGGATCACGAGAGGGGCAAAGGGAAGGTGATGCCTGCCAAATGCGCATCGGACTGTTCATACGAGAGTAATGTTTTACCGAAAAGGCATTCGGTCCGGTCTAAACCGATTCAAACCGTTGGTTCAACCATTTGAACCGCTAGAGAAATGGATATTTAAAAATAAATAATTAGTAAAAAGTGTGATTCCTTAGTTAAAAAGGTATATTCCAAGATCTTTTAAACCATAAGTCATGTATTCAAACCCTAATCATCCAGTTTTTTTCAAGAATAAAATATAATTTATTTTTTACTAGAATTTTACAAACGAACGGCTTTATTCAAAGACCATAACGGATCGGATGGTTCCGTCCAAACCGGTCAAGCCGTCCTATCCGGTCTGGTTTTCAAAACACTGTATGAGAGGTAACGCTCACCCTCGTTTAATGGAGGCGAACAAAATTGCCCTGACGTTTGTGGTGCTCTCTACGACCTGAGGCCATGAACCTCCTGACTCAGCTGACGTGGCAGCACATGATTGGTTAAAATGTGCATGGTGCACAACTATAAAAAGTAACTAGTAAAAAACCCAGGCAATGCCCAGATGAGCTTGATGCACAGCCATTTAGCACAGATGACATCACAACTGTTTGAAAAAGTATGAAATCTTAAGTAAGTGTGATTCACATGTTAGAGAAAGAGAGAGAAAGAGATTACCATCAAATGATAATTAAATGTCATTGAATGAGTGTTTTATTATCTTTATGGTAGGTTTTTAATAGGATTTAAAACTGAGCCGTGTTCACACATGAAAGAATGACTATGGTTCTTTAAAAGACGTCCGCATGTCACAACATGGAAAAGAGGCTTCCGTTTTAGTATATAGTATAGATAACTTAGGGGCCACATGGCAGTTAATGCACTAACCAACCGTGTTGCCACATCAGCTAGGGCCTTGCTACAGATGACATGGCACCAAATAGCCAGCATGGCAGCATGGCAGTCTCTAAAGCTTCTTATTCTGGGATTCTAGAAGTCCGGAATCCCAAAAATCCCAAAAAAGAGCTCTGGAACCCAAAGCCTCAATTTTGGTTTCTCCGCAAAAACACTTTTTGGGATCGGGTTATATCCAAGCATGCTTTCATCTTTTCTAGTGATTCCGGGCTTTCAGAATCCTAGAATCCTGGAATCGAAGCGTATCCAAATAGATCCTAACTGTGAGCTCGATTAGCACACTGATCCGACTCAATCTGCTACCACTCTCTCGATTAGGTCATCGTAAGAAAATACTACAAAATCTTTCCAGAGCGAGGAGCGAAGGTGCGCCGCAACAAACATCCTGCTGAAAAACACACAGATTGGTGCGCCAAAGTAACCCTAGCAGCGCAAGTAACAGTGAGCATGCTTCTCCCACACAAACACAATCACCTCTTGTCAGCCTAACGAAGAAAACCGTGAAGCCTTCCCTCTGAGTCTAATGTGGAGAGAGCGAGAGAAGATCATGCAGCGTTCGGATTAAGTACCATCGCCAGCAGTCGATGCTTCGGCTGCTTTCTTCTCCCTCTGCTTCTCCCGTCGCTTCTTGTTTCTCAATGCATTTTTGCTCGTCTCTCTAAATCCATGTAAAACATGAATAGATCGTTAGTACCTATCCAACATGAACCGATCGATCCAACAACCGTTAAGTGAAAGGACGATTGTTTAAGAAACTTACTGTGAAGAAGCACTTTCCCCAAACAGCTGCCATTTGTAGACAAAGAAAAAAAAAATCATTTTGATGTCTTGATATTTAATAAGTAAATGTTAATAATGAAATGAAAAAACAGGAAGTAGGTTATAGTCACTTTTACAATTCTCTCTCTCTCTCTCTCTCTCTCTCTCTCTCTCTCTCTCTCTCTCTCTCTCTCACTCACTCACACACACGCACACCCCGGTAACATCTATAGACGGAGTAAAGGGTTTTGTGGAAAGAGAAGCTATCTTATTTAAAGTCCTAGTTTTGTATGGATTCGAAGAGAGGCCCACCAAATATAACCTATCACTAGATTTTGTTTTCTAAAATAAAAGCCACGGCTCCCATTAAAAATTATATCTCGTGGTAATCTATCATAAGTTCTCTCTAAGTCAATAAAAATCATATGGATATTTTTTTTCGTCTTAGTAAATCTTTCCATCAATTATCTCAGTAAGAAAATAGACTCCATTGTGGGCTTTCCTATATAAATCTAAATTGGTTCTTCGAGATTCTTTTCATTTTTCTTAAACTTTGTTACATCACCCTCTCCAACAAGTTCATGGTGTGGTTGATAAGCTTAATTCGAAGATAATTGGAATATTTTAAACATCACATATATTCTTGCATATAGGTACCATAATAATTCTTCAATTGTTTGGCATCTTCCTTGCTGTCAAGATTTCATTAAACAAACAGTTTAGCCAAATTAATCCAGTTCTTCCTAAGATCTTCCAAACTCCAATCGGTATTCCATAAGGGCCTAATGCTTTACCCTTTTGCATCCTTTTCAAAACCTCGTCCACATCGGTTATTTTAATCAAACAATATTAAACATACCACTCCCTAGATTGTAATTGTTCTAAAACATATTGGGCCAAAATCTGTTTTTTAAAGTAGAGACCGCAAGCACAACAATCTGACTTTGATGAGGAAATCTACCCAAGCTAGTCAACCTAAGCTTTCATAGTACACAATGTAAAAATGATTTGGGTAGGTGGGTGCTAGTGCCTGGCTTGTTAGCGTGACCTTTAGGACTAAATTTGGAAGCCAAACACCAAGTTTTTTTTTTTGGTGTCCTGAAATAGAACAGCAAACAAAACTTGTATGATTTCGCTAACCACTTAGATGTGATGAAATTTAAGTTCAGATAATTGTTCCTAAAGTCTTAAGCGATAAAATATTGAGCCTTTAGTACAAAATTTCAGCATATTATAAGCACTAAAAAAACAGTCCATACTTGGGCAATATAATAAAAAATTAAAGTGAAACCTGATAAGATTGAGGCTAGATGTTTGTGGTGCTCAAAACTTAGGCATGTGGGATATGTAGACAGATCTGAAATAAAATCAGCAAGAAGTTATATGATGGTTCAGCACAAAGGAGATGGAATACCAAGAGGATAATGATGGTGACTCTGTGGTGTACAATTTCCCAGTTCAGTCATCAAGTTCCTTCGAACTTAACCTTGGCCCACAACACAGTCCCAAACAAATTGAAGGGTGGTAGGAAGAAGGGTGACTCAAGAAGAGAGAATAAGAAGCTAGATGAAGTTTCTTGGTGGAGAAAGGTAAAACAAGTGCAACGACTTGAGTAGGTGCAGATTATTAATTCGACATGGAGATTGAATGGTGGATAGTGGAAGAAAATCGTCTAGTACACGAGGTTAAATGAAGAACCAAGGAAAAGGGGGTGATAATTTTTTTAGAATTGATGCATGAGGGAGATGATATGGGTTTGTGGGGGCAGAGAAAGAGGTCTTGGCAGGAGGAAAAGCACCTCACGATCAACGAGGGGGTGGGAGAGAGAAGAAAGATGAAGGGAGGGCTCAACCACATAGGTAGAGAGAGAGGGCCACGATCTTTGGGTTTTCGAGGCATAGAAGAGGGGAAATAGGGTTGGCAAGTTTGTGAGGGTTTCTTCTTATTTTTGACGATCCAAAAACATAAATTGACGATCCAAAAAGGTTCAATTGACGATCAAATAAGATATAAGTTGAGGATCCAACGGGGCTAAAGCAGGTTTTGTAAGTCATGAATCCAAATAACTTATGTTATAATCAAAATAACTCAAGTCTAAGATCCAAAGGCTCAAGTCTGGATACAACATGGGCTTAAGTGCATATTCAATAAAATAAGAGTCCGAATCAAATCTGAAATGGATTGATCCCAACCCAAGATCAGGTCAAGAGCATCGTAACCTAATCTACTTGGGCTCACACACAATCTTGTGCCGGTGGGACATCCCACACATCTGGGTTAGTACCAATAATAGCCCGGGCGTCTGATCAAGGCTTGCAGGTAGACAATGGAAAGCAAATGAAAGACATAAAAAAGAAAATATCCAGGAGCAAAATGGGGTAAACATCCAATCTCTCTATCTAATTCGCATCAATTTCATATCAGAACACAAAGTTACTTTTCAGAAAATAAATTTTCTATGATTTATACTTTAATTAGGATTCCAAGTCCGTAAAAGATTCTTAGACAATAGAATTCCTACTCAAAATATAAATCCTACCTAAAATAGAAATCTCTGATTGAGTTACAATTCCTACCTCAATATAGAACTCCTTGATGTATTAGGTTTCCTACTCAAATTAGGATTCCTAATTGAGTGATTCCTAGATAGTGAAGGATTTGATAAAGACCACGAGTCCTGATTGAGTGAAATTGGAATTAGTCTATGCTGATTTTGGTTTCTTAAGTTTATGACCTATTTTCTGGTTATTTTTTAAAGGGAGCTTACAAGTCTTATTCTTGTTTTGTAGTATATTGGATTAGGTAAGTTTCAAATCAATTATCATTAAGTTTTGGGTGGGTTTGAGATTTTACATAAAGATGTAGGGGGAATTAACCTATCATTGACCTATGAATAAAATTTAAGAGGTTTTCTCCTCATTTTGGAGAGAGAAAAACTCTTTCTCCTCAACTTCCTTGATGTGATGCCATGAACTGCCTTGGTAAGATGCTTTGGCTCCATGATGTGACTTCAGTAAACCATCTTGTTGAAATGCCTTGATACCCATTAGAAGTGAGACACTTCTAATACTTCTACTTTTATTGTTATTTTATTGTTGTTTAGTCTTTAAATTTTGCATCTATAGCTTATCTTCACTTGCTCTTAGCCATCATTTATCAAGCTTCTATTCCTAAGTCTAGATTCAACCAAACAAGCTTTCATCAACCTCTGATACCCATACCCAGATAACTAGTTATAGAATTTGCTTGGCAGCAAACCCTTTGTCACAAATTTCCTGCATTGTAAAACCTTATCTAGACAATTATCCCCACCACCATTAAACTTCATCCCATCCACTTAGATCTCACTTTGTGCCCTCTGTATAACAAATCAGATCGTACTTAGATCTGATCCCTCGTTTCTAGAACTGAAAGTTGGTCTCAAATTCTCAGTGTTAATGTATATAGATGGGTCGGTTTTACATGTACAGTCGGGTCGGGTTGTATGGTCATACATGTACATATATATGGGCTTGAGTCCCTCAATAGAGAGCATTGCTTTTCTCTCCAAACCCTAGTCGTCATCTCCTAACATGGTATCAGAGCTCTAGGGTTCTCCCGCGCTGCGACGACGACGACGGTTCTCCTCCTCCGGCACCACCTCCCCGTCCGGCCTCCCTCCTCCACCGGCCCCCCTTCCGCCGCCCGACAGCCCCCCCTACAGCGGCCCGACAGCCCCCCCTACAGCCGCCCGGCACCACCTCCCCGTCCGCCCTCCCTCCTCCACCGGCCCCCTTCCTACAGCCCCCCTACAGCCCCCGACCCCCTTCCTCCACCCCCCTACAGCCGCTCGACCCCCTTCCTCTACCCCTCTACAGCCCCCGGCCCCCTTCCTCCACCCCCCTACAGCCGCCCGACCCCCCTCTAGCCCCCGACACCCCCCGACCCCCTTCCTCCACCCCCCTACAGCCCACGACCCCCCTTCCTCCACCCCCCTACAGCCTCCGTCACCCCCCTGACCCCTTCCTCCACCCCCCGACCCCCCCTCCTTCACCCAACCGGCCCTCCCACCCCTTCCCGGTTCCCCCCCCTCTGTTGAGCCTCCTCCATGGCTTCTCCTGCCGTACCGTCCGTCGTTGCGATCTCTCCACCGCTGAAGGCGGTCGCCTTTCACCTATCATCGGCCAACGACTGGCCTGATTGGTCACTCACCGTCGAGGCCGCGCTCTCCAGTCGTGATCTGTGGGGTCACATCACCGGCGATGATCCTCCTCCTACTGACTACTCCGGTTCCTCCTCTGTCACCAGCAGTGCCGCATCTTCTGCTGCGACTGCTACCACGGCAACCACGGTTGCTGCTCTTACGTGGCGCCGCCACGATCAGGCCATCCGGGCGTACCTTCTGGACTCTGTTGCTCGTCCACTCCTTGCTCCCATCGGCCGCCTTCCGACAGCGCGCGCGATGTGGGAGTATCTCCGGGACCGTTTTCTCCCGCGCGGAGGCGCACGCCGGCATCAGCTCATCTGTGACTCACAGTCTGCACGTCAGGGGGAGCGCACCATTCAGGACTTCTTCAGTCAGATGAGTGCATACTGGCATGAGCTGGACTCACTGATCCCAGAGCGGTGTGCCTGCCCCCGCTCCCGGGATTTCCAGCACTACCTCGATGAGGGTCACCTGCACCAGTTCCTGGCAGCACTTCGGCCAGATTTTGCTCTCATCGCTGCCCAGCTCTTGCACCGTGAGCCACTTCCTCGGCTAGAGGATGCTCTACTCGCCTTGGTCGACGAGGAGACCCGCCTTCAGACTCAGGGCACTCGTCCTCCTCCACTTGCTCCTAGCTCTGACACTGTCCTGGTAGCCGGGTTATCTGATGAGGCTGTCTTCTGTCACTACTGCAAGGAGCCCGGCCACATGAAGCGCGAATGCCCTACACGTCCTCCACGCAACCCCCGCTGGGGTCCGGATGAGAGAGCCCCATACTGGGCTTCGACTTCTCGCGACGATCGACGCGGCGGTCGAGGTGGACGGAGCCGTGGACGTGGTTCGTCTTCCTTCCGCCACTTTGGTGGTACAGCGGCTACTGTAGAGGCCTCGACGCTCCCCACTGCTACCACAGCACCTTCTCAGCCTGAGCCGGACCGTCTTCAGCGCCTCGAGGAGCTCCTTCTTCGCCACCTAGCCTCCACCGGCTCCGCGACTGCGCATGGCTTGTCTGTCACCTCTGGTACTACTGCTCCATGGATCTTCAATTCGGGTGCCTCCTGTCACCTTACCTTTGACTCCACTGTCCTCACGGACTGCTCTCCCACTACCACCCACCAGGAGGTTCGCACTGCGGATGGGACTCTCGTCCCTATTCCGCAATGTGGCTCCATCACTACCACCTCTGACCCTTCTGGTCGCCTGACCCTACCCCATGTCCATCATGCCCCCCGTCTTAATATTAATCTAATCTCTATCAGTTCTCTTTACGACTCTGGCCTGACTGTCACATTTACCCCTTCTGTTTGTGTTGTGCAGGATTCACAGACGGGTCAGAGGATTGGGCTGGGCCGTAGAGCAGGAGGACTTTACCAGTTGGACCATCTACATGTGTCTTCTGTTCCTGTTGCGTCTGTCATGTCTGTCACCTCTGATGCTGACCTGTGGCACAGAAGGTTAGGTCATATATCGAGTGATCGACTCAAAAGCGTATTCCGTTCGGGTGCTTTGGGTCGAGCGTCTTTCTCCCCTCTCTCTGTTTGTACGGGTTGCAGACTGGCAAAGCATCTAGCTCTTCCATTCTCTGCTAGTGCTTCCCAGTCTGATGCTTTATTTGATTTAGTCCATTCGGACATTTGGGGTCCTGCTCCTGTTGCATCTATTTCCGGTTACATGTATTATGTTTGCTTTATAGATGACTATTCTAGGTGCACCTGGGTTTATCTTATGCGTCATCGATCTGAAGTACCTCACATCTTTAGGAGATTCACCACTATGATACACACTCAGTTTGGTCGGCGCATCAAGACCTTTCGGTCTAATTGTACCAAGGAGTATCTCTCCTCTGAGATGCGTGAGATTCTTCAGTCTCACGGCACCCCTCACCAGCAGTCCTGTCCCCACACACATGAGCAGAACGGCGTTGCCGAACACAAGCATCGTCATGTCCTTGAGACTGCACGAGCCTTGCTTCTCTCTGCGTCTGTTCCTCACTCCTACTGGGCTGAAGCTGTCATGACGGCTGTCCACCTCATCAATATCACTTCGTCGTCTGTTCTGTCCGGTACCACCCCATATGAGCGTCTCCACTCCAGCCCACCGGACTACTCTCTTCTTCGCACGTTTGGCTGCACGTGCTTCGTTCTTCTTCCTCCCCATGAGCGCACCAAACTCTCTGCGAGGTCTGTTAGGTGTGTTCACCTGGGGCTCAGTCGGGAGCACAAGGGGTATCGTTGTTACGATCCCTTGACTCGCCGGATCCGTGTCTCCCGTCACATTTCCTTTGTTGAGGATGTCCCGTACTTCTCACCTGATCTCGGGATCTTTCCTTGCCTCCTGCGTCACCCTCCTCGCCTTCCTCACATCTCCACATCCATGTTCTACCCCCGTTTTCTGTTGTCCCATCCACGCCTACTCCTTCTCCATCTTCCCCGCCACCTCCACCACCACTATCACCACCACCAGCACCTCCTCAGTCTTCCTCGACACCTCCACCACCACCTGTTACTCGTGTATATGTTCGTCGGTCTGCAGCTCCTCCTCCAAAGTCGGCTCATACTGGTACTCCCTCGCCTACTGCTGCTGCCCCCTCCTCCCCGGTCGTGGATCCTGCTCCTGTTCGGCGCTACCCAGCGCGCGAACATCACCCTCCTGACAGATATGACTACTCTCCTGACAGGTTTGGCTACTCTGCTTTTCCCTCTAATTATCCTGACTCCTCTGGCTACTCTGTCAGTGCCTCCTATTCACCATCTTTTCAGGCTTTTCTTACTGCTATACACACACCCATCGGGAGCCCCAATCGTACCGTGAGGCAGCTGTACATCCAGAGTGGCGGCAGGCCATGTCAGTTGAGCTTGAGGCTTTTCAGCGGACCCAGACATGGGATTTGGTGCCTTGTCCCTCCGGTGTGGTGCCTGTTAACTGCAAGTGGATTTTCAAGGTCAAGACTCGACCTGACGGATCCATTGAGCGGCACAAGGCTCGCCTCGTTGCTCGTGGCTTCTCCCAGGAGTATGGGATTGATTACGAGGAGACGTTTGCTCCAGTTGCTCGGATGACTACTGTGCGCACCCTCTTAGCTGTGGCAGCTGCTCGAGGGTGGCCTCTCCATCAGATGGATGTCACCAATGCGTTCCTCCACGGTGATCTCTCCGAGGAAGTCTACATGGCTCCTCCTCCGGGCGTTTCAGTTTCAGGGTACGTGTGTCGTTTGCGCCGAGCCATCTATGGGCTCAAGCAAGCCCCTCGTGCCTGGTTTGAGCGATTTCGCAGTGCAGTCCTGGCCGCCGGGTTTGTTGAGCGTCACTCCGACTATGCCCTGTTCACTCGCTCCTCCAGTCAGGGTATTGCAGTCCTTCTCCTCTATGTGGATGACATGATCATCACTGGGGATGACAGTGCCACCATCGCATCCCTCCAGCGGCACCTCCAGAGTCAGTTTGAGATGAAAGATCTAGGCTCTCTTCGCTATTTTTTGGGCCTAGAGATTGCCCGGTCCGCTCGTGGTCTGTTGGTCTCCCAGCAGAAGTACATCTCCGACATCCTTGCTGATGCTGCTCTTACTGACTCTCGCACTGCTGATGCACCCATGGAGCTCAATTTGAAGCTTCTAGCTACAGATGGTGAGCCGCTCCAGGATGTCTCCCGCTACCAGAGGCTGGTTGGGATGCTCGTCTATCTCACTATGACCCGGCCTGACATTGCCCATGCTGTTGGCATTGTCAGTCAGTTTGTTCAGGCTCCACGGTCAGTTCACTATGCAGCTGTTCTTCGGATTCTCCGCTACCTCCGAGGCACCATCACCCGTTCATTACTATTTCCCTCCACCTCTCCGTTGGTGCTGCGTGTCTACTCTGATGCAGATTGGGCAGGAGATGCAGCCACTCGCTGCTCTACTACTGGATACTGTGTGTTTCTGGGTGATTCACTTATTTCGTGGCGCAGCAAGAAACAGGAGTCTGTTGCTCGCTCCAGCACCGAAGCCGAATACAGGGCTATGGCTTCCACCACCGCAGAGATTGTCTGGCTTCGCCGTCTTCTGCTCGACTTGGGAGTTGTGATATCCAGGCCCACCCCTCTCTTCTGTCAACCGGAGTGCTATTCAGATCGCTAGCAACCCGGTCTTCCATGAGCGAACAAAACATATTGACGTTGATTGCCATTATGTTCGCCAGGCGTTTCTCGACCATACCATCTCCCTGCCATACATTCCATCATCGGAGCAGACTGCTGATTTTCTGACGAAGCCTCTTACGATTGCTTGCTTCCGGCATTTTATTGGCAAACTCTCGGTTCATGATCCACCGTGAGTTTGAGGGGGAGTGTTAATGTATATAGATGGGTCGGTTTTACATGTACAGTCGGGTCGGGTTGTATGGTCATACATGTACATATATATGGGCTTGAGTCCCTCAATAGAGAGCATTGCTTTTCTCTCCAAACCCTAGCCGTAATCTCCTAACACTCAGAAAATCCTAATCCTCCCAAATCCCAATGCCTTATATTCTCCTGGATCAGCTATGCCCTGCAATCACTTCGTGGGAACCAAACACCTTGGTGCAGATCCTATCAAACAATCCAAAAGATTCCAAGGTGAGGACTGCAATGCTTGATTGGCAAAATTAAAACACGATGCCCAACGGTATGCACAGCCCTCCTGATGTCACCTAAGCATTTGAGGACAATAATCATTCCCTCTGCAAGCCAGATCCCTTTTCTATCTACATCGAATATGCATATTCCCAAGTACCCTTCCATTAAAATATCTCACAGGTTCAAGGACCTGTTGAGTTGTGTCACTGGGTTGCGTATAAACACTTTTAGAGGACTAAAGTGTGTTTAACTTGTTTTGAATAGTGGTGTAGGAGGCCGAAAAGCTCTTCTTGTTGAATGGCCAGATCCAGCCTTTGCACAAAGTGCTTTTAGTACATTGGTTTAATAAAAAGTACAACATGGCCAAATGGGGATTATATCACTAGTGCTGCAGTGCATAAGTGTTACGGATGATTAATCAAATTTATCAATTTACATTTTCTTTTTGAAGGTTGTTTTGGTTATCAATTCTGTTCTTCATCATCGATTAAAATACTAGCTCAATCACTATTCAATCAATGGCTTACTTCAGTCTGTCAAAGAACCTTTGAGTTAAACAATTTGCTAAAACAATACAACCATGGTAGGTTATAACCACAAAGGAACAGGATTAACTTTTGGCAACCATTCATCCTAAGACCATAGACAATTAGAAGACTGGTTATGTTAATTTGTAAATAAAAATCTGATCATATTGTATAAGCTCATGTCTAAATTTCCTGTGTTGTGTTTTAAGTGACAGGTACTATAAGATCTCAGATACCGATATTTTCATCGTTTGGGCCCGCAATGACCAATGAGGAAAATGCAATGAAAATGTGGATCACAATCATAATCATCTTCATTGGAATGATCAGTATAAGTGCTGAAATTGATCTTCTCCTGGCTATCAGAATTTTGTTATATATGACATTTTCCTCAGTGCTTTATATAGGTTCAAGGTCAACTTACCTAATAAGCTACACGCCTACAAGAAAATATACAAATCATTTAGATATAGGTAAGATATGCCTTAATTTCGAAACTGAAAGTTATCAAATGATCAGGTAATTTTTTAAAAAAAATCTACTATGTTTATAGTAAACACATACCTCTGCCTGAACAGCAGCAGTAGCCTTAGTATGTGGCGGGCGATACGCAGCTGGCCTTTGTATAACATTTACTGGCATCTTTGTGGATGCTTGTGATGCTTTTGGGACTTGTGCTGCAACAGTAGATGACATTCATAAACTAATCATGAAAGGGTTTCGAAGGCATAGAAGCAGGACAAGTGAAACAAAATACCTTGTCTTTTGGTTTCATCAATCTTTAAAGAGTTGATAGAATTGACGAGATCAGTAACCTTACCAAAACTATCAGGTGCTTCTGGCTTCCAATCAGCCTGCAAGATTAATGAGTCAATTATGAAGAGTTAGGAGGTAGGTGCTTGGTTCAAAGCCAGTCATAATAAAGAACCTTAAACAGCAAAATGATCATGAAAAGTTTGAGAACAAGAAATTCAGAGTAACTCAAGAGAATGATTATGAATGACAAACCTGATACAATTTGTCGAACATTTTCTTGAAATACAAAATCCCATTGTGGTTGAATATTTTTATCCTTCAAAATAGAAGCGAAGCCATTTAGCCACAATATATCAATGAAATGAAGGCCCAAACACGTACATACCCATTGTCAATTTGTAGCCTTGGTGCTGTTGTGGCAGTCATGAAATAGCATCCATCAGGAGACCATTCGCTTGTCACAGAACATTCTGCCTTTGTCATTCCCAGCAACTTCTTTTCTGAAAAATCCCAAAATGCCTGAAAACAAAAAGGAAAGTATTGATATCAAATGCTCGAAAAAAGAAGAGAAAAAGTATTCAAATACACTGATATCAACAAAGCATGATTTAAAAACTGAAGCTAATGGACCAAGATGATACATTATACAAGGAAAAACTTTTTTTTTTTGTACCCTGTAAGAGGACAAAACAGAAATGCTGAAGGAGAATTTCCATGTTGCATAGGCTCTAAAAATTGTATATCAGGTAGGTCCCAAGCATATAAGATAAGCATGGTAATGAATTTGACGATAAAAGGAGCATCATGAGGGTATGCTTTTTGACATAAGGTTCAGAATATTTGGCCATAAATTAAGGCTCAAGCACACTTGATAAGCATTGCGAAGACAAGGGTGTTGAGGTAGATGTGCAAAAACACCAGAAGGGATAGGGTAAAGGATAGGGTTTCAGAATATCTGCTCATAAATAGGGTTCAAGCACCCAAGATAAGTATCATGAACATAACGATGTTGAGGTAAAGGTGCAGAAAAACTTGAAGGGATAGGGTAAGAGATAGAGTGAGGATACATGTATAGAGGAATTATAAGAGTTGCATTGATTAAGGACAATATGATGGAGATATATTAAGAATGTATTGTCATGAACATTGGTAGGTGAGGTGGCCTAGTTAAGGAGAGGGAGGGTCATGTATAGAAGTCCTGAAAGAGAGGAAAACCTAAAATAATATTGATGTAAGTACTTAGAAAAGATTAGGAAAAGCTTGCTCTTACTACGGAGATAACCCTTAACAAGGACTTGCGAAGAAAGATTTACAAAGCTAACCCTACATAAAGGTAATAAGGCTAGATGGCTATGGTTATAAGGGAATATGATTCTAAAATTTAGGGACCATTTGCCATTGCGGTAGCTTTTAGCAAAGTTATTATCTAAAAGTGCCTTTAGCATAAGCTTGGATCTCATGCTTGAGCGAGTACAACTTATAGGCCTCCTAAACGCAGCCTTCAGTTTTTAACAAACATGTCTGAAGACTCTGAACATACAAGCCTCCTAAAAGCACATTTGGGCTGCCCAACAGCACAGCCAAACAAGCCCTTAATGGAGTCCCTGGAGCATCAGTAACTATTAGCACTTCTTGGAGCAGATGGAACTAGGACACGTAACAAATGGCATGTCCCCATTTAAACCTTTATATATTCCTTAATGAGCTGGACTGGAAGCACAACTGCAGGGTGTCAGAGTTATCCTATATACATGCAATAATGATGGAACCTAAAGAGCCCAAAACCTTGTATCATGATATCTTCTTACAAGGGCTGTTGGACATAGAGAAAACATGAATTGTAGCATGAATAATCATCTCCTTTGCAAACAACCTTCCTCTAAACAGAAAATATGGTACACATTTTGCCACCTGTGTTAATATCTATTCACCTCAATCTTCCCTTTAAGCATGCCTTGTCCTTCAAGAACATCTCACTTACCGACATCCAATCATTTATACTTATAATTCTCATTCCCGAGAGTGATTCCTGTGAACTTTAAAATTCAAATATTAATGCAGGTCTATATCCTTTCTGCAAAAGTACTGAATACGACAATACCTATTTATGTAGGAGGAAAGACTTAACAATAACAGTATCTCCACAACCTTAGAGAGATTACTCAAGCTCAGAAAGAATACAAAAGATATGTTAATATTGATATCAATCATTACTTAGTTGATTATCGTATCATACTAGATAACTAAGGGGAGTTGGCAAGAATCTGATATTTGGAAGAAGGCACAGTTCATACAATTTTATGGAACTAATTACAGGCCTTAATGTATTAATTTAAAATTATATAATCGATAAGGATAATGAATCAAAATTGGAAAATATAGTGCTAGTTACAAATTATGCCAGGAAAGTGCGTCAAGGGCGAAAGGAGGAAGGTGAGACTTGAAACAACAAGAACAACACATGATTTAGCTGCTACATAAAGGATTTCCTATTTCAGGGGTTTTAGAAAGAGTAATTATGCACTAGTTAACTATAATTACTTTGTATGTGGTCCATGTAGAGGTCTACGACTAGAAGCAAGTTTTGGAAATTCAGGTTCGAATTTGGACCAAACGAATCAAACCGGTTCGGATGGTTCGAGTTCAGTTTCGGCAAATTCAGCCATTTAGGAAAAAAGTATTAAAACCATAAAAAGTCATAAATGCATGTTTGGTTCGGCTAATTCGAGTCTCATCAATTGATTTGGGTTTGATTTGACCAATTCATGTGATTCGGTCTATTTGGACTTGATCAGCCAAATCGGCTTAGATTCGACCTGTTTAGGATCTGATCCAACAAATTTGGTAGAAGCGGATCCAAATCGGTCATATTTCATGTTTGAGGAGGTGTTTCAGTTCGAATCGACCAAAATACAAACCGCTTCAGGTTTGAGGGGGTGTTTCGATCCAAGTCAGCAAACAACGGACTAATTCAAGTTTGCAAGAACCCTCGAACCATGACTAGAAGTTAATAAGGAGAGATGGAGGGATAAAATAGCAAATTTTAAGTCCTTTCCACATCAACATGTAGAATGGAAGAGAGGGAGGAGACCACTTAATGTGGCCCCACCATAGGCCTGACGATGAGAGGATACACATGCGGAGTCCATTCACCCATGATTTCTCACTCCCCTTCTCTCTTCATGTGTGTTTAGTCTTTTTATTTCTTTTTGGCTTAGATGGCAAGTCGGCATGATATGAAAGAAAGGGAGCACGGTTAGGGTTTTTAGAGTTTTTACATGTATGGATTAAGCTGATAATTTACGGGAATTTTTATGCTTGTCACATGTTGTAGAAACTTGAACAACAATAGCACCGTCAATGTATGTTTCAAAATACTGGCCAAAAAGATACAACTTTTGTTAAAGTTTCAGTACCATTAATTTGTAATGTTAATCTGATTGGAATGATGTCATGAGCAAAAGATCTAAGAAAGGACCTTAAATCCATGTTATAGTTGTATGTGGAAAGCAATTAATGTTGAGTTTGGTAAAGAGTGGAATAAATAAATGGGTATAAATAAAGGTATCCAAGATGATTATCTCAAGTGTCATGCATTACTTCTAAATTAAAAGATTGTCCCCCAATTCTTGATGAGAAGATTGATAATTAAGTTTGAAATATAGTAACCGTAAAGGAGAATGCACGCTTCCATAGTACCTTAGATCTTTGGAGTTTCCAAAATCATGACAGGTAGCACGACATGGGGGTCTCTAGAAGCAGCATAGCAATGCTTCTTGCCGCTAGCCTTTGCCATTAGAAAGAGAGGGTGGCTTAGCATCGTCGGAGTCGGAGGATGCTAAAGAGAGAGAGGAGAGTAAAGCGGCCTACTTGGAGTTTCCAGAGGGGCTCAAAGAGAGAGAGAGAGAGAGAGAGAGAGAGAGAGAGAGAGAGAGAGAGAAAGAGAAAGAGAGAGAGAGAGAGAGAGAGAGAACCTACAAGAGTCGTCAAAGAGGACAAGATAGAGAGATGAGGGGGAAGTGGCTAAGGATGTTTGGAGTTTCTAGAGTTGTCGGATGTTCTAGGGAAGCGCCTTTCAATGGTGAGGAGCTCCAATCTCAGTGGCCTCAACGATGGGGGCTGCCTCCATTGAGCGTCAATCTCAATTTGGTTTCGAGGTGTGGCGCCCGTAGGAGGTACGATGGGTAAAAGGGTGGCTGAAGTCGCTCGAGTCAACGAAGGAGGTGTGGCGAAGAAGGGGAGGTGGGTCAAGGGTGATGGAGGTGTGCTCAAGAAGGGATCTTTCTTTCTTTTTTTCTTTTTTTTTTTTTGGGGGGGGGGACTCAAAAGCTGCGGATTATTATATTGGAGAAATCAAATTGTCCATCTGACTAAAACTGATGGTACTCATATGGTGGAAAGGGAGCGTCAGAACGTCTAGCGGCTCCCTTTTCCCCTGTGTGTCGTGTGTGTGTGTGTGGATAGGTGGGGTGGATGGACGAGAGAGAGAGAGAGAGAGAGAGAGAGAGAGAGAGAGAGAGAGAGAGAGAGAGAGAGAGAGAGAGAGAGAGAGAGAGAGAGAGAGAGAGAGAGAGAGAGAGAGAGAGAGAGAGAGAGAGAGAGAGAGAGAGAGAGAGATTACAATAATAAACTGTTTAATTAATAACTTGAATAATTGCATGATAATATCAGGAGTATCCTTGTAACACCATAATAAACTTAAAACATACCATGTCACCAGGCAAGTTACCATATCCTGCCAAGCATATAACTGCAAAGCCAAAACTTAAGGAAACAAGTTTAAATAGAGGAAGTTAATAAGTTTCAGTCACCGACTCACCATGGAGTAGCTTTACATCATTCAATGAGGAAGTAATCAATGATTATGATTAACAAGCCTTATCTCATAAACATCAATAAAAACCCATTTCTCACTGAATAACAAGCTGCCAGCATGTAATATATAACTTTTGCGTAGAAAGGATACATCTCCCTCTTGGGTTCCATCTGATTGTATTGTAAGGACCTGTACCAAGCTCGAGCAGTGGATTACATTTCTTGTCAAATACAGTTGCTTTTGCAGGCATGACTGAGAAAAGTGAAGGAAGAATACCATAAAAGCCAACAAATATCATTTAAGAAATCAAGTCTCATGTAACACAGGAAAAATAAAAAAGGATACACCCATAAACAACAGCGAATTCCAAACCAGACGAAGACCACTGGACATCATGAACAGGTCCCTCTTTGCCTGTGATCCATTTCTAAGATGAGCAATGCAGCTTGAATGCATTACCTACAATGACTATGAAATTCAGAAATTAGAAAGAGAAAACATACGCAGAGGAACAAGCCCTTCATGACTCCCGTCAGTTGTCAAGTAGTTTAACTTAGATTCACCATAATAACTCTGGTTGGTCTTATCCACATCAGACTGGGCCACAACTAGAAGCCCAGTAGAGCCGAAGTTCCAATGCATTTGTACACTGGAGCAACGGAAAAAACTCCGACGTGCTATGGGCTGAGCCTGAGCGTCCTTATTACAAGAGAATATTTGAATGCTGGCTGGAATACCCTGGGAATAATTAATGTCAGAAGCAAGGGTTTACTGAATAGTTTCCCAAATTGACTAAGATAACCAACCTTAGATTCAGCAACAAATGCTGCAATGTGAGAACCAGGAGATTTTGAAAGCTCCATTGCAGAAACACCCGGTATTCTTAACCTAAAAATAACTCCTTTGGAAAAATCCTTAGCATCAAAAAGTTGTATCTCGTTCGTTGCCATCCGACTTGCAATAGATTCATCAGAACTAAATTGAAATGAGGGCCTGCGGAAATAACAGATTAAATAGTCAAATCAAATAATAAATAGCTCATAATTTCTAGAAGGTAACAAGGCACTTTAAGATTTTGTGACAAACCATGTGGCTTTAGACATATTCTTCTGGAATTGATTATATACAGGAGCACCAGTCTCTATTTCCCATAGTGCAACATTCTTATCTTGGGGTGTAGAGGATTTCTGGAAAGACTGAAGATAAGTTCCACATGGGGACAAAATGGCAGCAAGAACGGAAGGGATCTCAAAGGATCTGATCTCAGTTGAGCTGCGGCAATCATAAACACTGATTGCAGAGGTACTTTTGATCACCATAAGCTTAGATCCATTTTCACTGAACTTTGCAGCAGTGCAGGGAACTCTCTCAAGTTTGACGTGTGGTTGGCCATTACTAAATGGAGGTCCATTCCAAATGGAGAATCCTTCAGGTTCTCGAGCTGGCACAGACGCAAATGAAAATGGAATAGTTAAAAAGGATAACAAAAAAGATACAAATGCTATGGTAAACAAAAGCAACAAAGGAGTACCTAAAATCTCCAATGTTGGTGAACGGTCCATGGCTGACATTACGTCTGAGTGATAAGTTATAAATGTGACGAGGTTGAGGGATTTATGCAGCTTCAAGCAGTCTCAACTTTATTTCTTGTAACCTTGATTGTTTAGCAAACTAGTGCAATTGCCCTTAATATAAGTTTCACTGGATCCTGAAATAACAAATTATGATAAGAAATTTTCAAATCCATCTCAAAGTCCAAAAAATAGGTAATACAATTAGTTCTGAATTATGGCCAATACCATTTTTTTGGAAATGGCTATCAGCTAATCTAGACCCGACCTAATACCTAGAAAGGTCAGATCCATATTGGGCCAGGTTGGACCTTTTCCTTCTCATTTTACTTTGCCAATTGTACAACCCCATTACAGTTGATTTGCTTGATCTGAAGTTGGATCTCATCCACATTCAGGTGGCATAGGACAATCTAGAGGATAACTCAACTACGAAATGAGATGCAAAACCGATGAGAATATGTAATCTTAAATTAAATTGCAGCAAGGGGAAACTTTACAAAACCTAGGCCAATAATATGAAGCGGAAACAAGCCATAAGCAAGTTATAGGCCTATGCGACCTTATGAAGATGAAAGATGAGATGACTGTTGAAATTAACTTTCAATTTTAAGCAAGAAAGTGACAATCTGAAGCAAATTTCAATAGCAAACAAGAATAAGCAAGATGAAAACTACAAGACATGAGAAAACTACCCTGCAACTATGTAGTCAAAGCCAGTAGTCGGCCCCTTGTCGGGACTAGTCGGCCAAAACTTATTCTAACCCCTCCCACCTCCCTAAACATATATGATATATGAATTAGCATAAATGTCTATAAGTATATGATATTAGTCGGTTAATAACAATGCATGCTTTCACACTTCACAACATGGATATAAATACATAAATAACAGAACACGGTTGTATTGGTTTCATGCCCATGTCAGAAGACTCAGAACTAAGAATTCATCACAAGATTTGTTTGCTGAAGTTTAATCTGTGAACAACCCCAATTTTGATTATAGGGTTATATAAATATTAATAAATAAATAATAATTATATGTCTATGTTTTTATCTTAGATTCTTAAGTCCTCTACAGATGATTATAGGGAAAAGCCATAGTTGTGACTCAAGACTTCGAGACAATGCAAAAAAATTCAAACAAAAATGCTTGCAGCGGCTCCTTGCAAAAAAAAATACTTGCAGAATGCTGCCTCGGGACTAGTCGAGATTCCGCCCAGCTATGAAAGAATCGGAATTAGTCGATCGGCAAAATGCCACCTAGGGACTAGTTGCCGATGAGTCCCGATTTTGATAGCATAGCCCTGCAAGCCTTCAAATGTTTGATCGGATGATGAATGAGATCCGTGAAAACTTTCTCGGTTCCGTTGTACTTTGTGCCACGAGTGGAGAACTTTTGGTACGATGAAGATGTCTTTTGATCTAATCCTCAATGCGAGATAGCAAAGATGTAGGAGCAAATTTAAAAATTCAGCAATGGGTTAAGGGATGACCCCGAGGTAGGGCTTTGAATAGGTGTAGAATGAAGGTTATAGAGGCTTTTGGGAAAAAGGAGTTGAAACGCACAAATATCAGATGTGTATTGTTTGTTCCATGTTTGAATTTGGGTTCAACTGGATAAGTTATAGGGGTTAGGAATTGATTCTTTTGCTATACGAAGAAACAGGTAATGCTAGTCTTTCAATTAGACGTGCTTCCAGAGGTTTTCAGATGGGATTTTTCCGATTCTGATGGAAGTCAAGGTTAAGGTTTAGGGCTTGCAATGAAAAACTTTGGAAAAGGATTAGAAGATTGTGATTGTGAAGGGCTTCAAGGTCGATTAATGAAAGTTTGATTTAAGCTTTGTACAGTGCGTAGAAAATTAAGATGAAAACGAGCAGAAAAAGAAAAGAAAAAGATAGTTGAGACCTCGCACGTCTTCAGACTCGCCCTGGGTCAATGGATTGCTCCACGGAAGTCGTGAAACCACGAGAGTAAGAGAAGAAAGCCAGAATTTTGATTATTAAAATATGAAACAATGGCAAAAAGTTACATGAAAAGGGGTACATGGGATCCTTATATAAATTAAAAAGTAGGGTTTTTTGCAAATCGACCCCTGAAATTAGTGCTAACTATGTATCAAATTAGATTATTCGCATATTGACCCCTGCAAACATGTTAGCTTTGTTAAGTTTTGCACATTAGCCCTTCTGTCACAATCCGTCACTTTCTCATCAATTAACCATGATTAAGAGTTAACCAAACGGATAATTGATCAATTTGTTCCTAAATAACTTAATTGTCCCCTCTTTCTACGCCACAAGGCCCACAACCGCCGCCCACCACTACCACTACCGCCTGTGGGCATCGAAATTAGCCCACGGGTCGAACCCGATTTTTACACAAAAAAATAGGCCCGCACCCGACGGCCTTCGGGTCAAACCCGATTTTTTCACGAAAAATGGGCTTGCACTCGATGACCTTCGGGTCGAGCCCGACTCGCTCATGCAACTTGGGCCCGCACACAACGGCCCACATGCGAAACTTGGGCCCGCACACAACGGCCCGCATGCGAAACTTGGGCCCGCACACAACGGCCCGCATGCGAAACTCGGCCCGCACACAACGGCCCGCATGCGAAACTTGGGCCCGCACACAACGGCCCGCATGCGAAACTCGCCCGCACACAACGGCCCGCATGCGAAACTCGCCCGCGCACAACGGCCCGCGTGCGAACTCGGCCCACGTGCGAACCCAATTTGCGCGCGCATGGCCCGACCCAAAGCAAACGGGTCCCATCGGACCCGCAACTCGGACACAAAGAGGGGGGCCCACCGGCCCCCCCTTCTTGAAAACCGTGCCCCCCTCCTCATGGAGGGGTGGGGCCGGCCATAAAGAAAAAGAAAAAGAAAAAGAAAAAAAGAAAAGAAAAAGAAAAGAAAAGAAAAAGTCAAAACCGCCTTGATGCGGGGGGAGGTGGCGTGGACGTCTACACAACCGTAGATCCGCGACGATCCCTCGATCCAACGGACAAGATGACGTTGCGTCGCCATCCGATCCAAAAGTGCAACAAAAATAACAACTCGATCTTTAAAGATCGAGTCACAACTAGCCCATAACCACTCCAACTAAAAAGGAGGAAATCGGGTTTGTTTCCCCAAATAAGGGAACAATATCTCGATGGTTATGAGGGGAGAGATTGGAGGAAACAAAAAGATTTCAGCAACATCTCCCCCAACCGCCCCCCTTTGCCTATAAATAGAAGGGGTCGGGGAAGGCATCAAGGGTCCGAAAGCCGAAGACGAAAGAGCTTCGCAAGAGAAGCTCCAACGCTCGAAGACCGAAGGCTTCACGAGGCACGGCAAGCATATCCTACGGGAGTCCTTGGCCCTTCAAGTCCTCATCAACGTGAAGACCTTGCACTCGGAGATCAAAGCTTCGACTCCTCGCACGAAGAAGAAAGCGTGGAGAAGAAGACCCGGAGCCGTCATCACCCGATTGCTCCAACGATCTTCATCAGCTCCGAAGACGCCATAAGCAAAGGCCGGAGAAGAAGATCGAAGCCGACAACACTCGTCGTCTTCAATCAAGGCATCGACTCCTCGCACGAAGAAGAAAGCCGGGAGAAGAAGGCCTGAAGCCGGTGCTACCCTGCCGCCTTCGTCAACCAAAAGCCGACGCTACAACCGTCGTGCTAAAGCCGGTGCCACACCCGCCGTCTTCATCAACAAAAGTCGACGTTACAACCGTCGCACGAAGATCGGTGCTACACCCGCCGTCTTCATCAACGAAAGTCGACGCCACAACCGTCGCACAAGCATCGGTGCTACCCCCGCCGAAAAGCCAAAACCGACGCCACAACCGTCGAGGAAGCCGGAAGAGTAAAGAAGCCTTGAAGAGGTAACGCCAGTCGTTCGAGAAGAAGATCGAGTCGAAGTGAAAGTCAAAGCCGACGCAAGAAGCCAAAGCAAACGCACCGGTAAAGCCCGCGCTAAGGCAACGCACGTGCCAAAGCCAAGCAACTACGACGGTTACGAGCAAAGCACCGCACGTTCTAGCCGATACGACACGAAGTCCGGAAGAACTAAAGCATCGCAAGTCTCTACCCGTCTACGTTCAAGCGCAAGCGCCAAAGCAAAGCAAAAGCCAGAGCCACGCCAAAGCTACGCCAAAGCCGAAAGCTAAAGCCAAAGCTGACGCCAAAAACACGATCGACGCCGCGAACCGACGATCAAGGACGCCGAGGTCGAGCAAGGATCGAGGAAGACACGAAGACCGAGGAACGAAGCCCAAAGCCTCCCTAGCCGAGAAAGCGCGAAGCACGGACGGGACAAAATCAACGGCGGAAACTCCTTAGCCTCTCAAAAACCCTCACCTTGTAAAGACCTCTGTCCTGGGCAACCCCTTCAGAGCTCTCGCACGAACACCACGTGGAGACGCGGATCAAAGGGACCCTCCAGAGGATCTCTCCCACAATCTCCTGATCAAAGAAAATTTGTAATCTCGTGTGATCCGCAATAAAGACGACCCGAATCTTTTTCTGCGACCACAGATTTCTGGCACGCCCGGTGGGACCTCCTCTCCTTTCATCCGTACGTTTGAAGGAGTTGCTTCAAGTTCGCCATGACCGGAACGAACGATGATACGTTTGCTCCAACAAGCCTCTCACCTATCGCCGAGTCTCCACTACTCCAACACGGCGATCCAGAAAACCCGGTGGATGACATTCCCCCGGTAGTACGCGTTTACACTCGGCGTACTCAAACTCTTGCGGACTTCTTCACGCCGGAAACTGCTACCGAAGATGCCCGCCAAGGCACCAATGAGGCCTTGGTGCATGAAGAAACAAGCCTCAATCCTGGAACATCTGTCCAGAAATTTGGGGAGGACCAGCCCCAACCCCGAACCCGTTCGGGTTCTCCAGCGGACTTTGCACCTCCCTTGCCGGGGGCAAACATCCGTCATCAAGCAGAAGCAAGTCATCATAACTACGTCTCCGACGACGATGGCGAAGGTGTGGGCATACAACATCGAGACGTCCTGCGACATCATCCTCCGTCCGCTCTCCAGCTCCAAGTCATGCAAATGAGTGAACACATGGCTCAGCTCACCCGACTAATGGAAGAGAAAGATCGTCACATCAACACCTTACTTCAAAGGCTGAGTGCCAGGGATGCCTCAACATTCGGTCAACCTCCTGCTTCTCCAGTAGCTGCTCCAGCCCCGTCTCCAACTCCTGCTCTTGCAGAAGTTGGCCCGGCAATACTAGCAACTACTCCTGCACTTTCATCGGCTCCCGTGCCAGCCTCGGCGGCCGCGCAACCTTCAGTGGAAGCAACAATGAATGCCCAGCAAATACAAGCACTGGTGGCTGACATGATGCGTTCCCACGGCGGCAGCCTACCTCCGATCACGGCGGCATACTCAAAGCCTTACACCGCAAGGATCCAGCAGCTGCGCTTCCCTACCGGGTTCCAGCCACCAAAGTTTCAACACTTCGACGGAAAGGGGAACCCAAGGCAACACATTGCCCACTTCGTCGAAACTTGCAACAACGCCGGCACATACGGCGACGAGATGGTGAAGCAGTTCGTTCGCACCCTCAAAGGTAACGCTTTTGATTGGTATGTTGACCTTCCTCCAGGATCCATTGACAGCTGGGATCAAATGGAAAGAGAATTCCTCAACCGCTTCTACAGCACTCGGCGCATCGTTAGCATGACCGAGCTTACTGCCGTCAAGCAAAGGAAGGACGAGTCAGTAATCGACTACATCGATCGATGGAGGAATCTCGCCCTGAATTCACGAGACCGTTTGTCGGAAGACTCGGCTATCGAGATGTGCACCCAAGGCATGCACTGGGGCTTACTCTACATCCTCAAGGGGATCAAGCCTCGGTCCTTCGAAGAACTCGCAACTCGAGCCCACGACATGGAGCTCAGCTTAGCAAATCGCGGGGACTCGAAGACCAAAGACTTTCTGAAGGTGGAAAAGAAAGACAAACCGCCGGCACCCAAATCAAAGCAAGTTAACGTCACCGACATCGCCTCGGCCTCCAAGCCACTCAAAATCAGTGGCAAACCGGATCAAGAAAAGGGAGCTGCTATACCACCGCCTCCATCTCAAAGACAGTCAAAGATGACTCTAGAAGAACTCGAGGCCAAAGAGTATCCCTTTCCAGACTCGGAAGTCTCCTCCATGTTCGATCAACTACTACAAGAAAAGATGATCGAGCTTCCTCCTTCAAAAAGGCCCGAACAGATGCATCGGGTCAACGATCCGCTCTTCTGCAAATACCACCGGCTGGTCAGCCATCCTATTGAGAAGTGTTTCGTTTTCAAAGAGAAGATCATGGCGCTCGCAAAGCAAGGAAAAATTGAGATCGACTCCAGCGACGTTGCAACGGCAAACATGACATCCATCACCTTCGGTTCGTTTCAACCGGTACTCGTTGCTACCCACCAGAGAAGGCCCAAGTTGCGCATCAATCGTCAAAGGCCAATTGCAAAGTTAGCTCCACGACGGAAAGTCTCAAGACGACAGCAGTACGCTCCTAAGCTCGCTGAGGAAGAAACGTCACTGCCCTGGGGGCAACCGTCGTCTACATCAATGTCTCTCTCAAACAAAGCTATGTCCCAGCGGAATCTCCAGACGAGGTACGAGGAAGGAGACCCGGAGGTCGGTCTGTTAGGCCAGCCCTCAGGTAAATTCGACTACTACGTCCTCTATTCCAGACCTTCGTCTGTCTCGATAGAAGAAATCAAGCCCACCGGCTGGGAGTCAGAAGGCGAGCCACCAAGGTCCCCAGAGGAGCAAGGCTCCCCGAATCACGGAGAACCCACGAATCTCCAGACAAGGTACGAACAAGGAGACCCGGAGGTCGGCCTGTTAGGCCAGCCCTCAGGTAAATTCGACTACCACGTCCTCTATTCCAAACCTCCGTCTGTCTCAATAGAAGAAATCAAGCCCACCGGCTGGGAGTCAGAAGGCGAACCACCAAGGTCCCCAGAGAAGCAGGTCTCCCTGACCCATGAAGAACCTACAGCTGCCATTCCAGACCTTCACCTTGGTAACGAAGAATCCACTGATGAAGATGCATGGGTCGTGTTGCCTCGCAGACGAAGGCCATGGATGCCAAAAAGTCGCAAGCTCGATCGGGTAACAAGGAAGCTTCCAGAACGAAAAACTTACAAAAAGAAAAGCAAAGCTCCAGGAAGGAGGGGATTCAAAGTACCGCCGGCAGATCCTGATGATCTCCTCCTGCAAAACCCTCCAGAACCGACAACATTGCAAGAGTTCTTCCCCGATTACTTCCTCCCAGCTAATCAGCAGCACGAAGCCTCCTGTTGCATGGTTGAGATTCACATAGCGCCGGAAGAAGAAGATAGGATCAAGCCTTCCAAAGAAAGCAACACCGACAACAAGGAGGATGATTCCGACAAAGACAGTACTGCTGCTTATGATGAGGCAATCATGCACTTGCCACTCATAGAAGCACTACACCTCCCAGAGAAAGCTCGCCTAGCAATGGCCGAGGCTTTGACAGACCCAGACAGCTACAAAAGAACGAAGAAAAACGCCGAGAAGGACAAAACTATTGTCTCATGTAATGCGGCAATAACCTTCTCGGACGAAGATCTGCAGCTCGGAGCACGACTGCACAATCGACCTGTCTATGTCTCGGGATACATCAACGAGAAGCCGGTAAACCGAATCCTGCTGGACTGTGGCTCCGCCGTCAACATCATGCCTATCCAAACAATGCGCCAGCTCGGCATCACCACCGACCAGCTCTCGCAAAGCCAGCTGGTCATTCAAGGGTTCAACCAAGGAGGACAGTCCACCATAGGGATCATTCGTCTAAAACTCTCTATCAGTCAGCTTGACACGACGGTTCTTTTCCACGTCATTGACTGTCAAACATCATACCACCTTTTGCTGGGAAGACCGTGGCTGCACGAAAACGGTGTCGTAGTTTCTACTTGGCACCAATGCCTCAAGTACTACGAGGAAGGTCTGGAAAAGTGCATTGTTGCAGATGACAAGCCATTCAATGAGGCTGAAGCACACCTCGCCGATGCCAAATTTTACCAAGCAAGGGACCTTGTCGCAGAAGTCCTTCCCGCTAAAGCTCCTCGAACTCAGAAAACTGAAAGAGTGAAGCAGGACGAAGCTCTGCTAACTCCAAATCCAGTACCACCATCTAAGGCGATACACGAAGTCAAAGGAGTGCTAGCGCCAAGACGAAGAATGCGCATCAGCTCCAAGCCAAGATCCATGAAGCATACTCCATTACCTGTCCAAGCTACGACAGTCTTACGCCTCACGCCTCAGTGGCTTCGCAAAAATAAATCACCACCTTTTGCCTCACCAAAAGGGATAGTCCAGCCGCTATCGGAAGCTAACGTCATCACTCTGCAAGAGATGACACTGCCACTACCCAGCCTGGGGCAAGCTTCAAGCTTGCCAAGATCCATCAATTCCTTCGAATCCAGCCAACTCACATTCAAGCCAAAAGGAAGCTGGGGGCAAAATGCCGCCAAGCTGTTGTTCAAAGCCGGCTACGACAAAGACAGTGCTGCACATATGAGTACGCTCCTGCCGGCTCCAATACCACACGGGATGACTAAGACCCAAGCCCATTTACTCCAGGGTGGCGAGCAGATCCCACCGAATCGGCGAGGCATCGGCTCCCGTCAAACCCCGATGGTCATCAAGATAACAGGAGAGAAGACCTTCACCTCTAACTACATTGAGGTGAAGTTGGTAGATGAAGCGGAGGAGGGATCGTCAGCCTCCGATGCACGCTCCACCGATGTCATTCATCCCGCTACAAAGAGCGCCAAAAGAAGACGATATCGAGCTCAGCGTCAGACCATACCTCAAAAGCAAAAGAAGAGCGTCAAAAACCAGGCAAGTCAAAATCCCATATCAGTATTCAAAAGACTTGGGCCAATCAGACAGGCAAAGCGAAGGTCAGTATTCGACCGTTTGGGAAAGCCACCCACTGAGGTGAGAAAAATCATTCCCGCCCTCCCACCCTTATCATTCTACGACACTGGCGACATCAACGACATTATTCGGGTCTCTGTTAATCACATCACCATTTCTGATTCTCCAATCGACGCAACTTCTACTTCGGACGACGAATTGCCCGATGCACCGCCGGTCCTCGAAGAAGGGGGGCAATCTACCGTCGACGATTTAAAAGAAATCAACTTGGGTACGCAAGAGGATCCTCGGCCTACATTCATAAGTGCACTCCTGACTTCCGAAGAGGAGGCCGCATACACCAAGCTACTCCAAGAATATAGAGATGTCTTCGCATGGTCCTACAAGGAAATGCCCGGACTTGACCCCAAGATTGCAGTACACCAGCTTGCTGTCAGGCATGGAGCTAGCGCCATCAAGCAAGGACAAAGACGCTACCGGCCGGAACTAGTGCCTCAAATAGAAGGTGAAGTCAACAAGCTCATCGAAGCCGGCTTTATCCGAGAAGTGAAATATCCAACATGGATCTCCAGCGTGGTCCCAGTCAAGAAGAAGAACGGCCAGATCAGAGTATGCGTGGACTTCAGGGACTTAAACAATGCATGCCCCAAAGATGACTTCCCACTGCCAATCACAGAATTAATGGTGGACGCAACAACGGGCCATGAAGCACTAACCTTCATGGATGGATCCTCAGGCTACAACCAGATCCGGATGGCGCCCAAAGACGAAGAGCTTACGGCATTCCGCACGCCAAAAGGGATCTACTGCTACAAAGTCATGCCTTTCGGCTTGAAGAACGCAGGAGCTACTTACCAACGAGCCATGCAAAAAATTTTCGACGATATCCTTCATCAGAATGTAGAATGCTATGTCGACGACCTCGTGGTAAAATCAAGACAAAAGTCAACACATCTTCAAGACCTCGAGCTAATCTTCAAGCGACTTCGAAGGTACCAACTCCGCATGAACCCGCTTAAATGCGCATTTGGGGTCTCCTCGGGAAAGTTTCTCGGCTTTGTCGTACGCCATCGAGGCATCGAGATAGATCAAACCAAGATAGATGCTATCTTCAATATGCCAATCCCGAAAACCGTGCGAGACCTCCGAGGTCTCCAGGGCCATCTAGCATATATCAGAAGGTTTATCGCCAACTTAGCTGGAAAATGCAGACCCTTCAGCCGCCTCATGAAGAAAGGAGCAGCGTTCAAGTGGGATGAAGCTTGCCAGGAAGCCCTCCAAAACATCAAGGATTACTTGCTTAAGCCCCCGGTTCTGACAGCACCAGTTCAAGGCAAACCATTGGTCCTTTACATCAGCGCCCAGGAGCAGTCCTTGGGGGCACTCCTGGCTCAAGACAACGAGCTAGGCAAGGAAACAGCATGCTACTATTTGAGCCGCACTCTCATCGGCGCGGAGCTAAACTACTCCCCGATTGAGAAGGTCTGTCTGGCGCTCATCTTCGCTACAAAAAAGCTGCGACACTATATGTTAGCTCACGCCATCAGGCTCATCTCAAAAGCTGACCCGCTCAAATATATCATGTCAAGACCAGTGCTCTCCGGACGTCTGGCCAAGTGGGCTTTGCTCCTCCTTGAGTTTGACATCACCTTTGTCCCTCGTAAAGCGGTCAAGGGTCAAGCTCTCGCAGATTTCCTAGCAGAATACCCCCTTCCAGCAGAATGGGAACTATCGGAAGATCTCCCAGACGAAGAAGTATTCTGCATCGACATCGCCCCTTCTTGGAAAATGTTCTTCGACGGTGCGGCCAGGCAAGACATAGCAGGAGCGGGAGTTATCTTCGTCACACCAAACGACGAAGTACTTCCCTTCTCGTTTCTACTATCAGAACCATGCTCCAACAACAGGGCAGAATATCAAGCTCTTATCATTGGCCTCGAACTCGCCAATGATATGAAACTTCAAGGGCTCACAATTTTCGGCGACTCTCAACTCGTCATTCAGCAGATATTGGGGGCATACGAGGTCAACAAAGAAGATCTCGTGCCATTGCACCTACGAGCCCTGAAACTCCTTGGTACACTCAAAGATGCTTCAATCCAGCATGTTCCCAGAAACCTCAATCAGCAGGCTGATGCGCTTGCAAATTTGGCGGCTACACTTCCGTTCCCAGAAAAAAGCCAACTCATCATCCCTATCTGTAAGAGAATGGTGATCACCGAGGAGGGCCTCCCCATGGGGATCCCGGACCAAGTCAACGCAGTACACGTTCTCATGACCGACGAGCTAGATTGGAGACAACCATTTATAGATTTTCTCGTCCACGGGAAGCTCCCTGAAGATCCAAAGCGTAAAGTCGACATTCGCAGGCGATCTCTGAAATTCTTCCACTTCAACAACGAGTTGTACCGTCGAAGCTATGATGGTGCGCTCCTAAGGTGTCTTGCAAAAGAAGAAGCAGAAACAGCACTAGAAGAAGTCCATGCCGGGATCTGTGGCTCACATCAGTCCGGTCCAAAGCTGCACTTGCGCATCAGGCGGATGGGGTACTACTGGCCCACTATGATCAAGGACTCCCTCGAGTTTGCAAAGAGATGCCACACTTGCCAGCTGCATGGCGACTACATCCGGCAGCCTCCGGAACCTTTGCATCCAACCATCGCATCATGGCCCTTCGATGGATGGGGACTCGACATTGTCGGCCCGCTACCCAAGTCATCCAAGCAGCATCTTTATATCCTGGCGGCAACAGATTACTTCTCCAAGTGGGCTGAGGCAGTACCATTGCGAGAAGTTACCAGGCACTCTGTTATCAACTTCATCCAGAACGACATCATCTTTCGGTACGGCATCCCTCGCTATATCGTTACGGATAACGGGAAGCAATTCAAGAACGCCGCCGTCAGCCAATTTTGTGCCAAGTTCGATATCAAGCAAAGGTGTTCAACCATGTACAACGCCTCTGCCAATGGCCTAGCTGAAGCTTTCAACAAAACACTCTGCAAACTTTTGGAGAAAGTCGTCTCGAAGTCGAAGAAAGACTGGCATGAACGCATGGGCGAAGCGCTATGGGCATATCGCACCTCTTTTCGCACGCCAACACAGGCGACTCCGTACTCGCTGGTCTACGGAGTAGAAGCTGTCCTCCCGCTTGAACTCCAGATCCCGTCACTCAGGATAGCCGTCCAGGAAGGCCTCGTCAACGGCGACAACGCTCAACTTCGCCTAGCAGAATTGGAAGCCCTGGATGAGAGGCGCCTCGAAGCCCAGCAACGCCTGGAATGCTACCAGGCCAGGCTGACCCGAGCCTTCAACAAGAGGATTCGCCCTCGATCCTTCCAAAAAGGAGAATTGGTGCTTGCAGTCAAACGCCCCATCATCCTTTCGCATCGAGGAGGAAAGAAGTTCGACGCCAAGTGGGATGGGCCGCACATTGTCAAAGAGGTCTACTCCAACGGCGCATACCTTCTCACCACGCCAGAAGGGCTTACACTCGGCCCCATCAATGGCAAGTACCTCAAAAGGTACTATGCCTAAAAGCAGGGCTACATTCCTTGCAAAAAAAAAAAAAAAAAAAAAAAAAAAAAAAAAAAAAAAAAAAAGGAACTACGTGTGACTTGATCCCTCTCAGTAGGGTACGTAGGCAGCCTGTAAAGGTTCAGTCCAAACAAAAGAAAAACACAACCAAGCTCCGCCATTCCAGAATACAAGTCCAAAACAAATAGATGCATGATATTAAGTTATCACCAGATAAAGAAAAGCAGAACGACAAGTCTGTTCAACAGAAATGACAAGAAAGAAAAGGAAATGCGACATGCTAGTAAAGCGAATCAAATCCTTTGAGACGTTGGAGCAGCTCGCCGTCAGTAACCTCCATGCGCTCCAACTCTGAAGACCGAGAAGCTACCCGCTCCCGATGCGTCGCCAGCTCGATGCGCTGCTTTGCCAAGTCTGCTCCAGAAGACTTCTCGATCGTCTCAGCTTTCTCGAAAGATGCGCGAGCAGCCTCTAGCTTCTTCTGCGCCCGAACAAGGCTCGCAGCAGCAAGTGCATGCTGCGCCTCCAGTCGACGCTCCTCGTCCTCGGCCTTTGCCAGTATCAGGGGGAGGTCATCTTCCATCGAAGCCCGTTTCAAGCAATGAGCTTCACTATCCGCCAAGAGAACACGCATCTGTGTCTCAAACAAAGAGCCATCTACTTGGAAGGCCGCCAGACTCTTGCAAAACTCAGGCCCCTCGAGGACCCACCAGCTGCTCAAAGCGGCAAAGCCCTCCTCCTGGAAGGGTGCGAGCGTCGTCTGGATATACTTCCGACAGCTCTCCAAAAGAAGCACAGAAAGAAGGTCTCGAGAACTGCACTTCCCCCTGACTGCCTCTGAGTGCACAGGCAAAGTGGGCTCCGGTCCTGAAGACTCAAGTGTAGGAACCGCCTCCTGGACCATCGCCGTGATAACAGTCAGCGGAACCACCGGAGCCGAAGGAGGAGGCACAGACAAACCTCCCGACGAAACGACTGCGGGAGTAGCCTCTGCCGGAGTACCGGACCGAGCTGGAGGAGTCTGTTCTCTCCCTACACTGGAGACCTCACCCTCCTCCCCAAAGCCCAACTGCTCCACGTCAATATCATCCAGGTTGACAGCACTGCCGGCAAAATCTGCTCCACACGCTCTCAAGAGCTCCAAGTTATCCCAGGGAATATCCAGCCCGCCATCTTCGACCAACGTTGCTCTGATAGGAGAGCACTCCCGCCCAACCCCCTTTGGGGCAGACTCGCAGTCTGGTCCAGCAGACCCTGCCAAAATGAGAGCTGGACAACTTAGCTAACGAAGTAAGAGTGCAAGCACAGACATTCATAAGAAACAAGGAACAAGGCATACCTGCAGCATCCGAAGAAGATACCCCGGAAGGAGGGATTACCTCATCGGCAAGAAGCCCTGGCTCTCCCTCTCGAGATGGCCCTGCCTCGTCAGCACCAGTCAAAGCTGCCTCGCACAAGAGGTCCAACTTTCTCCTCTTGGGAGAAGTACACCCACTCCAAGAAGCCTGAGTCTCAGGAAGACTATGAACCTTGGAGGGCGGAGCCATCTCAACCTCCTGCACAGAAAGTGAAGCCTGGGAAGTACCCTCTCGACGGCCACAAGATTTCTCTGACCATCGCTCCTCGGACCAGAGACGGCGATCCTCTGACCCCGCCAAAGGGTCAAAAGGAAAGTCAGCCCGTTCACTGCTGGCAAGGACGTCTAGTGGAAGGCTAGCCAAGAGGGGAAGCACTGACCCATTGACCCAGCGGCGATACTCAGGAGTTGCAGCATCCTTGCCGCCCGACTTAATCCCCGGTGAGAAAGTACACCCAGTAAACCGATCGTAAAGCGCTCCCCAGAGGCGGTACGCCTCCTGCGGAGTGTAACGTAACCGCAGGCGCAAAGGAGTCCCAGGCAACTCCTGCCGAAAACCCTGCTGACGAGCAAACCGGTGGGGAGAGTACCGTGCCACCTCCACTACATCCCCACGACGCCAAACAAGATACCCAGGCCTGCAACTCACCATGCTCCAGTACAAAGGATCGGACATCTCCGCCCTATCACATACCAGGGATTTCGTAGAAGGCGCAAGTGCATTTTCCGATACAAATTCGAAGTCAGAAGGGCCCATGCGCCGTAAACACTCTCGGGCACTAGGCTTCGGACGCTCCCATGCATAAAAAGCGTTCATTACACCTCCCACACAAGGAAGAAAGGGCACCGAGGTCGAAGGTCCACGCGCCGCGAAGATCCCCTTCGGAAAGTGGAGCCCAATCCAACCATAGAGGTAATGCAGGGGGCAAAAGGAACTGGCTCTGCCTACTTCCCCTCTTGCATTACCCGCACCCGATAGACTCCAATAAGTGCCGCTAAGCCCGCCATACAACGAGCAGAGGATCGCCGGCGCCAGATTAAGGAACTCTCCAGTCACCATCCGAGCAGCTGCAAGAAAGGTCCCAGGGCGTACCACATCCCCTTCCCAGGGTAAAGCAAAGCGGCAGAGAAAGAGTACTAACCCCGCTGACCAGTAAACAGCACGCCAGTCATCACTACACTCTTCAAGTCCCAAGACTTCCCAGGGACGCTGCGCCCCGGCCATGGAGCACCACTCTTTCTTCAGAGATTCGATCGGTCGCCGGAAAGTACCAGGCGCCGGCTTCTTTGACGAGGCATATCTCCACATCGGGTGACTCGAAGGAGGAGCGTGACGATACTCTCCTCGGAACCAGAAGTCCACCCAATCCGAGTGAAGTACCCGGTCTGACCGCTCGCGCGCCGCTATAATAGCATACGCCTTAAAAAGCAAAAGGCAAAAGCTAGGAGACTCGTCTGGGTCCGTCAAAACCTCCAGAGAAGGAACCTCCTCCTGATAATAGCTCCGAACTTCTGGACACCCAGATATGACGTGCACGTCACGAAGGGTGATCCCAATCTCACCAGCTCCGGTCAAGAAGGTGTTGGTCTCAGGGCACCACTGCTCACACAGAGCCCGGTACATACCATCCGGACGGCTGTACTCCCAGCAAGCCGGCTCCACAAACCTCGCCAGACGCTCCATCCCTGGCTCTGCCTCTAACGCGCTGGATAGCTCTTTCATCCAGTCCCGGAAACCTCCCAGGTAGGTGACATCTCCACGCGATTGAATCCCCACACCCCATCGCGTACGGCGGGAACATATCTTCAAAGCAACGACAGGGACCGGAACTGACTCATCTTCAGTATGATGAAACGGTAACCCCAAGCTCGGCCGGACAATTTGCCGGGAAGACCCTTCGTCAGTAAGAATGCGCTCGCCAAGTTTTAACACTCGACAAGAGCCGTCGGTCACACCATCCTCGCAAACTCGCTCGTGCGTCAAAAGCTGAAGCACTGACAGCCCGGTCTCCTGTCTCGAAGCACGGTGATGGGAGACTCGCGCGAAGGGGAAGCAAAGGTACGTACTCCCGTGGGAAACCGCATCAACAATCCAGCCGGAACCCGGAAAGCTCTCGTAACGACGAGACCTGAAAAAGAAAGAACACAAAGCCCTAGTCAGATGGATTCCGAGTACAGAAGCAAAGAAATCAAAAGAGGGGGCCTCGAGCAAATAAAAAAGAAGAGAGGGGGGTCACGGCAAAAAGCCACGACCCTCTCCTCCTTCCTCCTGGTGAAACTAGCAGGGGGGCCTTCAGCAAATAAAGAAAGACAAGAGGGGGGTCATGGCAAAAAGCCACGACCCCCTCTTACTATCTCTCCTGTTAAATCAGCGAGCAGGGGGCCTTCAGCAAATAAAGAAAGACAAGAGGGGGGTCATGGCAAAAAGCCACGACCCCCTCTTACTATCTCTCCTGTTAAATCAGCAAGCAGGGGGCCTTCAGCAAATAAAGAAAGACAAGAGGGGGGTCGCGGCAAAAAGCCACGATCCCCCCCGTCTCTCCTATTAAATATACAAAGGGGGGGGGGCCTCCAGCAAATAAAGAAAGAGATAGGGGGGTCATGGCAAAAAGCCACGACCCCCTCTCTCTATCTCTTATTTTACCATGCAGAGGAGGGGCGTCGTCCCCGGTCGCCTACGCCGCTCCGGCAACGGCGCCGCCGGCCCCCGCAGCCTCGGCCGCCGGCCTCCGCGCACTCGCCCGCGCCCGGCTCCGGCCCCCAGCGCCCCGCGCCCGCGCCGCCGGCCCCCGCGCGCCCTGCGCCCACGCCTCCGACCCCCACGCGCTGCGCCCGCCCTCACGCCGCCGGCCCCCGCGCCCGCAGCCCGGCCGCCTCCGGCCCCCGCGCCGCCCGCTGCGCCCGCGCCTCCGGTCCCGCGCGCTGCACCCGCAGCCCCGGCTACCTCCAGCCCCCGCGCCGCCGGCCCCCGCGCCCGCAGCCCCAGCCGCCTCCGGCCCCCGTGCCGCCCGCTGCGCCCGCGCCTCCGGTCCCGCGCGCTGCACCCGCAGCCCCGGCTGCCTCCGGCCCCCGCGCCGCCCGCTGCGCCCACACCTCCGGCCCCCGCGCGCTACGCCCGCGCCCCGCATGCTGCACCCGCGCCCCGCGCCTCCAGCCCGTGCGCCGGCCGCCATGGCAGCCCCCGGCCGCACCCGCGCCTCGCTCCCTCCGACTCGCGCCCTCCCGCGCCTTGAACCCGTGCGCCGGCCGCCACAGCAGCCCCCGGCCACGCCCGTCGCGCCCTCCCGCACCATGCGAAGAAGAGGAAGGAGAAGAAGGAGAGGAAGAAGAAGAAGAAGGAGGAGGAGAAGGATCACCTCGCCGGCAACCCTCTGCCCTCCACGGGCCGGCGATCTTCTCTCCTCCGCGAACCCCATGCCGTCACCATCTTCATCCTCCGCGGCATCGTTGCGAAGCAAGAAACCCTAGCAGAGCTCTCAACTCCAAGCCGCCGGGAATCGCCGATAATGAAGAGAAACGAAAGACAGGGATCCTTTTAAAGACCTAATCCCACACGAACACGCGACTCAAGTCCAACCGCTACGCGTTTCCCGCGGGCGCACTCGAACTTGAGGGGGCACTTGTGGGCATCGAAATTAGCCCACGGGTCGAACCCGATTTTTACACAAAAAAATAGGCCCGCACCCGACGGCCTTCGGGTCAAACCCGATTTTTTCACGAAAAATGGGCTTGCACTCGATGACCTTCGGGTCGAGCCCGACTCGCTCATGCAACTTGGGCCCGCACACAACGGCCCACATGCGAAACTTGGGCCCGCACACAACGGCCCGCATGCGAAACTTGGGCCCGCACACAACGGCCCGCATGCGAAACTCGGCCCGCACACAACGGCCCGCATGCGAAACTTGGGCCCGCACACAACGGCCCGCATGCGAAACTCGCCCGCACACAACGGCCCGCATGCGAAACTCGCCCGCGCACAACGGCCCGCGTGCGAACTCGGCCCACGTGCGAACCCAATTTGCGCGCGCATGGCCCGACCCAAAGCAAACGGGTCCCATCGGACCCGCAACTCGGACACAAAGAGGGGGGCCCACCGGCCCCCCCTTCTTGAAAACCGTGCCCCCCTCCTCATGGAGGGGTGGGGCCGGCCATAAAGAAAAAGAAAAAGAAAAAGAAAAAAAGAAAAGAAAAAGAAAAGAAAAGAAAAAGTCAAAACCGCCTTGATGCGGGGGGAGGTGGCGTGGACGTCTACACAACCGTAGATCCGCGACGATCCCTCGATCCAACGGACAAGATGACGTTGCGTCGCCATCCGATCCAAAAGTGCAACAAAAATAACAACTCGATCTTTAAAGATCGAGTCACAACTAGCCCATAACCACTCCAACTAAAAAGGAGGAAATCGGGTTTGTTTCCCCAAATAAGGGAACAATATCTCGATGGTTATGAGGGGAGAGATTGGAGGAAACAAAAAGATTTCAGCAACATCTCCCCCAACCGCCCCCCTTTGCCTATAAATAGAAGGGGTCGGGGAAGGCATCAAGGGTCCGAAAGCCGAAGACGAAAGAGCTTCGCAAGAGAAGCTCCAACGCTCGAAGACCGAAGGCTTCACGAGGCACGGCAAGCATATCCTACGGGAGTCCTTGGCCCTTCAAGTCCTCATCAACGTGAAGACCTTGCACTCGGAGATCAAAGCTTCGACTCCTCGCACGAAGAAGAAAGCGTGGAGAAGAAGACCCGGAGCCGTCATCACCCGATTGCTCCAACGATCTTCATCAGCTCCGAAGACGCCATAAGCAAAGGCCGGAGAAGAAGATCGAAGCCGACAACACTCGTCGTCTTCAATCAAGGCATCGACTCCTCGCACGAAGAAGAAAGCCGGGAGAAGAAGGCCTGAAGCCGGTGCTACCCTGCCGCCTTCGTCAACCAAAAGCCGACGCTACAACCGTCGTGCTAAAGCCGGTGCCACACCCGCCGTCTTCATCAACAAAAGTCGACGTTACAACCGTCGCACGAAGATCGGTGCTACACCCGCCGTCTTCATCAACGAAAGTCGACGCCACAACCGTCGCACAAGCATCGGTGCTACCCCCGCCGAAAAGCCAAAACCGACGCCACAACCGTCGAGGAAGCCGGAAGAGTAAAGAAGCCTTGAAGAGGTAACGCCAGTCGTTCGAGAAGAAGATCGAGTCGAAGTGAAAGTCAAAGCCGACGCAAGAAGCCAAAGCAAACGCACCGGTAAAGCCCGCGCTAAGGCAACGCACGTGCCAAAGCCAAGCAACTACGACGGTTACGAGCAAAGCACCGCACGTTCTAGCCGATACGACACGAAGTCCGGAAGAACTAAAGCATCGCAAGTCTCTACCCGTCTACGTTCAAGCGCAAGCGCCAAAGCAAAGCAAAAGCCAGAGCCACGCCAAAGCTACGCCAAAGCCGAAAGCTAAAGCCAAAGCTGACGCCAAAAACACGATCGACGCCGCGAACCGACGATCAAGGACGCCGAGGTCGAGCAAGGATCGAGGAAGACACGAAGACCGAGGAACGAAGCCCAAAGCCTCCCTAGCCGAGAAAGCGCGAAGCACGGACGGGACAAAATCAACGGCGGAAACTCCTTAGCCTCTCAAAAACCCTCACCTTGTAAAGACCTCTGTCCTGGGCAACCCCTTCAGAGCTCTCGCACGAACACCACGTGGAGACGCGGATCAAAGGGACCCTCCAGAGGATCTCTCCCACAATCTCCTGATCAAAGAAAATTTGTAATCTCGTGTGATCCGCAATAAAGACGACCCGAATCTTTTTCTGCGACCACACCGCCGTCCACAACCCACCACTACTATCAATCAGTGATTTAAAAAACTCGCCCCGGGGTACGCCCGGGGCGGCTCAATCTGGGGCTTTTTTCCTGTGGGGCTTACGCCCGAACCACTGGGGCGTACGCCCCGAACGCCCGGGCACGTCTTTTACGCCCCAATGGCCTGGGCTTACACCCCACTGGAGTTTGTCTGCATAGTTGAAAAAAATGATTTGATTGCTACCGTGTGATCTTTTATATGCGTCTTACTCTCTTGGATGGCGATTATGACATTATTGGAAACTAAAGTTGTTTTAAATTGGTTATATATCATGTATAGAATGGTAGAATCTATGGAATATAAACATAGATAGTTTGAATTTTGGCTATAAATTTAGAATTAGATCTTAAATGATATTGAAAGACAATGATAAGTTCATTTTTATTATCGTTTTGTATATATTTGTGATTTATCAACCAATTTTGTAGGCTTAAAATGCTTTGTTTGTTCATAATTTTTTTATTTGTTTGTTTTTAATCTATTTTAACTATTTATATAATATTTTTTATTTCTATGTATTTTTTAAATTAAAAAATGAAAAATTTGTGGGGCTTACGCCCCGCCCCACATCAGGAAAAACGCCCCGCCTTACTCCCCCGCCTCTGAAAACACTGCTATCAACAGCCCGGCCACACCCAACGACCACCACCGTCGCCCACTGCCCAAAAACAACAACCGCCACCACCTACTTCCACCACTACCGCCTACTCCCACTAATGCCAACTACATAATTACTGCGTGGAGGCCTATCTTCATTGCTTCGCTGGACCTCGACCCAAACAATTGGTCGAGTGGCTTCCATGGGCTGCATTTCAATTAGTCAAATTGATGTCTCCTTCGAAGCAGTGGCTAGCTTAAATCAGAAGCTCAAGAATTGAGACGAGATCCATCACACACTTAAGCAAAATTGCTACTAGCCCAAAACCGCCCGCGGGTGCAACATGATCGTCATCGCTGGGAACTCGAATTCAATGAAGGAGATTTTGCATCTGAAGTTGCAACCCAATCAACAACCACCCATCCGTTGCAAACAGAACATGAAGGAACGCAACAAGCCCAGATACTCCATGCCCTTTCGGTTATCCAAAGCATTGGCCCAATCACCTACATGATGGACCAACCAGAAGTGTTGTGCACATAGTTACCAAGTCGGATGTTGGGAAAAAAAATCAGCTAAGAAAGAAGTCAGAAAAATCGAAATAAAGTTGGAAAGGTCATGAAAGAGTCGGGAAACAAACGATAGAATTTTAGAATATATTTATATATAAATATTACAATAGGTTTTTTGAGCAATACATGACTGGATTAAACACAATAAATTGGGATTAAAACGTGTAACTCAGGATTAAAACATGAAAATTGTAACTTTTTCATAAAATCATGATTTTTTCAAAAAAATCAGGAAAGAGTCGTGTAGCGAAAGTTTACTGAATAAGTCGTGTTTTAATCGAGACTTATTCAAAAAAATGATGTTTTGGTAACAGAGGTCGTCCATGCACCTCATCTTTCATGTGTCTCAACGACGGCAACGAATTGGACCAACAGATCAACCATCGGCTCAGTTACTGAACTTTGTTGACGAAGGAACCCTACTACTAGAACATACGCAATCATAAAGTCCCGTTGCACAAAACAAGGCCAGCAGATCGTCAAACAGGCTTTGGTTCAATGAATTTTATTACCGAGTGAGGACGCAACTTGGGAAATTTATGACAACTGCAGGCAATTTTCTCACATGAACCTTGAAGACAAGGTTCATCATGAAAAGGGGAGGAATGGTAGCTCCCTGCCCGGATCGAATTGGGGCCGAACCAGACACCGCACTCAAAGGGCAAAGCTGGGACGCTAACAGTGGGAGGGGTCCACAATAAGGGTTCACATTCCTTTCCAATTTTGTAATGGGAAAGGGTCTAGAATAAGGGCTGTTAATTCCTTCCTTAATCATCATCATTTTTTCGAAATTTATAATCGGGGAAGCATCTATCTAAAGACCTGGTCATCAATGAATAAAGCACGAAGAATTTCACATAAAGCATTGTAGGAGGTTGGACTCCCTCGAAGTAGTCCATATCACACCCTTTAGCCATCAAACCACCATCCATCTACCCGTCCTCGGTACGAAAATCCTACAAGCTAGCAATAGCAAGCAGAACCAAGCAAAGGCAAATGCAGCTGCGGTGGCAACAACTAGCAATACGCTAATCTCTTGGGACGTGGATGCAACGGAGACAAACATTCAAACAACTGGTGGGCGCTTTCATGCGGGGAGAGAGGGAGAGCCTTACCGGCGGCAAACGGAAATGACGGACAAGAGATGGAGATCAGACACCCCGGTTACGTTGTGGCTGAGCACGTGGTGGAACCGTGGAACCCAGTGGATGCGAGCGCGGAAAGGCTGCCGATTTGTTGCCGGCGACAGGGGCCAGCCGGGTATTCGGATGGATATCGGCCGGAGATCAGTTGTCGTCAGCGGTCGGATCTGGCCCTTGTTGTGCTGGGATCGGGCCTGTCCGGCGGCTATGCTGAGGCCGTCCGTCGCGGGGGCGGAGAAAGGACTGGCGGCGGGCGTCACGGATAGAAGGGTGGGAGTACTGAAAGAAACACCCACATTTAGGGGCAGGGGGTTTTGTGCAAAAAGTCATGGACAGGGGGTTTTTGTGTAAAAAGTTAGGGGCAGGGGTGGTTTGTGCAAAAAATCATGGGGCAGGGGGTGCTGTGCAAAAAGTTAGGGCAGGGGGGGTTTTGTGCAAAAAATCATGGGTTAGGGGTTATGTGTAAAAAGTGTGCAAAAAATCAGGAGCAGGGGGGGTTTGGTCAAAAATTCTGGGTGGCAGGGGCTTGTTTGTAAAATATCATGGGCTATATTTATTGTTAAAAAAAAGATAAAAAGGGGGGTCTGGCAGAAGATTTAGGACTGGGGGGTTTTTTGCAAAAACCCAGGTTGGGTTTTAGGGGGTCGATAGAAGTGTATAGGAACACTCCCGGTGTAGACCCAAGAGCACCCGGGGTGGTAGGTGGGGTTTTCTCGTACTGCAGGTCGGGAGAAATTCTGTGCGTTGATCAAGTGCAATAGAATTGAGACCACACGATGGAAACCTCGTGAGAATGCTTTGCACCCAGTCCGAATCAAACGGCTGCGATTGATGCCACCTGAGAAAGGGGGGGGGGGTTGTTTTTTGTGGGTCGAGAATATGGTTAGAGAGAGGGGGGGGGGGGGGGGGGGGTCGGGAGAAATGCAAAAGGGGGAGCTCGGGATCGGGTCGGAGGGAGGGGGGAGGGGGCTGCTGGCAGCCGGGGCGCAGGTGGGGCACAGGCGAGCGGGCGGGGCGCAGGCCGGGGGGTGCAGGCGGGCGGGGCGCTGCCGGGGCGCATGCGGGCGTGGCGCGTGCAGGCAGGGCCGACTGCGGCGGGGGGGGGGGGGGGGGGGGGGGGGGCTGCGGTGTGGGGCGGGGGCGGCTGCGACGGGGGGGGGGGGGGGGTTGGGCTGGTGGCACCCCTCCTTCTCTCTCTCTCTCTCTCTCTCTCTCTCTCTCTCTCTCTCTCTCCCACTCTCTCTCTCTCACTCACTCTCTGTTCTCTCTCACACACACACACTCTCTCTCTCTCTCTCTCTCTTTTCCTCTCTTTTCCCTCACCCACTCTTTCACTCTCTCTCTCTCTCTGTTCTTGTCTTTGCTTTTCTCTCACCTGCGCTTCTCTCTCTCTCTCTCTCTCTCTCTCTCTCTTTTTGTTTGTTGCAGCAAGGGGGGGTTGTTTTGGTGCAATTAGACAAAGGGGGGTTGTTTGGTTTTGGTGTAAGTGGGCAAAGAGCGGGGGGGGGGGGGGGGTTAGTTTTGGTGCAAGTGGACAAAAGAAGGAGGGGGGTGTTTGGTTTGGTGTTTGAAGGTGAAGAGATGGCCATGGTAATGGTGTTTGTGATGGTGAAGGTGGTGATGATGATGGTGGTGGTGAAGATGATGGTGATGGAGATGGAGGTGGTGAAGATGGTACAGTAGGGTACCTCCCACTCTCATCTCTATCTCACTCACTCTCTCTAACTCTTACCCCCTCTAACCCTCTTACCTTCTCTCTCTAGCTCTTACCTCTCTCTAACCCACGCACTCTCTAACTCTCACCTCCTCTCTAACTCACTCGGGGATGGTGAGCCAAGCCTTCCATCACGAGCCAAGCCGAGCTGAGCTGAGCCTTGGCCTGTTTGTGCTTGTCTTGTAACCGAACAAACCCGAACGAGCTTGTCAGCGTACGTTGTTCAGCGTCGACTGTCGCGCCTAGCGACCCCCTGCCAAGGGCCGACCGGGGGTGCGTTCGCTGTTTTGTTGTCTGGTGACGGGCGTCGCGTATGCCGACACGTTGTCTGTCATCAACCGTCGTGCCCGTTACCGCGTACTTTGTCGGGCATCGAGGCGGCGACGACAGTCTTGGACTTTGTCTTCAAATGCCAAGGTGGAGGTTTCGAGCTTCGTCATCGCATGTCAAGGGCAGGGCCTTGGGCTTCATCGAATGCCGAGGCGAAGGCCGCCTTGGGTTTTGCTATCGAACTCCAAGGTTGTCACCTTGGGCCGAGACGATGTCGCCGTCTCGGGCTTTGTCTAGTGCCAAGGCGGCGAAACCTGCCTCGGACTTTGTCTTCGAATGCCGAGGCGAAGGTCGCCTCGGGCCGAGACGGTGTCGACGTCTCGGGCTTCGTCAGGTGCCGAGGCGGTGAAGCCTACCTCGGTCTTTGTCTTCGAATGCCGAGGCGAAGGTCGCCTCGGGCCGAGACGGTGCCGACGTCTCGGGCTTCGTCAAGTGCTGAGGCGGTGAAGCCTACCTTGGTCTTTGTCTTTGAATGCCGAGGCGAAGGTCGCCCCTGGCCGAGACAGTGCCGATGTCTCGGGCTTCGTCGGGTGCCGAGGCGGTGAAACCTACCTCAGTCTTTGTCTTCGAATGCCGAGGCGAAGGTCGCCTCGGGCCGAGACGGTGCCGACGTCTCGGGCCGAGACGGTGCCGACGTCTCGGGCTTTGTCAGGTGCCGAGGTGGTGAAGCCTACCTCGGTCTTTGTCTTCGAATGCCAAGGCGAAGGTCGCCCCGGGCCAAGACAGTGCCGACGTCTCGGGCTCCGTCATGTGCCGAGGCGGTGAAGCCTGAGATCTTTGTCTTCGAATGCCGAGGCGGAGGTTGCCTCAGGCCGAGACAGTGCTGACGTCTTGGGCTTCGTCTGGTGCTGAGGCGGTGAAGCCTACCTCGGTCTTTGTCTTCGAATGCTGAGGCAAAGGTCACCCCGGGCCGAGACAGTGCCGATGTCTCGGGATTCGTCAGGTGCCGAGACAGTGAAGCCTACCCCACTCTTTGTCTTTGAATGCCAAGGTGAAGGTCGCCCCGGGCCGAGACGGTACCGACGTTTCAGGCTTCATCAGGTGCCGAGGTGGTGAAGCCTACCTCGGTCTTTGTCTTCGAATGTTGAGGCGAAGGTCGCCCCGGGCCGAGACAGTGTCGACATCTCGGGCTTCGTCAGGTGCCGAGGCGGTGAAGCCTACCTCAGTCTTTGTATTCGAATGCCGAGGCGGAGGTCGCCTCGGGCCGAGACGGTGCCGACGTCTCGGGCTTCGACAGGTGCCGAGGTGGTGAAGCCTGCCTCGGACTTTGTCTTCGAATACCGAGGCGAAGGTTGCCTTAGGTCGAGATGGTGCCGACGACTCGGGCTTCGTCAGGTGCCGAGGCAGTGAAGCTTGCCTCAGATTTTGTTTTCGAATGCCGAGGCGAAGGTCCCCTCGGGCCGAGACGGTGCCGACGTCTCGGGCTTTGTTAGGTGCCGAGGCGTCGAAGTCTGCCTCGGACTTTGTCTTAGAATACATAGCAAAAGGTCGCCTCGGGCTGAGATGGTGCAGACGTCTCAGGCTTCGTCAGGTACCGAGGTGGTGAAGCCTGCCTCAGACTTTGTCTTCGAGCGCCGAGACGGTGCGGAGTACCTCGGACTCTACTTTCGAATGCCAAGGTTGTCACTGTGGCGGAAAAATCTTCGTGCCGATCCGAAGACTTCACCTCACCAGTCAATTGAAGTCGAGTCTAAGATCGTTGGTCGATCTGTTGATTGGATGGTGGGTTTGAAGGTTGATGTATAGATGACTTAGAGTTAGTGCTTTAAGTATGCAAGCAGAGAAATGACACTAGATATGATCTCGGAGTTCAGCCGAAGCCTACGTCTCCGTGCTATAGGGAGTAACCCGAATTCACTATCACTTTGCTTGAAGTGACCTCGACAGGCCGAGTGTCACCGAAGTCTCTCCGATCTCTTTAAAGACAAGAAGAAGATCGAGGAGAGTTAGAGGAGGAGAAGCTGGAAATTCCAGAACTCTGGTTTCTGAAATCAGATATCAAATGATGGCACTAATCTTCTCTCTGGGTATGGAAATGGGTTTTTGCTCTGGTTTTGGAACTGAGATCTGGATTTGGGATATTTTCTTCGTCAGAAGGCTCTGCTATTTATAGAATTTTCTGAGGAGTGAATCTGGGAGTAAATGGCGGTTTTTGCTGTCGTATCTGGGGATTTTCCAGGCAGGGCTGGTTGGTCCCACGGTAGTCTTCGTGGGCCTACCAGGCAGGGCCGGTGGGTCCCGCGGTAGTCTTTGTGGGCCCACCAGGCAGGGCAGGTGGGTCCCGCGGTAGTCTTTGTGGGCCCACCAGGCAGGGCTGGTGGGTCCCGCGGTTGGTAGACTTCTGCCAAAATTTGCACCCACAGTTACCCCCTCCAAGTTAGCTAGAGATCATCCTAGCTGGCTTGGATTCTTGGTGCAAAACTAACGACCCCCTGCCATGAGTGTAAGAAATTCATTGAGTGTCGGTTCCAAAGGACTGATCGGTCAATTTCTGATTGATCGGTCAAAGTTGACCGATCGATCAATTTTGACCGATCGGTTGAACTTGACCGATCGGTCAAAGTTTGACCGATCGGTTGAACTTGACCGATCGGTCAAAGTTTGACCGATCGGTTAAGTTCAACCGGTCGAGGTTGAAGGGATAGGGCAAAAGACCAAGTTTTTTGCCCGATCCAATAGAAATATGACCGATCGGTTGTACTTGACCGATCGGTCAAAGTTGACCGATCGGTTAAGTTCAACCGGTCGAGGTTGAAGGGATCGGGCAAAAGACTAAGTTTTTTGCCCGATTCAGTAGAAATCTGACCGATCGGTTGAACTTGATCGATCGGTCAAAGTTGACCGATCGGTTAAGTCCAACCGGTCGAGGTTGAAGGGATCGGGCAAAAGACCAAGTTTTTTGCCCGATCCAGTAGAAATCTGACCGATCGGTTGAACTTGACCGATCGGTTAAGTCCAACCGGTAGAGGTTGAAGGGATCGGGCAAAAGACCAAGTTTTTTGCCCGATTCAGTAGAAATCTGACCGATCGGTTGAACTTGACGGATCGGTAAAAGTTGACCGATCGGTTAAGTTCAACCGGTCGAGGTTGAAGGGATCGGGCAAAATACCAAGTTTTTTGCCCGATCCAGTAGAAATCTGACCGATCGATTGAACTTGACCGATCGGTTAAGTTCAACCGGTCGAGGTTGAAGGGATCGGGCAAAAGACCAAGTTTTTTGCCCGATCCAGCAGAAATATGACCGATCGGTTGAACTTGACCGATCGGTCAATTTTGATCGATCGGTTAAGTTCAACCGGTCGAGGTTGAAGGGATCGGGCAAAAGACCAAGTTTTTTGCCCGATCCAGTAGAAATCTAACCGATCGGTTGAATTTGACCGATCGGTCAAAGTTGACCGATCGGTAAAGTTCAACCGGTTGAGGTTGAAGGGATCGGGCAAAAGACCAAGTTTTTTACCCGATTCAGTAGAAATCTGACCGATCGGTTAAACTTGACGGATCGGTCAAAGTTGATCGATCGGTTAAGTTCAACCGGTCGAGGTTGAAGGGATCGGGCAAAAGACCAAGTTTTTTGCCCGATCCAGTAGAAATCTGACCGATCGGTTGAACTTGATCGATCGATCAAAGTTGACCGATCGGTTAAGTTCAACCGGTCGAGGTTGAAGGGATCGGGCAAAAGACCAAGTTTTTTGCCCGATCCAGTAGAAATATGACCGAGCGATCGAACTTGACCGATCGGTCAAAGTTGACCGATCGGTTAAGTTCAACAGTTAGAGGTCGAAGTGATCGAGAAAAAGAGCTTGTTTTTTGCCCGATCATTTGGTAAATAACCCGATCGTCTATCTGTCGAACGGGTAAAGTCTTTGAACGGTAATTGAAGCCGATTGTTCTACTTGAGCCGGTGGTCCATCTGGATCGGTGAACCTTTTGAACCGGCGGTTCGATTGGACCGGCGGCTCGCTTGGTTCGATGTTTTGTCTGGTTCTGACGGTTCGCCTGGAAGAGCGCTTGCTACGGATTGACGCCACGTGTCCTCTCAAAAATACGGGATTTGACCTGGTGATGCCACGCGTCTTCTCGATCTCCGTGCCCGCTTCTTCAGGGTTTATAAGTTCTTTCTGGATTCATTTTTGCCTCACGCTTTCAGAAAATTTTCAAACTCCAGAACTCTTTGCTCTTGAATTTCCTGTTCTCTGCGTTCTCCCGATCGGTCGAATGGCATCATCCGGCAGCGCGAAGAAGATGAACGTGGTCCCCTCGAAGAGGAAAGGGAAGGAGAGGGCTGAGGTTTCGCCCGTTCAGAAAGGCAGAGGCAAAGGCAAGGGCGAGCTTGGTATACTGGGCAAGAGGCACTTGGGAGTGGGATTTGCCTCTGCACCGTCGAGGCCAGAGCATATCCCCAAGGCCAGTTTCGTTCTGGGTCCTCTGATGCCGCTATCGGAGGAGCCCGAGTATGAGTACAATACTGGCGGCAAACTCACCGATGTGAAGAGGGCGAAGTGGCAGAAATTGCTTGCTTGCTTCATGGAGGGGAAGACCCGACCGGCTCTCTCCGGAGTTCAATCCGCGTTCAGGATTGACAAGCGGACAATCTTTACTTCGATCGCCAGTAAGGAGCAAGTGATGGGGACGATAGTCACCATCGGCCAGTTAAACTGCGGACTGCGCCTCCCACTGCTGCCGTTCGCCGCGAGATTGTTGAATACTTCAGGGCTTTACCCCGGACAGATTTCCTGGAACGCGTGGAAGATTATCTACGCCTTCTGCCGCGTGGAGTCTGATTTCCAGGAGGAGCTCAGGGCGTGCTACTCCAGCATCCCTGAGGGTGAAGAGGCCCAGATCAAGCTGGGATATTTTTTCTACCATTACAAATGGGCATCGAGGAAGGACAACCCCTTCTTCAACTTGACTGGCGTTTTTGCCCTCAGCCCGATCATCGACACCGTCCCCTTCGACAAACTCTATACCGATTGGCCGATCTCTGTCTCTGGGGCATGGACTCCCCTCTCTGTGCCTGAGACTACGCGCTCTCAGGTCCACAAAGGGGTGGACATGTACTGCGCGGGAAGAGCCTTCGCGTGGACATCGGAACGGGTCGGGGCCCTGGACAACCTCTTCTTGGAGCTGACGTGCGGCACCCGATCGTGGAAGCAGTTTTCGAACTGCCCGGTTAGGCACGGCAACGCCAACCTCCTCCACCGATTGTAGGCCCGGTATGAAGATAACGAGGTCTTGTACTCCGATTACAAGGAGGATCCTCAATCGGGCAAGATCGTTAGAAAAATCCAGGTTGAGAAGAAGGCGTACAGGGCGAGGCGCCGTTTGCCCACAGAGGAGAGGCTGGTGATAAACCGTAGGGGCCAAGTAAAGAAGAGGAGGGTCCTCAAGGAGGAGAAGAAGGAAGAAGAGAAGAAAGAAGAAGAAGAAGGAAAGGGAAGAGAAGAAGAAGAAGAAGAAAAGGAGAAGAAGAGGAAGATGGAGATGATGACGACGACGACGATGATGATGACGATGACGATGATGATGACAGCGACGATGTGGAGGGAGGTGGAGGGAACGATGGTGGCGAAGTTCCACCCACCCCCACCGGTGGTGGCGAAGAAGTTTCGCCCACCCCCACTGGTGGTGGTGAAGATGGGGGCGAAGAAGATTCGCAGCCCATTCCCATCGAAGAGGCTAAGGCTCGTCGTATGGAAGATATGATGGATGTCGTGGGTGATAGTCAGAAGGTGTAACCCACTTATCACTTCGAGGAGCTGAAGCTCCCAACGCGCATCAGGATCAGGTTCTCGGGGAGTGATGGGGTTGCAAGCAACCCCACGCCCCTCGACCAAATACCCCCGAGCATCCTTCGCCTTGAGGGTGCTTCGACAAGCGGCGGGGTGGAGGTTGAGCAACCTCCACCTGCTGGTCGTCCTTCGGCTGCTCAAGTGGTGGAGGAGGTGGCTGCCCTTATAGCTAGGATCGAGCAGTCTGGCGGGCAACATGAAGAAAGGGAGATCACTCCTCCTCGGGGTGTCCCTTCCCCCTTTACAAATGGAGGGAGGGAGCCGCGTGGAGGCTGGGACTCCCCAACCTCTGCCAGAGACAACCCCCGTCAAGGAGAGGTCGACCCCCAGGGGTAAGAGCTCCGACCGGGGGAAGGGTAAAGCACCTCGAGTCGATGCCACAGGTATACACTTGCTAACTTCTCTTCTTGATTGTATTGTTTTTGACGCTTGAAATATTCTAACTGTTTGAACTTTTGCATTGATCGCAGATGCTCCTGTTGGCACGGCTCCGCTGCTTAAGAACTGGGGTGAGGTTGATATCAACCACCCCACGCCAGTGATCCGGAAGCTCTGTAACCTTCCGGATGCTACAATCGAGGAGACCTACGACAGGCTTGAAGTAGTGGTAAGTTCATCAGCTTGACTTCATTCTTGAGTTGTATCTTCAGAAATGTTTCTAACTCTTCTTGTTTGTTTGCAGAACTCAATTGTCCTGAAGTTCGCTACGAGGCTCTTCAAGAGGGTCGGAGAGAGGGGGGCTTCATCTGAAGTCTCTCGCTTGACGGCTGAATTGGAGGCTGCTAGCGAAGAGAAGGCGAAGCTGAAGGAAGCTCTTTCTGCCAAGAAGGAGGCCCTTTGCTAGGAGAGGATTGAAAGCAAGAGGTGGCTTGACAGCTACGTGGCTCGGGGCCACGAGCTTGAAGAATTGAAGAACAGATTCTTCAAGATCGAGACCTTGAGCCACGACCGATCGGTGGAGCTTCAGGAGTTGAAGAGCCAACTTACTGCCAAGGAAGCTACTCTTGCTGCCAAGGAAGCTGCTTTTGCTGCTAAGGAGGAGGCCTTCACGAAGGAGCTAGAGCATACACGTGCTGAGTGTGAGAGCTTCAGGACAACGACAGAGAAAGCGGTAGAAGCTCTCAGGGTTCACGCTAGTGGCATCCAATCTTCGAAGGCATCCGCATCGAGCAAGGCTCGTGGTGGATCTGAAGGAGAGAGGTCGCGCGCTCCAAGTGTGGCCAAGCCCTGATGTACTCTTATCTCTTTTCTTCTTGTTGTATCTATAAGCTCTTCACATATAGAAGCTCACTCCTGTACTCAAAATTTTTTTTGAGAAATAAAGATATCTTTTTGGTGTTTGAAATTGCATGTCTCTTATGTTGATCTTTTTGAATGTTTGTGTTCTGGATGGTCTCGGAATGCTCGAATATACTTAAACACTTGACTGTAAGGGGCCGAGTCACAACTCGATCACCCAAACTTGTTAAGTAACTTAAAAGTTGAAGGTTGTGTTGTAACACAACTTGAAATCGTTTAACATTTGTATGTGAGGGGTTGAGTCGCAACTCAAACACCCAAACCTGTTAGACGATATTGTAATTGAAGGTTATTTAACATTTGTGCGTAAGGGATCACGTCGCAACGCAAGCTCCCAAACTTGTTAAATTGACCCAGTAACTTGAAGGTTGTTTTGTTTCACAACCCGAAACCGTTTAACATCTGCCTGTAAGGGGTTGAGTCGCAACTCAAGCATCCAAACTTGTTAAACGACCTGGTAATTGGAATGTAGATAATTTTGAACTTGAATATAGACAACTTGAAACTGCTCCAGAATTTGAGTTGAGAAGAACATTTGAAAGCAATCTTTATTCATCATAGAATTTACATCATGAATAGAATATTTTGAGATGTCTAGCATTCCAAGCCCTTGGTAGTCTATCTCCTTCTAGCGAAATCAGTCGATATGATCCTTTGTCTCCTACTGATTCGACTATGTATGGACCTTCCCAATTGGGAGCTAGTTTCCCGCTGCTGTGTTCTTTGGTGTTGTAGAAAACTGCTCTGAGGACTAGGCTGCCAATTGGGAACTGTCTCTTGTTGACCTTCTGATCGTATGCTCGCTTGATCTTCTGTTGATATTTGGCAACACGAACGATTGTTCGATCTCGTAATTCTTCAGGGAGATCAAGGTCATTGACTCGGAGTTCTTCATTAACTCCTTCTTCAACTGCTCTCGTCCTTAAAGTGTTCGAGATGGCCTCTGTTGGGAGGACTGCTTCTGATCCATAGGTTAGGCGAAAGGGTGAGAACCCCGTTGATCTTCTCGGAGTGGTTCGGTAGCCCCACAGAACTTCAGGTAGGACTTGCTCCCACAATCATTTCTTGTCATCGAGTTTCTTCTTGAGTAGACCAAGGATAACTCTATTGGAGGCTTCGGCTTGGCCATTGCACTGGGGGTACTTTGGAGTTGAGTAGAATTTGATCCCATTATTGAGGCAGAACTCACGGAACTTCTCAGAGTCAAATTGAGCTCCATTGTCAGCAACAAGAACTTATGGCGTGCCAAATCTCGAGAAGATATTATGTCTGATGAACTTGATGACTTCATCGTCAGTCTCTCGAAAGAGTGGTACCGCTTCAACCCACTTGGTGAAGTAATCTGTGGCCAAGAGCAGATACTTCTTCTTGCTTGGTGTTGGTGGGAAAGGACCTAAAAAGTCTAACCCCCATTGATTGAAAGGCCATGGGCTTGTCAATTGATGGAGCTCATCTGCTGGGAGGTGGATAGCTCGGGCGTGTCGTTGGCAAGGCTCGCACCTTTGAACCACTTGGTGAGCGTCTCTTGCCATTGTTGGCCAGTAGTAACCTTGCAACTTCGTCTTGGCTTTAAGAGATCTTCCTCCTGAGTGGTTCCCGTAGGTTCCAGAATGGATGTCGACTAAGATTGCCTTTGCTTGCAAAGGGCCTATGTATTTGAGCAATATCCCGTTGTGCGATCTGAAATATAGATCTGCCCCTTGAAGGCTATAGCATGGCAGTTTCCTTTGAAGTCTTCGGGCTTGAATTGGATCTTCGGGCATCTTGCCATGTTTGAAGAAGTCGAAGATTGGCTGTCTCCAATCCTCGAGTTCCTTTGCTGTGGTAGTAAGGTTGGAGGCCAGTTGTTTTCCACCCCTAAATCTTTCTGTAGTGGCGACGATCTATTGTTCGGGGGTGGTTTTGGGTGCTTCTTGGTAATCGATTTGTATTTGCCTTCCTCCGAGGGAATCCCCAAGAACTGAGGCAGCGTTGGCTAGGGCATCTGCTTCTCGATTTTCCGCCCTCGGGATTTGAACGAACTCGGTGCTAGCAAAACTTTGTTGAAGATATCGCACTAAAGCCAAGTAATGCTGCATCCTTTGTTCTCTCGCCGTGTACTCCCCGTTGATCTGTCTTATGATTAGCTGGGAGTCGCTGTAGACGGTGAGTCGATCTACCCCCAGGGATTCAGCCATTTCGAGTCCGGAGACGAGTGCTTCATATTCGGCTTCGTTGTTGGTAGCGTTGAATCCAAGGAGAATAGCTTTCTGAAGATGATCAAGCTCGGGGGATATCAAGACTATCCCAATTCCCGAACCGATCATGCTCGAAGCTCCGTCAGTGTAAAGCTTCCATCGAGCTGGCGAGGTGGTAGGAGTCTCAAGGCTTGGATTGGTTTTTGCAGCCAGATTGAGTGGAGGTTCGGCTTCGTCTTCAAGGCGCATATCGACGTGTTCCTCCCAAGTTATGGGATCTTCAACTGGGAAGTCGGCTAGGAAGTCAGCTATTGCCTGCCCCCTTGAGTGAAGTATGAGATTCGAATTGGATCCCAAGAGCACTCATCTCGATCATCTATTTGGTCATTCGACCCGCTCGACCCACCTTGTCGAGGATATCTTTGAGTGGGTGTTATGAGATGACTGTGATCTGGTGGGAAACAAAATAGGGTTGAAGACGACGCGATGCGGTAAGCAAGGCTAGTATGACCTTCTTAGTTTTTGAGTAGCGGGTCTCAGTCGGAAGAAGCGTATAGCTGATGTAGTAGACCGGATGTTCGATGCCTTCTCTTTTGCTGACCAGGACCGCACTGATTGCTTGATCGGTGACGACAAGATAGAGCCAGAGATTTTCTTTTGGAAGAGGAGCTGTTAGGATAGGAGCTCGCACCAGATATCTCTTGACATCTTGAAAGGTTTGCTCGCAAGTTGGACTCCAGCCAGAGGTATCCGCCTTTCGTAGCTTGTCGAAGAGTGGCTTGCACTTGTCGAAAGACTTTGAGATGAATCGATTGAGGGCTGCTAATCTCCCAGTAAGGCGTTGCACTTCCTTCCGATTGGTAGGCGACGACATATCAAGTATAGCTCGAATTTGGTCGAGGTTAGCTTCGTTGCCTCTCCTGGTCATAAGGTGACCTAGGAATTTGCCCGATTGAACTCCGAAAGCACATTTTAGCTGGATTGAGCTTCATGCAGTACTTTCAGAGGATTTGGAAGGTTTCTGTCAGATTGGATAGATGGCTCCCTCGATTGGAGCTTTTGGTGAGGAGATCGTGACGTAGACTTCGACGTTGCGCCCGATTTGATCTTCAAACATCTTGGTGACCAGCCTTTGATAGGTAGATCCAATATTTTTGAGGCCGAAGGGCATTACGTTGTAGCAGTAAAGACCTCGGCTAGTCACAAAGCAAGTCTTCTCTCGATCGTCCGGGTGTAGTGGAATTTGATTATACCCAGAGTATCCATCCATGAACGAGAAGAGCTCGTGGCCAGCAGTGGCATCGACGAGCCTATCTATTCTTGGCATGGGGAATGGATCTTTGGGACAAGCCTTGTTGAGGTTGGTAAATTCGATGCACACTCTGACCTTCCCATTTTTCTTTAGGACAACAACTATATTGGAGATCCAAGTAGGGTACTCTACTTCACGAATGAAGCCTGCTGCGAGTAGCTTACTGATCTCCTCTTGAACTGCAACTTGTAGTTCTGGTCGGATTGTGCGTGGCTTTTGCTTGACAGGCTTCACTCCTTCTTTGATTGTGAGCCGATGGCACGCGTCCTCTGGATTGATCCCAGGCATATCTTCAAAGCACCAGGCGAAGACGTCGATGTTGGATTGAAGGAAAGATACCATGTCTCGCGCTTCTGCGTCGCTGAGACCGGTACTGATGAATGTTTCTTGAGGGAGATCTCCACTGCCGATGTTGATTGGGATGATCTCTTCGATCGAGTGTGATGCCTCCCACTCGATAGGTGGGGGCTCGGCCAGCGGGATCTCCTTTGGTTGCTATTTTGAAGAGGGACCAGCTTCATCTCTTCGTCTCTTTGGAGGAGCGAGATTTATCTTGCGATCTGTTTTCGCAGCAGCCGCTTCACAGGATCGCCCGGCTTGTTGATCTCCTCGAATGCAGACGATGCCTTCTCCCGTTGCAAATTTGAGAAGTTAATGGTAAGAAGAGGAGATGGCATTGATTTGATGTAGAAATGGCTGACCGAGGATGATGTTGTAGTTGGACGTCCCCTCAACGATTGCGAACCTTACCGAGACTCGAGTCTCTCGGCTAAGGTTGAGGGTGAACCTTGATTCGCCCATTGTGATGTTTTGCTCGCCGTTGAATCCCGTGATTACTGTCGGGACGACGTCAAGGCTTGAGTATTTATGTCCCAGACGCTTGAAGCAGTCTGAGAACATGATGTCGATGGAGCTTCCGGTGTCGATAAGGATGCGATTGATAGTGCTCCCATCGATAATGAGCTTCAAGACCAGGGGGTCTCGATGTGGAGTATGAACTCCTTGAAGATCGACGTCATTGAAGACGATGGAGGGCCATGCTAAGCCTTTGACAGGCTTCTTGATCCAGGTATCTTCTTTGTTCGCCGTAGAGCGAACGTGGAAGATGCGTCGAACTTGTCGATTAACTTCCTTCCTAGTCAGCACTTGATTATGCAATGAACCGTGAATGCCAAAGACGTTGGCACATACAGTGATCGGTGATTGATCGGAAGAGATTTGATGGACCCAACAAGCCTCTTTCCCCTTTGCGGAGGTTCGGCGCTGATCTTGTCCGCCCTTGACGAACTCTTAGAGATGGCCTTCTCGTAGCAGGTCTTCAAGATGGTATCTCAGCCGATAGCACTGATCGGTGGAATGGTCGTGGCTTCGGTGAAAGTCGTAGTAGACCGTTTTGTCAACCGTGACTTTGGTGTCAGGCTGCAGAGGATTGGGCCTCCGGAGGAACTCTTCGTGCTGAATGCGGTCGAGGATTTGCTCGATCGATAAATTCCACTCGGTGAAAGTGGTCTTCTTCGGGGGAGATCGGCGTCCGTCGTTTCTTGACCATTTGTGTGCAGGGGGAGCTACTGGCTCTGCGTTGTGAGCTTTGGCAGTATACTTCGGGGCTTCCCTTTCGGCGGGTCACCTCTTCATCTCTCGCCCTTTTTGGGCAACTTGATCATCTTCGACTTCAATCTCTCTTTGGATCCGATCGAACATTGAACCCAGAGAAGGAGGAGGATTGTGGATGAAGTTGTTATAGATGTGGAGATCGAAACGGAGGGCATTCTGAAAGGCTAGCATGATAGCCTCATCGTCCAAATGCCTTCCTGAGAGGGTGGCGTGCTTGTTGCGGAATCTTTGCGTGAAGCTGCGAAGACTCTCATCAGCATCCATCCTCAGCCGGTAGAGGAAGTCAAGTTTCTTCTCCGGCTTCAAGTTCAGCTGATAGTGTTGCATGAAGTGATTGGCCAAGACACTGAACTGGGTGATGGATCCAGCTCGGAGATTATGGTACCAATCGAGGGATGGCTCGTCGACACTCCCCGCGAAGGTGCGACAGAGCATGTTGTTTTCTTCCTCGTGCGGCGTCAGAGCTTGCTTGAAGGCGAGTATGTGGAGAGTCGGATCTCCTTTGAGGCAATTGAATTTGGGGAGAGTGGGAGTCCTCCATCCCCTAGGAAAAGCTGACTGAAACAGGCTCCGATGGAGAGGTCCAGCAGAGGAGTATCCCTCCCTTCAACCATGCCCCCGACCTGGATGCAGGTCAAGAGGCAAGATCGCGAGGTCTTGCTCGGGCCTTTGAGTGTCAGCCGGTTGGAGTCGGTGACGAAGATCTGCTCCGGCTCCATGTTGAAGTGGGATGGATGGAGAAGCTCTATTTTTTGAGGGCGCCCCTTTCATCTGGTGTCTTCTTGATAAGTCGGGCTTTGAAGGTGTCCTCCTGACACAGTTGCGATCGAAAGAGGATTAGGAGGACTCATCGTCGATGCGATCCCAAACACTCTGCTTCCACGGGGCAACAGAAGGAGTTGGGTCGCGACGAATCCTCTCAAGGGCAACAGTGCCCATTGATCTCCTTGGCTCGGAGTGGATCGATTGTCGTGGTAGATCGACCCTCTCGTTAGTCGAGGGGATAGGAAGAGCAATCCCGGCTTCGAAGGCTTCCTTCTTGAGAGCATCCCTTTCAGCTGTGAGGGTGGCATTCTGTTTAGCCCGTTGCAGTAGCTGAAAGTCGACTGCAGAGATTTGATAAGTGGATGGAGGATCTTCAGTTGGAGCGAGGGCAGTTTGCCCAATTGACTGTCGTGGAGGTTGGGCGATCGGTCGATCGACCGATCTTCCGCTCCCTGAGCGAACTCCCATTTCGGGGACAGCAAGGGGCTGCCCGAAGTTGAGCCGTTGACTTATCGAACGAGTCTCTAGACGAGCTTGTTGCGTGTTACTTCCCTTTGGTTGACCCTGATGCTTTGTCCTCGCCATTTAGGGAAAGCGAAGGATGTAACCAGATTGCTGATATCCGAACAGTTGTCTGCTCAACCGAAGGGGCGGGGAAGTCTGACTATCTAGATCGGTTGTCTGCTCAACCGATCTGATACTTGTTGTAGAGCGGACTTGGCTTCTCGCTCGATCCCACAGACGGCGCCAAACTGTGGCGGAAAAATCTTTGTGCCGATTCGAAGACTTCACCTCACCAAGCAATTGAAGTCGAGTCTAAGATCGTTGGTCGATCTGTTGATTGGATGGTGGGTTTGAAGGTTGATGTATAGTTGACTTAGAGTTAGTGCTTTAAGTATGCAAGCAGAGAGAATGACACTAGATATGATCTCGGAGTTCAGCCGAAGCCTATGTCTCCGTGCTATAGGGAGCAACCCGAATTCACTATCACTTTGCTTGAAGTGACCTCGACAGGCCGAGTGTCACCGAAGTCTCTCCGATCTCTTTAAAGACAAGAAGAAGATCGAGGAGAGTTAGAGGAGGAGAAGCTGGAAATTCCAGAACTCTGGTTTCTGAAATCAGATATCAAATGATGGCACTGATCTTCTCTCTAGATATGGAAATGGGTTTTTGCTCTGGTTTTGGAACAGAGATCTGGATTTGGGATCTTTTCTACTTCAGAAGGCTCTGCTATTTATAGAATTTCCGAGGAGTGAATCTGGGAGTAAATGGTGGTTTTTGCTGTCGTATCTGGGGATTTTCTAGGTAGGGCTGGTTGGTCCCACGGTAGTCTTCGTGGGCCCACCAGGCAGGGCCGGTGGGTCCCGCGGTAGTCTTCGTGGGCCCACCAGGCAGGGCCGGTGTGTCCCGCGGTAGTCTTCGTGGGCCCACCAGGCAGGGCTGGTGGGTCCCGCGGTTGGTAGACTTTTGCCAAAATTTGCACCCACAGTCACCTTGGGCCGAGACGATGTCGACGTCTCGGGCTTCATTAGGTGCCGAGGAGGTGAAGCCTGACTCGAACTTTGTCTTTGAAAGCTGAGGCGAAGGTTGCCTCAGGCCGAGACAGTGCCGACGTCTCGGGCTTTGCTTTCGAATGCCAAGGCCGTCACCTTGGACTTACTAATCGATGGGGGGTAAGAATTCGGAGTACTCGGCGTGGTGCTTTTTTATCGGTTGGACTTAGGCAAAATGCCGTTTCAGTCGAACTACATATCGAAACACGTAGCTTTGTACCGTTGCAGGTTAGTCGGTCGTGTCGCAATGCGAACCGAACTAACTGTGGCGGGGCACTAGTGCATGTGTTCTTACGTGACAACGGGAGCACGTGCGACACCAATGATTCGGAGTACTCTGCGTAGTGTCCTTGTATCGGTTGGACTTAGGCGAAGCACCGTTTCAGTCGAACCTATGTATCGGGACACGTAGCTTTGTACTGTTGTAGGTTAGTCGGTCGTGTTGCAACGCGAACCGAACTAACTGTGGCGAGGCACTAGTGCATGTGTCCTTACGTGACAACGGGAGCATGTGCGACGCCAATGATTTAGAGTACTCAGCGTAGCGCCCTTGTATCGGTTGGACTTAGGCGAAGTGCCGTTTCAGTCGAACCTATGTATCGGGACACGTAGCTTTTGTTGGAAACTAATCCGGGTCAGAGGCTCGCAGCGGAAATGATTTGGCGGTCGAAAGACCGTTCATGGTGCACGTTACACGATTTAAATTTTTCACAGAAACTAATCTACATATGTGTGCATGTGTATGCACGAGAATCGAAAACCCCTAACGGCAATCTAGCGTAATGATTAACTAGCATGGATGCAAATCATAATGCTCGCTAGATCTATATGTTAGATTACACATACCTTTCGTACGGATCTTTTAACCGCGGAGGATTGTCTTCTTTGTCGATGGAGACGGAAGATCGTTCGCGAAGATGCCGACGGTACGAATGGAGATGTTGCCTTCTTGTTCACCCGATCTCACACGATGCACGGAACGTCGCTCTCGGATCTCTGAGTGCCTCCGAAGAACGACCCTTCTCCTTCTTCAGAACTCCACGCGAGGAAGACGAAGTAGCAAGCGGGAAACGGGAGATGAAACAGGAGAGAACTCGAGAGATGAGAGAGAGGGGGGTTCGGTTTCTCTTGCACATGGGGCCGGCGCCCCATAGGGCTTTATAGGGCCGGCCAACACCCCTTGGATAAGGATCCAAGGGGATATTAACCCCCTCTCATTATCTCTCCATTATCTCCCTTTTATCTCTCCGCGTATTTATCCGTTTTCCCACTTTTTAGGGCTCGATATTAACCGATTTATCGCCCCATCCCTATCCATATGGCCGGCCCTATAGATGAGGGATTCTTATCCCTACATCATAGGGCCGGCCCTAGTGAGGTGTCCCACCACTAGGTTCGGCCAATAGTGAGGTCCGGCAGAGTGAGGTTTTTACCAAAACGCCCCGACGCCTCATTTTGACCATTTCTAGCGTGCGATACCTAACGGCCATTACTTAAGTGATATCTACTAGTTACTTACTATTAACTGAGGCCACCGGAGGGTGCCTCTAGCATAGTCAACTAGTCAACTCGCAACATACCCCGGTGCATCGCACCTATGCAGCGAAGTTCACTTATGGCTAGGGATTACTACATACGACTCTGTACTAATCCCGGGCTCAACCCTTAGTACTCGTATGTAGTTACGCATCTACCGTGCTCTAGTGCCAAGCACACACGGAGCGTATACTTCTTTCTTCCTCCTGCTTATGGTGTTCCGAGGAGACGGTTCAAGAACCGTACATAATGTTGATAAGGTGGAACCATCAGGGACCAGGGTTCATGGCTTCCAACTCAAGCTCGATCGACACACTACCCGAGTGTACCATCGATCCTCTGAGCTCGAGTTAACCTGCGTAGCCACCCAGAGTGCGACGCAGGCTGCACTCCAATTCACCCAGACTTACTATGTTCTCCATCATACCCCTGCTCTCCGCTCAGTAGTGGTAAACCCGCTGTCCCTCCACTTGATGCCATGATTCACTTCGAGCGGTGAAGACTACCGTCAGACTCGAATGATCATATGACTTGGTTCCTTCCAGGTTGACCTATACATCGTACCTCTGATTACCCCGTCGAGTAATCGAACCCGGTCAACAGTCAAACTGATGACCACCAGGCCTGGGTTTGGTACAGTGTAAGTCACACCAAGGAACGCACCTCCCATCAGGGGTGTGGATGGCCTGCAGGAGTGACACGCTAATGCAACGCCAGCCGGGTAACCCAGTACACCGTGGTTTTGGATCACTGCATATGGACCCTCACACATTGGTGCGCCAAAGCACCACGCAACTGGTTAGTCCATCAGTCATGGTTCCTCAGGGTTTAGGACCGTTTTACCCTAAGCAGAAACACGGCTTAGTGTACCAGTGTCTACTCACTGATCTGTACACCGTGTTAGTTCCGTTCAGCCACAGACACTGTGCCTGGTGATGACCATAGTGAAGACATCCCATGAACTGTCATCGCCAACAGCTTAACATGATGAGGCGACCAACCTGATCATAGCTGCGAACTTATTTAGGTTATACGGGACCAATCCACTCAGTCTTCAACTCAGTGGACTACCATATAACCATGGCTCTCTGTTCTCAAAAGAACACGTAACTATGTTACGCACCTATATGCATCTCATATATTAATAACTATCAATCTTTATTAGACCAAAACATAAAGTTTTACAAGCTTAGAACACATCAATCCTAACAATCTCCCACTTGGTCTAGCGAAGCAAAACGGTTTTGACTCCCACACTACAAAAAAAACAGTTATTACCGACGGACACTATCCGTCGGTAATATTAAAATTTCGTCGGTAATATTCTATAGCGACGGAAGATATTTCCGTCGCTTGCTGTCGGGAAAGAAGGCGTCGGGGAAAACAATACGACGGACCAAATATTACCGTCGGTAATAATAATTAATACCGACGGTAATATTAACGCCGTCGGTAATATTTAATCAATTTAAAACTAATATAATTTAGTATTGCCGACGAAATATAAGAATCCGTCGGTAATATATAACCATTTTACCGACGGGTATATTTCATACTGTCGGTAATAATATATATATTACCGACACATATATATATTACCCGTCGGTAATAATATATATATTACCGACCAAATTCATATAACCGTCGGTAATACTATATATATTACCGACGGATATTATATGCCGTCGGCAAATCATTAATAATTTAAAAAAAATAAAAATATTATTACCGACGGAATAATTAATTTCCGTCGGTAATAAGTATTTTTTTTTTTTTAATAAATTTACCTAAATAATGTTATTTAATTCCTGTGATTCAATACCACAATATATTACCACAATTTATCAAATATTACCACAATTTATAAAATATTACCTAAATTGATAAAAAATTACAGCAAATTATCAAATATTACCACAGTTCTCGGCCGACAATTATAGACAAGAACAAAAAATAACCATATATTACAAAATAATATTTACACAATCCAGAACTGAGAGATGATACATGTCCTATCTCAACCACCCCCGCCCGCCACCAACGCCGGTGCTCTCATCGATCCCCTGACGCCGCCCTATCTCAACCACGCCCGCCCACCACCAACGCTGGTGCTCTCATCGATCCCCTGACGCCGCCCTGCTCCTGCAATTAACATGTATTTGTTAAAAAAATGGTTTATATCTATAACTGAGTCTAAGCGTTAAAAAATGATAAGTTAGCGTGTTTCGATTTTGAAATAGGTTTGGATTCGATCCGATCGTAGAATTATCGGCATCCGATAATTCGAACTTGGAATTATTCCGTATTTCAGACTTGCGAGCGGGTTCTAATTGGATATTTGACCAATTTACGCTCCGATTCACCGATTTAGAGTCTAAGTGTTGAAAAATCATAACTTAGCGTGTTTCGGATATCAAATAGCTAGGTTTGGATTCGATCGGATCGTCATCGGATCGGCATTCGATAATTCGAACTTGGAATTATTCCGAATTTCGGACTTGCGAGCGGGTTCTAATTGGATATTTGACCAATTTACGCTCCGATTCACCGATTTAGAGTCTAAGTGTTGGAAAATCATAAGTTAGCGTGTTTCGGATATAAAATAGGTTTGGATTCGATCGGATCGTCATCGGCTCGGCATCCGATAATTCGAACTTGGAATTATTCCGTATTTCGGACTTGCGAGCGGGTTCTAATTAGATATTTGACCAATTTACGCTCCGATTCACCGATTTAGAGTCTAAGTGTTGGAAAATCATAAGTTAGCGTGTTTCGGATATAAAATAGGTTTGGATTCGATCGGATCGTCATCGGCTCGGCATCCGATAATTCGAACTTGGAATTATTCCGTATTTCGGACTTGCGAGCGGGTTCTAATTGGATATTTGACCAATTTACGCTCCGATTCACCGATTTAGAGTTTAAGTGTTGGAAAATCATAAGTTAGCGTGTTTCGGATATGAAATAGGATTGGATTCGATCCGATCGTCATCGGATCGGCATCCGGTAATTCGAAGTTGGAATTATTCCGTATTTCGGACTTGCGAGCGGGTTCTAATTGGATATTTGACCAATTTACGCTCCGATTCACCGATTTAGAGTCTAAGTGTTGGAAAATCATAAGTTAGCGTGTTTCGGATATAAAATAGGTTTGGATTCGATCGGATCGTCATCGGCTCGGCATCCGATAATTCGAACTTGGAATTATTCCGTATTTCGGACTTGCGAGCGGGTTCTAATTGGATATTTGACCAATTTACGCTCCGATTCACCGATTTAGAGTCTAAGTGTTGGAAAATCATAAGTTAGCGTGTTTCGGATATAAAATAGGTTTGGATTCGATTGGATCGTCATCGGCTCGGCATCCGATAATTCGAACTTGGAATTATTCCGTATTTCGGACTTGCGAGCGGGTTCTAATTGGATATTTGACCAATTTACGCTCCGATTCACCGATTTAGAGTCTAAGTGTTGGAAAATCATAAGTTAGCGTGTTTCGGATATAAAATAGGTTTGGATTCGATCGGATCGTCATCGGCTCGGCATCCGATAATTCGAACTTGGAATTATTCCGTATTTCGGACTTGCGAGCGGGTTCTAATTGGATATTTGACCAATTTACGCTCCGATTCACCGATTTAGAGTCTAAGTGTTGGAAAATCATAAGTTAGCGTGTTTCGGATATGAAATAGGTTTGGATTCGATCCGATCGTCATCGGATCGGCATCCGGTAATTCGAAGTTGGAATTATTCCGTATTTCGGACTTGCGAGCGGGTTCTAATTGGATATTTGACCAATTTACGCTCCGATTCACCGATTTAGAGTCTAAGTGTTGGAAAATCATAAGTTAGCGTGTTTCGGATATAAAATAGGTTTGGATTCGATCGGATCGTCATCGGCTCGGCATCCGATAATTCAAACTTGGAATTATTCCGTATTTCGGACTTGCGAGCGGGTTCTAATTGGATATTTGACCAATTTACGCTCCGATTCACCGATTTATAGTCTAAGTGTTGGAAAATCATAAGTTAGCGTGTTTCGGATATAAAATAGGTATGGATTCGATCGGATCGTCATCGGCTCGGCATCCGATAATTCGAACTTGGAATTATTCCGTATTTCGGACTTGCGAGCGGGTTCTAATTGGATATTTGACCAATTTACGCTCCGATTCACCGATTTAGAGTCTAAGTGTTGGAAAATCATAAGTTAGCGTGTTTCGGATATAAAATAGGTTTGGATTCGATCAGATCGTCATCGGCTCGGCATCCGATAATTCGAACTTGGAATTATTCCGTATTTCGGACTTGCGAGCGGGTTCTAATTGGATATTTGACCAATTTACGCTCCGATTCACCGATTTAGAGTCTAAGTGTTGGAAAATCATAAGTTAGCGTGTTTCGGATATAAAATAGGTTTGGATTCGATCGGATCGTCATCGGCTCGGCATCCGATAATTCGAACTTAGAATTATTCCGTATTTCAGACTTGCGAGCGGGTTCTAATTGGATATTTGACCAATTTACGCTCCGATTCACCGATTTAGAGTCTAAGTGTTGGAAAATCATAAGTTAGCGTGTTTCGGATGTGAAATAGGTTTGGATTCGATCCGATCGTCATCGGATCGGCATCCGGTAATTCGAAGTTGGAATTATTCCGTATTTCGGACTTGCGAGCGGGTTCTAATTGGATATTTGACCAATTTACGCTCCGATTCACCGATTTAGAGTCTTAGTGTTGGAAAATCATAAGTTAGCGTGTTTCGGATATAAAATAGGTTTGGATTCGATCGGATCGTCATCGGATCGGCATTCGATAATTCGAACTTGGAATTATTCCGAATTTCGGACTTGCGAGTGGGTTCTAATTGGATATTTGACCAATTTACGCTCCGATTCACCGATTTAGAGTCTAAGTGTTGGAAAATCATAAGTTTTCGGATATAAAATAGGTTTGGATTCGATCGGATCGTCATCGGCTCGGCATCCGATAATTCGAACTTGGAATTATTCCGTATTTCGGACTTGCGAGCGGGTTCTAATTGGATATTTGACCAATTTACGCTTCGATTCACCGATTTAGAGTCTAAGTGTTGGAAAATCATAAGTTAGCGTGTTTCGGATATGAAATAGGTTTGGATTCGATCTGATCGTCATCGGATCGGCATCCGGTAATTCGAAGTTGGAATTATTCCGTATTTCGGACTTGCGAGCGGGTTCTAATTGGATATTTGACCAATTTACGCTCCGATTCACCGATTTAGAGTCTAAGTGTTGGAAAATCATAAGTTAGCGTGTTTCGGATATAAAATAGGTTTGGATTCGATCCGATCGTCATCGGCTCGGCATCCGATAATTCGAAGTTGGAATTATTCCGTATTTCGGACTTGCGAGCGGGTTCTAATTGGATATTTGACCAATTTACGCTCCGATTCACCGATTTAGAGTCTAAGTGTTGGAAAATCATAAGTTAGCGTGTTTCGGATATAAAATAGGTTTGGATTCGATCGGATCGTCATCGGCTCGGCATCCGATAATTCGAACTTAGAATTATTCCATATTTCGGACTTGCGAGCGGGTTCTAATTGGATATTTGACCAATTTACGCTCCGATTCACCGATTTAGAGTCTAAGTGTTGAAAAATCATAACTTAGCGTGTTTCAGATATGAAATAGCTAGGTTTGGATTCGATCGGATCGTCATCGGATCGGCATTCGATAATTCGAACTTGGAATTATTCCGAATTTCGGACTTGCGAACGGGTTCTAATTGGATATTTGACCAATTTACGCTCCGATTCACCGATTTAGAGTCTAAGTGTTGGAAAATCATAAGTTAGCGTGTTTCGGATATGAAATAGGTTTGGATTCGATCCGATCGTTATCGGATCGGCATCCGGTAATTCGAAGTTGGAATTATTCCGTATTTCGGACTTGCGAGCGGGTTCTAATTGGATATTTGACCAATTTACGCTCCGATTCACCGATTTAGAGTCTAAGTGTTGGAAAATCATAAGTTAGCGTGTTTCGGATATAAAATAGGTTTGGATTCGATCCGATCGTTATCGGCTCGGCATCCGATAATTCGAAGTTGGAATTATTCCGTATTTCGGACTTGCGAGCGGGTTCTAATTGCATATTTGACCAATTTACGCTCCGATTCACCGATTTAGAGTCTAAGTGTTGGAAAATCATAAGTTAGCGTGTTTCGGATATAAAATAGGTTTGGATTCGATCGGATCGTCATCGGCTCGGCATCCGATAATTCGAAGTTGGAATTATTCCGTATTTCGGACTTGCGAGCGGGTTCTAATTGGATATTTGACCAATTTACGCTCCGATTCACCGATTTAGAGTCTAAGTGTTGGAAAATCATAAGTTAGCGTGTTTCGGATATGAAATAGGTTTGGATTCGATCCGATCGTCATCGGATCGGCATCCGATAATTCGAAGTTGGATTTATTCCGTATTTCGGACTTGCGAGCGGGTTCTAATTGGATATTTGACCAATTTACGCTCCGATTCACCGGTTTAGAGTCTAAGTGTTGGAAAATCATAAGTTAGCGTGTTTCGGATATGAAATAGGTTTGGATTCGATCCGATCGTCATCGGATCGGCATCCGATAATTCGAAGTTGGATTTATTCCGTATTTCGGACTTGCGAGCGGGTTCTAATTGGATATTTGACCAATTTACGCTCCGATTCACCGGTTTAGAGTCTAAGTGTTGGAAAATCATAAGTTAGCGTGTTTCGGATATGAAATAGGTTTGGATTCGATCCGATCGTCATCGGATCGGCATCCGGTAATTCGAACTTGGAATTATTCCGTATTTAAAAGAAAAACAGAGGCTACATCATTACCATGAGAGAGAGAGTGACCATTTACGATTCGATTTACCGATTTATAGTCTAAGTGTTGGAAAATCATAAGTGTGATAATATGATCAAAACTCAAATTAGTAAGATTCATATTTTTTGCTAATATTATAAAGATTAGTAAGTACCTGATCATGAGGATGAGCCACCGCTAGACCGGCTTATGAATTCATTAAATTTACGCTCCAGTTCCCTGCGAGCTTCTCTTTCCTCATCGAGGGCCTTCTTCTCCGCCTCAACCCTCTGCTCGAGGGCCTGCCTCTGCTCTCGCTCCGCCTCCATCCTCTGCTCGAGGGCCTGCCTCTGCTCTCGCTCCGCGTCTAGCGCAGACTGCAGCTGAGTGATAGCACCGGTCTGGGTGTCCCGTGCCCTCGAGCGCATACCCTCTCGTCCAAAGTAGGAGGAGGGCGTGACTCCAAGGCCCGTACAGAGGACACGGCCGTGCGTGGCAGGTCTCAGCACAGTATCCATCGCTGAGTCGACAGATACTGAGCTGGAGGAGGAGCCGGCCTCGCCCGACGGGGTCACCATAAGTCGCATCCTCTCCTATATAAAAACAACCAATGATATTCAATGATATTTTATGGCATATGTATAAGAATATATTAACAGTAATTTAATTACTTACCACTTGCGAGGCAACCCTGTTGTCCAGAAATGCCCCATCGATACGCCGCCTCCTAGAGGCCTCAAAAAGGTCAATCCTATTAGGCTCGTGGCCCAAGGACTGTGTCTGTTGGACATATAAAATAAATAGACGAGTTAATATAACATGTATAGAGCTTTAAATAATAACAATGTTTGTATCATTTACCAGCTGCTGGGCAAGCTGGGGCATGGAGGTCCTCCCCTTCACTGGAGCAGGTGTCGTCGAGGCACTTCTATTCTGCTTGCCTATAGCAGATTTATTCTGTGCAATCGATTAAATTTTGAAACATCAATACAAATTTTTAGTATAACATTAAAACAAGTACGAATCAACAAAATTATAATTATACCTGAAAGTTAGGGGTGGCCCAGTGAGCGACCAAAAACTGTAGAATGTGTAGCGGTGGCGCGTCTCTCGTCCCAGCCGCAGCCTGTACCTCCTCAGCCGGCTGGCCGACCAAGTAACCGTAGAGCTTGTAGAGCTCGTGACGGTAATCCCTGTACCGCTCACCCATCATCTTCCACAAGTCCTCCCGATGGGTGTCGGTTTCCATGTTCTCCCATTTAAATTTCTCCTGTAAAATCAATTTAGAAACAAGTCATTTTATCAAATCAAATTATAAAGAAGTACGATATTATTCTAAAATGCTTTAATGAAACTAACGTACCAAAAACTGCTGATACATCCTCTCCTTATAGGATGCATCAATGTTCTTCCACCCCCTTAACCCCACAATCGGGGCATTCCTCTCCTCCCGTACTATCATGCCGACCCACGTGGCGGCGTCAGAAGCGTGCTCGCCCACAAAGGTATGGCCGCTCCACTGTAGGGACAGCGGCTCGCGTAAGGCCGACAAGCGCCGGGCCGTCGTCACGCCCCGGTCGCCTACGTACCTGGTCGACCCTGCAAATAAAATATACATCAGTACTGAAGAAGTATTTACAACATGTATAAAACTTTAGATCTAAACATTACCTGTGGGCGTAGACGCTGCAGCCGAGTGCTGAGCACTGCTCGAAGCTCCGGAGGCTGTGACCACAGCAGGAGCTGGTGTGGAGAGAGGAACAGCACTACCAGATCCGGACGGCTCAGCCTCGGACCCTGGGGTGGCAGCCGGAGCGCTCTGAGCTACCCCACCCCTGCCTCTGCTTCTGCCTCTACGAACATATGACCGTGATGCCATCTGAAACAATTTAATTTACATATGAAACAGTAAGATTTAAGATTTACATATGAAACAATATGAAACAGTTTGATTTATATATGAAACAGTATGATTTACATATGAAACAATATAAAACAATATGAACCCGCTCGCAATATGAAACAATATGAAACAATATGAAACAGTTAGACTCTAAATCGGTTAATCGGATCGTAAAGTGGTCAAATATCCAATTAGAACCCGCTCGGAAGTCCGAAATACGGAATATAATTCCAAGTTCGAATTATCGGATGCCGATCCGATGACGATCGGATCGAATCCAAACCTATTTTATATCCGAAACACGCTAACTTATGATTTTCCAACACTTAGACTCTAAATCGGTGAATCGGAGCGTAAATTGGTCAAATATCCAATTAGAACCCGCTCGCAAGTCCGAAATACGGAATAATTCCAACATCGAATTACCGGATGCCGATCCGATGACGATCGGATCGAATCCAAACCTATTTCATATCCGAAACACGCTAACTTATGATTTTCCAACACTTAGACTCTAAACCGGTGAATCGGAGCGTAAATTGGTCAAATATCCAATTAGAACCCGCTCGCAAGTCCGAAATACAGAATAATTCCAACTTCGAATTACCGGATGCCGATCCGATGACGATCGGATCGAATCCAAACCTATTTCATATCCGAAACACGCTAACTTATGATTTTCCAACACTTAGACTCTAAACCGGTGAATCGGAGCGTAAATTGGTCAAATATCCAATTAGAACCCGCTCGCAAGTCCGAAATACGGAATAAATCCAACTTCGAATTACCGGATGCCGATCCGATGACGATCGGATCGAATCCAAACCTATTTCATATCCGAAACACGCTAACTTATGATTTTCCAACACTTAGACTCTAAACCGGTGAATCGGAGCGTAAATTGGTCAAATATCCAATTAGAACCCGCTCGCAAGTCCGAAATACGGAATAAATCCAACTTCGAATTATCAGATGCCGATCCGATGACGATCGGATCAAATCCAAACCTATTTCATATCCGAAACACGCTAACTTATGATTTTCCAACACTTAGACTCTAAATCGGTGAATCGGAGCGTAAATTGGTCAAATATCCAATTAGAACCCGCTCGCAAGTCCGAAATACGGAATAATTCCAACTTCGAATTATCGGATGCCGATCCGATGACGATCCGATCGAATCGAAACCTATTTCATATCCGAAACACGCTAACTTATGATTTTCCAACTCTTAGACTCTAAATCGGTGAATCGGTCGGATCGTAAATCGGTGAAACGGTATGATTTACATATGAAACGGTATGATTTACATATGAATCGGTGAAACAGTATGATTTAAATATGAAATAATTTGATTTACATACGGTCTAGTCATTTTCTGTCTCATCTCTGTCACTCTCATCGCTTCCCTCTTCTATTATTTGATCTGCATTCGCTGTCCAGTTTATATTGTCGACATCTTCATTTTCGTCGTGCACTGCGTCGACAATGATTATCTCATCATTCTGGTATGCATCCAAATCATCATCGACGACCCCCGCATCCTTGTCTCCCATGTCGTAAAAATCTCTGGGTGGGTGACCTGACTACAATTTGCCAACCGGGAGAGGTATTATCCGGTGCATAAAATATCTGTTGCGCTTGAGAGGCAAGAATGAATGGATCTTCATATTGGGTATTCAATCTCTTGGCAGTGTTGATGCTGATAAAACCGTATTTGTCGACATTATAACCAGTCCCGCGATTATTAACATCATACCAATCGCATTTGAATAATACGATCCGATTTTGGCCAAGGAATTTAATCTCGAGAATCTCGTTGAGGACGCCGTAGAAGTCGATATTTTCTAATTCTTCTTGCTCACCGTTGACGACAACCCCACTATTTTGGGTTCTTCGTGATTTTTCACTATCTTTCATCCGAAATCTATAACCGTTCACGATATAACCATCGTACGATATTGCGTCTTGCAAAGGACTATAAGATAAGCGCCAGAGATCCTCATTCATCAGCGGATCGTGGTTGTCGTGCAGCTCCTGTGCCTATAATAACCACACGACATTCATGATATGAACACATAATTATTGTTCGGTAATGGATGTCAATGAAATTCAGTAATGATGTGAATACTTACGTGTTTCTCGAACCACGATGGGAATTCACGATCATGAATTTGGGGAGCATTTCGAATACCCCGATTATTAATGATGGCTTTATGCTTCCTGTTTTACCGGTTATGAATTAGATTATAATTAGCACATATACTTAATGAATGGACTGAAAGAATGAGTAAATGATCGTAAAATGCTTACTCAATGAATGGCCACACTTCATCACATTGGCGCAACACATACATATGTGCCTGTTGAATCTCATCTACAGACAATCGACGGGTTTTGCCTCCTCCTACAGGTCTACCCATTTCGGCAAATATAGACAGACCCCCATCGAAGTCTATTGGACCACCGTCATAGTTCCGCTCAAGTTGATTGAATCGCGTGTCTATACCATGTAGGTATCTTGAGCAGAATGTTAGACATTCTTCTGCTAGGTATCCTTCAGCAATTGATCCCTCCGGACGACTTTTATTACGAACATATGATTTCAATGTTCGCAAGTACCTAATTTGAGAAAAAAATATTTGTATGAATATATCAAGAACGATCAAATACATTGTGCGAATGAGACGAGACGATTACCTCTCGATAAAATACATCCACCGGTAATGAACTGGGCCGCCGAGTTTGGCCTCATTTGCCAAGTGAACGGTCAAATGCACCATGACATCAAAGAATGAAGGTGGAAATATCATCTCTAACTTGCACAATGTGAGCGCAATATCCCTCTCCATCTGTTCAAGTTGGTCCACTCTAAGTACCTTCGAGCACAACTGTCTAAAAAAAGTGCTGAGCTCAATTAACGGACCGGACACCTCTTCGGTTAAATTCCCACGTATAGCAAGAGATAACAATCGCTGCATAAGAACATGACAATCGTGGCTCTTTAATCCAGACAACTTCCGGCCGTTCTCTTGCACGCATCGTGCGATATTCGAAGAATAACTGTCTGGCGTTTTCACAGACCGTAGGAATGCACATAAGGCTGCCTTTTGCTGTGAGCTCATGGTGTAGCATGCAACTGGCAACACATACTTATCCCCAATCTCTTGGGGATGAAGTGATTTTCGGATGCCCAACTCCTTAAGATCGAGACGAGATTTAAGATTATCCTTCGTCTTACCGTCGAGATTCAGCAGTGTTCCTATAATGTTGTCACACACATTTTTCTCAATATGCATGACATCCAAGTTATGCCGCAAGAGTAGGCTGCTCCAGTACGGTAGTTTAAAGAAAATACTCTTCTTCTTCCAGTTATGCTCACGCGTAGAATCTTCATGCGTTCTCTTCTTTTTACCTTTTCCAAGTGCCACGGCATCAAGCTGATCCAATTCGCACAAGACTTCTACCCCCGAAAGCTGCTCCGGGGCCTTTGCAAGTTCCTTCTTGCCGTTGAAAGCTCTTTTGTTCTGCCTCCACTTATGGCCGTCAACAAGGAATCTTCGATGGCCCATATAAAAGAACTTGCCTCCGTTCTTCAATCGTAATGAATCTGTCTCCTTATTGCATGTAGGGCACGCCAATTTTCCTTTAGTACTCCACCCGGATAAGTTGGCATATGCAGGAAAATCGTTGATGGTCCATAGAAGTGCCGCATGCATCCGAAAATTCTGGCGCAACGAGGCATCATACGTATCGGCCCCAACTTCCCATAACTCGTTCAACTCCTCAATCAACGGCTGCAAGTAAACGTCAATATCATTACCAGGCGACCTGGGTCCGGGAATGAGCAAGGAGAGCATTGTGTATGGCTTTTTTAAGCACATCCAGGGAGGCAAATTGTATGGAACTAGGACAACTGGCCAAATGCTGTACGACACACTCATATTCCCAAAGGGATTGAAGCCATCGCTAGCAAGCCCTAACCTGACGTTGCGAACTTCACATGCGAATTCAGGATATGTATGATCAAAATCTTTCCACGTCAGAGAGTCAGCCGGATGTCTCATAATCCCGTCATCTGTACGTTCTCGTGCATGCCACCTCATGTGCTCAGCAGTCTTCGATGACATAAACAACCTCTGAAGCCTGTCCCTGAGCGGGAAGTATAGGAGAACCTTTGCAGATACATTTTTCTTCCTTCGACTGGTACTAGACTCGGCATCCGTCTCTTTATATCTCGTTGCTCCGCATATGTGGCATGACCGCGCATGTTCGTACTCTTTCCGGTACAACATACAATCGTTCACGCATGCATCAATTTTCTCATAACCCAGACCGAGATCTTTAATTGTCTTCTTCGCCTCGTAGAATGATTTCGGTACTGTCTCACCCATAGGAAAAGCCTCTTTCAGCAACTCTACCAACATATTAAATGACTTATTACTCCAACCATTGAGGCACTTCAAATGAAGAAGCTTTACAGTGAAAGAGAGTTTTGAAAACTTCTCACACCCCGGGTATAGAGGTTGTTTGGCATCTTTAAGCAATCTGTAGAACTTGTCCGCTTCGATATTGGGCTGATCACCTGACGGTGTTTCCGTGCCTATTCCACCTTGCAAATCATGTATCATACCCTGCATGTCATCGTCATCGTCTGTATTAATATTATCATTAGCGATCACTGTGTTTGAAGTTTCACCGTGAGCTGCCATGGGGACTGCATCTAGCTCCTCACCGTGCGAGAACCAACGGGTATAGGTAACGTCAATGCCACGCATTACCAGATCAACCTCACATTCCTCTCGAACCTTCCTAATCACCCTTCCGGAGTCTATACAGGGACACACAATTTTTCCATCAAGCGGTGCAAGACGCTCAAATGCAAAATCCAAAAATTTCCTGACTCCTTCTCTGTACTCTTGGCTCATGCGATTCGAATTACGCATCCAACTCTTATCGATCGAAGACATCTTCGTCTATCTGGCTATACAACACCTGACATATAATTTCAAACAATGTTATAAGACTCCGCATAATTTCGGTTTCGGTTCCCGGGTATGGAACACCGAACCAAAACTTCTACAGGCCATCCACATCCCTAATGGATGAGTGTATTATGATGAGTAGACTAGTCACATAGTAAACCTAGGGTTGCTGGCCAGCATTTGAACTGCTGATAGTTCGAATGCTAGGCATAGCACCAAAGTTATGCGACAGTAAGTCAACAAGTCAGGGAGCCTCATCAAGTAAACACTTGGGGTCTGACGGTTCTCTCTGTCGCTCGAGTAGATTTATGGCTTTAGCATACCTCATATCACACCGAACCGACAAAAACCGACTATTTCGGTTTCGGTTTCGGTTTCGATTTCGGTTTTGATTTTTCGTAAACCGAAAAAAATATAACCGACAAAACCCACACCGAAACCGACCGACAAAACCGACGCTCACCCTAGTCTAAAAACTACATTTTGCCCCCCATTCCCCCATTCAATTCAGTTTTGATAGGATAAAATTCAATGTTTTAAAACACGAAAACTCGACTCGACTCGAAACCTTAATGAGTCGAGTACACACGACAACTCGGCTAAAACCCGACAAACTCGAGTCGGATCGAAACTCAACCGAGTCAGATCGAAACTCGAGTTTTGGACCGAGTCGGATCGAAACTCAGCCGAGTCGAGTCGACTCGGCCGAGTTTCGAGTCGACTCGGCGAATAACGTGACACCACTTTACGGCACTAATTAATCTGTCACATGGCTGTTAGAGCACTAGTGTGTTAAATACTTCTGATAAACCACTATTCAATTAAAAAATTAATAATATTTTGAACAAAAAAATCCCTAATATTTACCACCATGGTAGATACGTACTTCAAGCCAAATGAAACATTTATTACATAATTCTAAAATACTTGACAAAGTACTTATCAAAATATTTAGCCCTTAACAAATGGAGCCATAAGAATTAGAGAAATGCTATTCAGCCTTAAGGTTTTTCCTATTCCGCCAGCATGATTAACTTGACAGCATACAATTGGTGGCTGAAACCTACTAGTGACATTTAAATCTTTTACACCACCAGTTGCACGCTGTCACGTCAATTGGGTTGAGCGGAATCGGAAAAAACCTTCGGGCTGAGTGTGGGCGGTCTATTAGTGTGGGCATGTGGCGCCTCTTGGAGGTCCGGCGATGACCTCCCCACTTCAATCTACCAAAAAACAAAATAAATAAAAAGGTTTACCCGATTTGGTAATTAACGTTGATGCTAGGGTCACTGTCTATAATTGCTTGAAGTCGGGACTATGTCTGACTGACATGCGACAGGTTAATATATATATTACCACAAATTAACCGAAGGGGGAAAGGGAGGAGGAGGAGGAGCTCACCAGCGATGGTCGGCAGGCCTCGAGAAGGAGGAGGAGCACTGGTGTCGCAGTCGGTGGCGCGAGAAAGCGGAGGGGTGGCCGGAGGTGCAAGGGAGGTGATGGGTGGCCGGCCGGAGGTGCAAGGGATCGAGAGAGAGAGAGACAGGTGAGGGGAGGAAGTAGAGAGAGAGAGAGAGAGAGAGAGAGAGAGAGAGAGAGAGAGAGAGAGAGAGGGAAGGCTAGGGAGGCCGGGGAGGGGGGGAGGAGGCCGGGGGAGAGAGAGAGAGGGCCGGGAGGCCGGGGAGGGGCGGAGGTCGGGAGGGGGATGGGTGGCCGGGAGGGGGATGGGTGGCCGGAGGGGATCTCGGGGCTGCCGGAGGGGGACGGGGTCGCCGGGGGGTCGGGTCGGTGAGAGAGAGAGAGAGATTGAGAGAGGGGCGCGCGCCGGAGAGATCGAAACAGAAGAATCAAAGAAGACCTCGACTGTTTGGTTATATAACAGGGTTTTTGCCGACGGACATTTTAGCTTCCGTCGGTAAAACTAATTTTTTTACCGACGGTAAATAACAATCCGTCGGTAAAACTCCACGACAAAAATTCAAGTTCAATTTTTTCCAGAGGCTCGGTTTGGCACCCTGAGTTTCGTCGGGACATTTTACCGACGGAAATTTAATTACCGTCGGTATTGTACCGACGGATATATAAATTCCGTCGGTATAATCCCGACGAAAGCACAAGTTCAATTTTTTCCAGAGGCTCGGTTTGGCACCCTGAGTTTCGTCGGGATATTTTACCGACGGAAACTAAATTACCGTCGGTATTGTGCCGACGGACATATAAATACCGTCGGTATAATTAGTTATACCGACGGAACTTTAACGCCCGTCGGTAAATAGCACGACGAAACTCAACCTCCTATTTTTTTCCAGAGGCTCGGTTTTTACACTGAGTTTCGTCGGGACACTTTTACCGACGGACATTTTATTACCGTCGGTATATTGCCGACGGAGATATTATGGCTGTCGGTAACATTGGTTATACCGACGGACATACAATTACCGTCGGTAAAATATCACGACGATGACATTTTGCCGACGGTTTATATGTAACCGTCGGTAATAATTATATTACCGACGGTAAATATGTATACCGTCGGTATAAATATGCAAAGAAAATTAAAAAAATTGAAGTTATAATACCGACGGATATTATTGTAACCGTCGGTAAAAAGTGTATTATTACCGACGGTGATAATAATGTCCGTCGGTAAAGACCCTATTTCTTGTAGTGCCATCGCGTCCACATGTCGCTCGAATGCCTTGGTAGGTATTGCCTTTGTGAAAGGATCAGCAACATTATCTGTAGATGCAATCTGTGTCACCGCTACTCGCCCTTGCTTTTGAAACTGCCGAATCAAGTGGAACTTGCGCTCGATGTGCTTCCCCTTTTGGTGATGTCTTGGCTCCTTTGCTTGTGCTACCGCCCCACTATTGTCGCAGTAAAGCACAATAGGTAACTGGGCCTCTGGTACGCACCCCAAATCCGTAAGGAATTTCTTGAGCCATACCGCCTCTTTGGCTGCCTCGCACGCTGCAACGTACTCAGCCTCTGTGGTAGAGTCTGCGATGCATTTCTGCTTCACACTCTGCCAACTAACCGCTCCTCCTCCTAGCATAAACACAAAACCTGATGTCGACTTCCTGGATTCCAAATCTGACATAAAGTCAGAATCTGTATATCCAATCGGCGTCAGTTCTTGTCCAGTGTAAACCAACTCATAGTCCCTTGTTCTACGAAGGTACTTGAGTATACACTTCACAGCTGTCCAGTGATCTGGACCCGGATTCGACTGAAACCGACCCATCATGCCTACTGCGAAACAGATATCTGGTCTTGTACAATGCATAGCATACATTAGACTACCCAATGCCGAGGCATAAGGTATCTTCTGCATTTCTGCTCTCTCCTCAGGTGTCTTAGGACATTGATCCTTAGACAGTTTTATGCCATGTCTAAATGGCACAAAACCCTTCTTGGAGTTTTGCATGTCAAATCTAGCCATAACCTTATCTATATACGCAGCCTGTGACAGCGAGAGAATCCTGTTCTGGCGATCACGTGTTACCTTGATCCCCAAAACATAACTCGCTTTACCTAGGTCTTTCATATCGAACTGTGTTGACAACCAGACCTTTACCGTTGACAATGTTCCTACATCATTTCCAATGAACAGAATATCGTCTACGTAAAGTATCAAATATACTACTGTGGTCTTATCAGTCCTCTTGTATACACATGGTTCATCCTCGTTTTGAGTAAATCCATATGACTGGATTGCCTGATCAAAACGGATGTTCCAACTTCTAGATGCTTGCTTTAGTCCATAAATAGACTTCTGCAACTTGCAAACTAGATGTTCCTGACCTTCTGACTCAAAGCCTGGTGGCTGAATCATATAAATGTCTTCTTCCAAATTTCCATTAAGGAATGTTGTCTTGACATCCATTTGCCAGATCTCCCAGTTATAATGGGCTGCAATGGATAGGAGGATCCGAATAGACTTTATCATAGCTACCGGCGAGAAGGTTTCGTCAAAGTCGATCCCTTCTCTCTGGGTGTAACCCTTGGCAACTAATCTAGCTTTATAAGTCTCTATTGTACCATCGGATCCTCTCTTCTTCTTATACACCCACTTACACCCAATAGGTTTAATATTGGATGATGGTGTAACAAGAGTCCAGACTGCGTTATGGGACATTGATTCAATTTCTACCTCCATAGCCTTTTGCCAGTCAGAGCTGTCAGAAGCTCCCACTGCCTCATCGTAGCTCAGTGGGTCATCCTCTTGACACTCTGGATCAACCAATAAGGTTTCTCCATAGTATCTGTCAGGAGCTCTGATGTTTCTCCCACTGCGACGAGGTGGTGGTGGTGTTACAGGATTAACAGGTTCTACAGTATCTGGTATATTATTATCTGTAATGTCAGTTCCCACTATGCTTTTGGATGCGCTATCTGAACTAGTACCCAGCAGTTCATCCAGAACTACCTTACTAGTAGGTTTGTGGTCCACAATATAATCCTGTTCTAGGAAATAGGCGTTCGTAGAAACGATCACTTTCTTTTCCTCAGGATCATAAAATAGACCACCTTTGGTCTCCTTGGAATACCCTACAAATAAGCATACTCTGGTTTTAGTTTCCATCTTTTCCCTCTTATCCCTTCGCACATGTGCAGGGCATCCCCATATTCTGAAATGCTGTATCAATGGCTTTCGCTTTGACCACAGTTCTCTAGGGGTCAGAGGCACTGACTTAGACGGAACGTGATTCAGAATATAAACTGTTGTTTGTAGGGCATATCCCCAAAAGGTCATTGGTAAACTGGCGTAACTCATCATGCTACGAACCATGTCCAACAAGGTTCGATTCCTTCTCTCGGAAACTCCATTCTGTTGTGGGGTACCTGGAGCAGTTAACTGGGTTTTTATCCCATGCTCCACCATATACCCTAGGAACTCGTCAGATAGGTATTCACCTCCTCGATCAGATCGAAGGGTTTTTATATATTTACCTGTCTGCTTTTCTACTTCAGCCCTGAACTCTTTGAACATGTCAAAGGATTCCGACTTCCGATGCATCAGGTAAATGTAACCATATCTTGAGTAATCATCAATGAATGTGATGAAATACTCATGGCCTCCTATCGCCTTGACGTTCATGGGTCCACATACATCCGAATGGATTAACTCTGATACCTCAGTGGCTCTTACTCCTTTGCCTTTAAAGGACCTCTTGGTCATCTTGCCTTCCAGGCAGGATTCACAGGTGGGAAGGATCTCCGTAAGATCTGTTTCCAGAAGCCCGGCCTTCACCATTCTATGGATCCTATCTAAGGCAATATGCCCAAGTCGTAAGTGCCACAGGTGGGTTAAATTTTCCGATGGATTCTTACGCTTAGATGAATTAACATTAAATGCTGAAGTTATTATGTTATCCTTTTCAAATTTAGGACTCACAACATAGAGATGATTCTGAACCATTCCTCTTATTATAAAAGTTCCATTCAGTTTAAACGACACACCAGAAGCATCAAAATAAACTGAATAACCTTCATTAACTAAAGAAGAAACAGAAATTAAGTTACGTCGCAAGGACGGTACATAAAAGACATCTCTAAGTGTCAAAGTCTTATTATTCGAAAAACTAAGATTAACATCTCCAATAGCTTCAGCAGCAGCCACGGCCTCAGTTCCCATGCTCAGGGTCACTTCTCCATCAAGCAATCTTCTGCTTTTCCGAAACCCCTGAAGAGAGTTACAGGCATGGTTAGTGGATCCAGAATCCACAATCCAACTAGCAAAAGTACTATTACTTGAAAGAAATGATTCAACAACTAAGAGTTGTAGATTACCTTCACCAGCATTCTGAGGCTTCTTGCAGTCCTTCTTCCAATGACCCTTCTGGCCACACCGGAAGCACTTCGTGCCCGGTTTCTTTGATTCTCCAGACCCAGAGGCTCCAGCAGAGTCCTGCACAGGCAATGACTTAGGTTTCCTTTTATGTTTCTTGCCCTGAGGTTTACCAGGCTTCTTGAAGGATCTGCGTTGCACGTGAAGTGCTTCGCCCTTCTGCTTGAAGCCATCCTCAGCTGCCTGGAGAGCTCCCAGAAGCTCTGCATTTGTCATAGCCAACTTGTTCAAATTAAAGTTGGTGACAAAGCCTTCAAAGGCTCCAGACAGTGACGAGAGGAAGATGTCTGTCATCACCTCGCCTTCTAGCACAATGTCCATGGTAGCTAGTTCGTTCTGGAACCCAAACATTTTCATCATGTGTTCCCGAACCAGCGTCCCATTGGACATCTTAGTGCCGACGAGTTTCTTGATGGTAAGGTATCGCGTAACGCGATTGTGACCTTCAAACATCTCCTTCAAATACAACATCATGTCAGAAGCGTCGGGCATCTCCTCGACTTGCTTCTGCAGAGTTGTTTGCAAGGATGCTATAATATAGCATTTACATATCTCATTGGATTCCTTCCAGTCAGTGAATGCCTTTAACTGTGCCTCTGTGGCATTGGGTCCTGGCAAATCTGGCTCAGGGTCATTAAGGGCTGTCATATGTTTACCAATCCTTAGGACCAGGTACAGGTTGCGCTTCCAGTCCTCATAGTTGGGACCGGTAAGTTTGTGGTCATTTAGGATAGCGGACAGGGGTTCTAACTTAGTCATCTGAAAATAAAGATTGAATAATGAGTATGCATTAAAAACTTATTTTATGGATTTTTAAAACAAGCTAATTATATCCATATGTCGACGCTACCCTCAAGCGAAGTCATTACCATGGATCAATTAACCATGTATGTAAGATCTCGGAATCGACTGTACCTGCCCTAGGGGGCATCATACAGCGTCAATCCGCTCACATGGGCCTTTTCCTTGACCCTATCCAAATCTGCCAACTAAGGGCTGTGATGGACCATGGTTATCTTTCGGCCAGTACCACGTGATCACCGTTGTCTTCGCAACGAATACCTCACGTGTACTTAGGATGCTTACCCACGAGCCTAAGCAATTACGACACGGGAGTTCATGCGGCCCCCACTAGGGTGGGATGAAAAGCCCTTCTCTCCTGGCCCCGTAATCGCCATATCCACAGGGAGGTCATTAAGTAATTTGGCATGGAAACACACAGCTCCCACCCTAGGGGGTGTGAAGTTATGCATCCCCACCCAAACACAAAATGACTGACCGTGGAGGCCAGAGGATCTTTTAAAAGTCCTCTCTTGCATCCCTTATAATTCTGAGGGTTATTTTGCGAGTATGAATTTATGCAAATGCAAAGGTAGCGACCTCCTAAATACTAGACCCTGGTCACACCATGCTCCCACTAGCGTTCAAACCTTTCGCCTAGCATTAATCACTCTCGGAATATCATAGTCCCTGCCTCAAGTGGATTTCTCCATTCAAGGGTCACATTACATATTCCAAGAGTATCGATGCTTTGCAAAATTGGTTATCACGCTAATGCTCTGGAGCTAATCCTAGAGTCAGACTCACTGGAAAGGACTCCCACTAGTCATGGCGCCTCGCTTATAGATTTGACAATTGATGTTCAATGGATCTCCATCTCATCTTTGATTTCGATGCTGGCCAAATAGGCACACCCGACTAGTCGGGTGCTCTCCTAATGGTGGCATAACCATATGTGATGGGATCCCACTAACATCAAAAGTCAACTAAATAATAGGCGTCATCTAGTGGGATCCTAACCTCAAACAGTCGCTTGGACCGGAGGGGAAAGGCATCCCTCTGAAAACTGATAATCATATTATCTCATCGGGGTTCGATATGAAGCATAAAGAACTAATTAAAGAAAGCAACCATAAAAACTGAATTAAGTTCAGGGTCCGACCCCTGAACCTAATTAGCACAGCGCAGGCCTCTAGCTTTCTTCGCAAGGTTCCTCGGTCCGGCTCCTCCGTCGCGCTTGCGAACACTTTGCCGGATCGTCTTCATCCTCCAGGGTTCCGCTTCCGCTCCCGATGGTGGATTTCTTTGGCACGTCTTTCTTCTCGATCTGTAACTGAAAAAGTCTAGTACGCTACGAGCAAGTGCTCGGTCGTACACAATTTCCTAGAAAGAAAAGAAAACACACCTTGAAAAAAAGGCCATGGGAAACCGAGGATGGACAAACCCCATCGCTCGCCCAATCTATGGCTCAATTACATATCCACATACAGAAAGCAAATCCAGACAATTGCTAACTCGGGGTCCGACCCCCGGTAGCAAGCACAAAGCATAGATCTAGATTTTTTATAGCGGCGCCCTGCAAGAATGATTAATAGAACAAGCACAATCTATATATATGCATGATCTAAGCGTAAGAACCCCGATGATCTCACGCATTCATCATGCGCACACATGTTAGTTTCATGAAAAAACGTGAAACGCACACCACTAATGCGGCTCTGATACCAATTGTTGGAAACTAATCCGGGTCAGAGGCTCGCAGCGGAAGTGATTTGGCGGTCGAAAGACCGTTCATGGTGCACGTTACACGATTTAAATTTTTCACAGAAACTAATCTACATATGTGTGCATGTGTATGCACGAGAATCGAAAACCCCTAACGGCAATCTAGCGTAATGATTAACTAGCATGGATGCAAATCATATTGCTCGCTAGATCTATATGTTAGATTACACATACCTTTCGTACGGATCTTTTAACCGCGGAGGATTGTCTTCTTTGTCGATGGAGACGGAAGATCGTTCGCGAAGATGCCGACGGTACGAATGGAGATGTTGCCTTCTTGTTCACCCGATCTCACACGATGCACGGAACGTCGCTCTCGGATCTCTGAGTGCCTCCGAAGAACGACCCTTCTCCTTCTTCAGAACTCCACGCGAGGAAGACGAAGTAGCAAGCGGGAAACGGGAGATGAAACGGGAGAGAACTCGAGAGATGAGAGAGAGGGGGGTTCGGTTTCTCTTGCACATGGGGCCGGCGCCCCATAGGGCTTTATAGGGCCGGCCAACACCCCTTGGATAAGGATCCAAGGGGATATTAACCCCCTCTCATTATCTCTCCATTATCTCCCTTTTATCTCTCCGCGTATTTATCCGTTTTCCCACTTTTTAGGGCTCGATATTAACCGATTTATCGCCCCATCCCTATCCATATGGCCGGCCCTATAGATGAGGGATTCTTATCCCTACATCATAGGGCCGGCCCTAGTGAGGTGTCCCACCACTAGGTTCGGCCAACAGTGAGGTCCGGCAGAGTGAGGTTTTTACCAAAACGCCCCGACGCCTCATTTTGACCATTTCTAGCGTGCGATACCTAACGGCCATTACTTAAGTGATATCTACTAGTTACTTACTATTAACTGAGGCCACCGGAGGGTGCCTCTAGCATAGTCAACTAGTCAACTCGCAACATACCCCGGTGCATCGCACCTATGCAGCGAAGTTCACTTATGGCTAGGGATTACTATATACGACTCTGTACTAATCCCGGGCTCAACCCTTAGTACTCGTATGTAGTTACGCATCTACCGTGCTCTAGTGCCAAGCACACACGGAGCGTATACTTCTTTCTTCCTCCTGCTTATGGTGTTCCGAGGAGACGGTTCAAGAACCGTACATAATGTTGATAAGGTGGAACCATCAGGGACCGGGGTTCATGGCTTCCAACTCAAGCTCGATCGACACACTACCCGAGTGTACCATCGATCCTCTGAGCTCGAGTTAACCTGCGTAGCCACCCAGAGTGCGACGCAGGCTGCACTCCAATTCACCCAGACTTACTATGTTCTCCATCATACCCCTGCTCTCCGCTCAGTAGTGGTAAACCCGCTGTCCCTCCACTTGATGCCATGATTCACTTCGAGCGGTGAAGACTACCGTCAGACTCGAATGATCATATGACTTGGTTCCTTCCAGGTTGACCTATACATCGTACCTCTGATTACCCCGTCGAGTAATCGAACCCGGTCAACAGTCAAACTGATGACCACCAGGCCTGGGTTTGGTACAGTGTAAGTCACACCAAGGAACGCACCTCCCATCAGGGGTGTGGATGGCCTGCAGGAGTGACACGCTAATGCAACGCCAGCCGGGTAACCCAGTACACCGTGGTTTTGGATCACTGCATATGGACCCTCACACATTGGTGCGCCAAAGCACCACGCAACTGGTTAGTCCATCAGTCATGGTTCCTCAGGGTTTAGGACCGTTTTACCCTAAGCAGAAACACGGCTTAGTGTACCAGTGTCTGCTCACTGATCTGTACACCGTGTTAGTTCCGTTCAGCCACAGACACTGTGCCTGGTGATGACCATGGTGAAGACATCCCATGAACTGTCATCGCCAACAGCTTAACATGATGAGGCGACCAACCTGATCATAGCTGCGAACTTATTTAGGTTATATGGGACCAATCCACTCAGTCTTCAACTCAGTGGACTACCATATAACCATGGCTCTCTGTTCTCAAAAGAACACGTAACTATGTTACGCACCTATATGCATCTCATATATTAATAACTATCAATCTTTATTAGACCAAAACATAAAGTTTTACAAGCTTAGAACACATCAATCCTAACAGCTTTGTACTGTTGCAGGTTAGTCGGTCGTGTCGCAACGCGAACCGAACTAACTGTGGCGAGGCACTAGTGCATGTGTCCTTACGTGACAACGGGAGCATGTGCGACGCCAATGATTCAGAGTACTCAGCGTAGCGCCTTTGTATCGGTTAGACTTAGGCGAAGCGCCATTTCAGTCGAACCTACGTATCGGGACACGTAGCTTTGTACCGTTGTAGGTTAGTCGGCCGTGTCGCAACACGAACCGAACTAACTGTGGTATTGAGCAGAAGTTGAGATATAATTTGATAGTCTTCCATAGAACTTGAAGCAACTATCGTTTCATTGATAATGTGAAAAATGTTACATCATAGATTTCAGATGAGGGACCTTCCGAGTTGTTTATAGTCGGTGGTCTTTTACTCTGATCGGTCGATGGGGTGTTTCCCTTTGGTGTTCGTGGTATTCTGATCCTCTACGGGTCTATCGTCTGCCGCCTCGGCCTCTTGAAGGTTTTATCTTTCTCAGCCTGAGCATTGCGAGCTTGAGCTATTGGTCTTGTTGGTGCGTTCGTGGTCTTCTGATACTCTACGGGTCTATCGTCTGCCGCCTTGGCCTCTTGGAGGTTTCATCTTTCTCAGCCTGAGCATTGCGAGCTTGAGCTATTGGTCTTGTTGGTGCCTTATCAGAAAGGCACTTCTCGAGGTCACGTTTCTTGCGAGCGACTTGATCGTCCTCTACCTCGATCTCCTTTTGAATTTGATCGAATAGCACTCCGAGAGAGGCAGGAGGGTTGCGGATAAGGTCATTATAGATGTGGAGGTCAAAGCGTGGGGCATTATGGAATGCAAGCATGATGGCTTCATCGTCAAGGTGGTGTTCGGAGAGTGCAACATGCTCATTCCGGAACCTCCGAGAGAACTCGCGAAGGGTTTCATCTGATCTCATCCTGAGCCGGTAAAGGGAGTCCAGCTTCTTCTCCGGCTTGAGGTTCAACCGATAATGTTGAACAAAGAGATCTGCCAGATCATCGAACCAACTTACAGAACCAGTCGGGAGGTTGTGATACCAATTGATCGACATATCGTCCAGGCTGCCAGCAAAGGTGCGGCATAGAGCCTGGTTGTCGCTATCATGTGGCGTCAACGCTTGCCTGAAGGTGAGGACGTGCAACGTTGGATCTCCAGTCAAGCAATTGAACTTGGGGAGAGTGGGGGCTTTCCAGATTCGAGGAAATAGGGCGTGGAGAATATGCCGATGAAGTGGGCCTTTAGAGGCATGATCATTCCTTCTATTGCCTCCCTGGTCGGAGAAGCGTCTTGGAGGAAGAGGAGGTAGAAAGGGCGTCGGAGTCCATCTCGTCATTCGATGCCCGGTTGGGGCTTGGTCGCCATTATAATATTGTCGAACTCTAGAGCGGTGTCCGTCATTCCGAACATCCCTCACGATGCAGGGATAGAAGGATGACTCGGAACCGAGAGGCTCAGGATAGCGAGCAGATTCATTGAGCCGTTCCTAGACCGTTGGCTTGGGAGGAATAAGTGAGGGTCTTCTTGAGAGGGATTCAAGGGACTGTCGAGGGATGTCGATGGCGGATCGTCTGGAAGGAGCAGAAGATTGGTCGACCGATCGGCAGACGTTTGCTTCGTCGTTGATGCCGGTGCCTGACTGCGGAGGGTTGACTCTTGCATTGACGGTGATTTGTCGGAGAGAGTCTCTCTCAACCATAAGAGCAGCGTTCTGCTTCATGAGAGTGAGGAGCTGAAAATCCTCTGCAGTGATCTGGTATGTCGCTTGAGCATCGGCACTGTGAGAGATGTGTGCTTTCCCCAAGCGCTGAGGTGTTAGGTTAGTGGGTTGAGGTGACCGTCGAAGTTGAGCCTGGGTGGCGCGATCAACCGACGGGCGACTCCTCGAATTGGCAGCGAGTTGCTGTTCCGGATGCTGGCTTGTTGCAAACCGGTGACTCATTGATCGAGTCGTCAGATGCTGAGCGTCTGGGTGCATGCCACTTTCCTCTGGCTGGTCCATCGGTGTCTTCGCCATTTAAGTGTAGCGATGGAGGTAGATGGGTTACTCGAGCAACCGATACTTGCTACCGGAGGAGTTAGGAAACTTGGACGTTGCAAATTGATAGGATTCGAATCCCACAGACGGCGCCAAACTGTGGGGGAGGATTTCGGCCGTCGTACGTGACCCTCCTCCAACAGTCGATTGAAGGTTTGACCCTTCGGGATGTGGCGCGCTTCGAAGCGCTGAGTTGTGACTTGCTGGGCTGTCACACAAGCACTGTAGAGTAGAAAGGTAGAGAAAGAGATGACACAGGATATGGTGACGAAGTTCGGCCGAAGCCTACGTCTCTGTGCGGTAAGACGCAACCTTTGAATCCACTATCTCTGAGTAAACAGTAGAGCTACTCTTGACAGGCCGAGGAGTGCTTCTTACAAGTAATCAGAGGGTGGAAAAGGAGTCTGAAAACCAGAAAGCTCAAGGAGCTCTGGAAAATAGAAAGTGGGTTTCTGGTCTGGAATTTGGGATCTGGAATCATTTACAGGGTTTGCTATTTATAAGGGCTTAGTTTATCTAGGAAATATTCTAGGAATATTTCTAAGAATATCCGGGGTTTGGTAAATACTCGGGGGGATTTACCAGACCCCAGATAGTGCAAGTGGGCCCCAGGCAGGGCTGTGGGTCCCACCGTTGTACCCATGGGCCCCAGGCAGGGCTACGGGTCCCACCATTGGACTCGTGGGCCCCAGGCAGGGCTGCGGGTCCCACCGTTGGACTCGTGGGCCCCAAGTGGGGCCGTGGGTCCCACTGTTGGGCGTTAGCCAGATTTTGCACCCACAGTGCCGAGGCGGCGAAGCTTGCCTTGGACTTCGTCTTCGAATATCGAGGTGAAGGTCGTCTCGAGCCGAGATGGTGCCAACGTCTTGGGCTTCGTCAGGTGCCGAGGTGGCGAAGTTTACCTCAGACTTCATCTTCGAATATCGAGGCGAAGGTCACCTCGGGCCAAGACGGTGCCAACGTTTCGGTCTTTGTCAAGTACCGAGGAGGCGGTGGTTGCCTCGGGCTTTGTTTTCGAATGCCAAAGCGAAGGTCGCCTCGGGCCGAGATGGTGCCGATGTCTCGGGCTTTGTCAGGTGCTGAGGCGGTGAAGCCTGTCTCGGACTTTGTCTTCGAATACCGAGGCGAAGGTCGTCTCGGGCCGAGACGGTGCCAACGTCTTGGGCTTCGTCTGGTGCAGAGGTGGCGAAGTCTGCCTCGGACTTCATCTTCGAATGCCGAGGCGAAGGTCGCCTCGGGCCGAGACGGTGCCAATGTCTCGGGATTTGTTAGGTGCCGAGGAGGCTGAGGTTGCCTCGGGATTTGTTTTCGAATGCCAAGGCGAAGGTTGCCTCGGGCCAAAACGGTGCCGATATCTAGGGCTTCGTCAAGTACCGAGGCGGTGAAGCCTGCCTCGAACTTTGTCTTCGAATGTCGAGGTGAAGGTCGCCTCGGGCCGAGACGGTGCCGACGTCTCGGGCTACGTCAGGTGCCGAGGCGGTGAAGCCTGCCTCGGACTTTGTCTTCGAATGCCGAGGCGAAGGTCGCCTCGGGCCGAGACGTTGCCGATGTCTCAGGCTTCGTCAAGTGCAGAGGCATCGAAGCTTGCCTCGGACTTTGTCTTCGAATGCCGAGGCGAAGGTCATCTCGGGCCGAGATATTGTCAACGTCTCGGGCTTCGTCAGGTGCCGAGGCGGTGAAGCTTGCCTTGGACTTTGTCTTCGAATGCTGAGGCGAAGGTCGCCTCGGGCCGAGACGGTGCCAACGTCTCGGGCTTTGTCAGGTGCCGAGGAAGCGGAGGTTGCCTCGGGCTTTGTTTTCAAATGCCATGGCAAAGGTCGCCTCGGGCCGAGATGGTGCCAACGTCTCGGGCTTCGTCAGGTGTCGAGGCGGTGAAGCCTGCCTCGGACTTTGTCTTCGGATGCCGAAGCGATGACGTCTTGGGCCGAGACGATGCCGACGTCTCGGGCTTCGTCAGGTATCGTGGCGGCGAAGCTTGCCTCGGATTTTTCTTTTGAATGCCAAGACTATCACCTTGGGCCGAGATGATGTTGTTGTCTCGGGATTTGTCTTCGAATGCCAAGGGTGGGACCTTGGACTTACTGATTGACGGGGGGTAAGAATTTGGAGTATTCAGCATGGTGCCTTTGTATCGGTTGGACTTAGGCGAAGCACCATTTCAGTCGAACCAACGTATCGGGACACGTAGCTTTGTACCGTTGCAGGTTAGTTAGCCGTGTCGCAATGCGAACCAAACTAACTGTGGCGGGGCACTAGTGTATATGTCCTTACGTAACAACGGGAGCACGTGCGACGCCAATGATTCGGAGTACTTGGCGTAGCGCCCTTGTATCGGTTGGACTTAGGCGAAGCACCATTTTAGTAAAACCTACATATCGGGACACGTAGCTTTTGTACCATTGCAGGTTAGTTGGCCGTGTCGCAACACGAACCGAACTAACTGTGGCGGGGCACTAGTGCATGTGTCCTTGCATGACAATGGGAGCATGTGCGGCGCCAATGATTCGGAGTACTCAGCGTAGCGCCCTTGTATCGGTTGGACTTAGGCGAAGCACCGTTTCAGTCAAACCTACGTATCGGGACACATAGCTTTGTACCGTTGCAGGTTAGTCGGCCAGGTCGCAACGCGAACCGAACTAACTGTGGCGAGACACTAGTGCATGTGTCCTTACGTGACAACGGGAGCACATGCGACGCCAATGATTCGGAGTACTCAACGTAGCGCCCTTGTATCGGTTGGACTTAGGCGAAGCGCTGTTTCAGTCGAACCTACGTATCGGGACACGTAGCTTTGTACCGTTGCAGGTTAGTCGGCCGGGTCGCAACGCGAACCGAACTAACTGTGGCGAGGCACTAGTGCATGTGTCCTTACGTGACAACGGAAGCATGTGTGACGCTAATGATTCAGAGTACTCAAAGTAGCGCCCTTGTATCGGTTGGACTTAGATGAAGCGCCATTTCAGTCGAACCTACATATCGGGACACGTAGCTTTGTACCGTTGTAGGTTAGTCGGCTGTGTCGCAGCACGAACCGAACTAACTGTGACGTTGAGTAGAAGTTGAGATAAAATTTGATAGTCTTCGATAGAACTTGAAGCAATTGTCATTTCATTGATAACTTAGAAGATATTACATCATGGATTTCAGATGAGGGACCTTTCGAGTTATTAATTGTCGGCGATCTTCTACTCTGATCGGTTGACAGGGTGCTTCCCTTTGGTGTCCGTGGTCTTCTGAGGCTCTAAGGGTCTATCGTCTGCCCGTCTTGGCCTCTTAGAGTTTCCATCTTCCTCAGCCTAAGTGTTGCGAGCTTGAGCTGTTGGTCTGGTTGGTGCCTTATCAGAAAGGCACTTCTCGAGGTCACGTTTCTTACGAGCAACTTGATCATCCTCTACCTCGATCTCCTTTTGAATTTAATCGAATAGTACTCCGAGGGAGGCAGGAGGATTGCGGATGAGGTCATTATAGATGTGGAGGTCAAAACGTAGGGCATTCTGGAATGCGAACATGAGGGCTTCATTGTCGAGGTGATGTCCGGAGAGCGTAGCATGCTCGTTCTGGAACCTCCGAGAGAACTCTCGGAGGGTTTCGTCCGATCCCATCCTGAGCCGATAGAGGGAGTCCAGCTTCTTCTCCAGCTTGAGGTTCAGTCGATAGTGTTGAACGAAAAGGTCTGCCAGATCCCTGAATTGACTTACAGAGGTCGTAGGAAGGTTGTGATACCAGTCCAGCGACATGTCATCTAGACTGCCAGCGAAGGTGCGATATAGAACTTGGTTGTCGTGGTCGTGTGGTGTCAATGCCTGTTTGAAGGCAAGGACTATTGTAGCTCGTGTGTCCTTAGTATGGATTTTCTGTATTAACATTAATAAAGATGGCTTTGGTTATTGCTTTAATTAGAATACTACTATGGTATATGATAATTCTCATATAATAAAAGGACCCTAGGGAACACAGTAGGCCACTGAGGCGCATGGAGGATCCATGCTTGGGAGACCCAGTGGACCAGTTCTGTATAGACCTAGAACTAGTTCACAGCTTAGGTGATGCCGGTCGCTTCACCGAGAACAAGCTGTTGGCAGGTAGAGGATGTGGTGAAGTCTCCACCACGGGAACGTGGGATTCCTATTCACCTGACCAAGCACGATGATCATGTTGAACAGGAACCAAGACGGTGCACAGTTCAGTGATTCAGACACTGGTGCATAAACCGTCTTACTACTATAGATAATCTGTCCTTAACCCTGAGGGACCATGTACACTGGGCCAACCAGTTGTGTGGTGCTTTGATGTGCCAACGTATGCGGGCCTTCCATAGTCCAATACCACGGTACGTTGGGTTACCAGGCTGGCGCTTGAGTGACATATAATCCCTACAGGTTATCCGACGTCCAGTGTTGGATGGGTGCGGTTTGATGAGTCAATCTGTCCATACAGTTAACCCAGGCCTGGTGGTTGTCAGTATGACTGACAATGTTCCGGATGCTAGGCATAGCACCGGAAGGTGTGTGGTGTTATAGATGACAAGTCATCAAACCCTAGTCAGATGATCGATCGGGATCTGACAGTGCTCCCCACCGCCCGAGTCATATCATGGCACCAGTAATAGGAGGGACTAAGGATTATCGGAGTATAGTAAAGAATAGGGTTACGAGGGAGTAACATAAGTTTAGGATCACTAGAGTTCAACTCGCGTCGCACTCTGGGTGGCTACGTGGGTTAATCGGATTAGGGCTGATTAACGGAACTTTCGGTGTGTCACCGGAACAGTTAATCAGGGATCTGGTTGCAGCTAGAAATCCCAAACCCTGAAGGTTCCACCCTATCGTTGCGTATAGGAATTGTTCCCCGACCTAGTTGGATACGTTGGATGCGAAGTAGCGTGATGGAGCGCAAGCCCGGAGCCTAAGAACCTAATTCACATGTGTTACGGGCCATAGGGGTATTTTGGTAAATACTGAAATATGGATCAGAACATATTGAATATGGATCTTGGATTGAGCGGAATAATTCCAGGAGCTCACAGGTGCTGACGGAACTCGATTCCGAGTAGCGCACCTCACTCAGTCTCACTTTCAGTTTTCCGCTTTTCGTGAAAGGACGTTTTCGTCCGGACTTCACGAGACACCCGGAAGACCTAAATCCGATCCCCCCTTGTCCTTATCCATCTAGGGGCCGACCCTAGGCTCCTTGGAGCCATGGGAGACCGGCCCTATAAAGGAAATAGGGAGGGGAGGGGCCGGCCTTATGGTTCTACTCCCTCCCCTCCAAAAATCCGACCCTAGTCTCCTCCTTTGTGGTTTCGGCCAAGGAAAAGAGAGAAAGAAGAAGGGAGAAGGAAGAGGAAGGAAGGAGAAGGAAGAAAGGAGAAAGAGGAGGAGAAAATCTTGAGGCTCGCCATCATCATCGCAACGGATTCTTCCGTCGGCTCGAAATCCTTGCACTCAGAGACGGGATTTCGAGGATTCTTCAATTCGCCAAGGACAAGGTGATATCCGACAGTTTCCCTTGTGATTCTAGTGCGGTTCTTCATCGTTCCGTTTTCTCCAGATCACAGATCCAAAAAGGTATGATGAATCTAAACACCTAAGTAGATGCATTCATGTCTTTCGTAGATCGTAGTATGCCTCTAGGGTGTCCGCACATATGCTAAGATCATAGATTTGTATGTAGATTGTTTATGTCATGAATTGTAATGAAACATACACCGTATGATCTTCGGATCTTTCTTTTGCTTCCGCTGTGACTCTGATACACGGATCCAATTCCAATAATTGGTATCAGAGCACGCTTTAGTGTATGTTTCATGCATAAATTCGTGAAAACATCATGTGAATATATGATGACATATGTTTTCGTCGGGGTTCGGCGTAGATCATGCATATGGATTGTTCTATGTATCGTTTTTTTGCAGGTGCCGCGCTGAATAGTAATCTGTGATTGCATGCATCCGGGGGTCGGACCCCAGATTTTATTTTGCATTGATTATTATTGTGGATTTGTAAGGCTCTAGATGAGCGAGGGTGGGGGTTGACCATCCTCGGTTCCCTGACCATGTTTCTAGGATTGTCTTCTTTACTTTCTAGCGAAATTGTACACGAACGAGCACTTACTCGGAGCGTGTTAGTTTTTCGGTCACAGGAAGAAGGAGATGATGCTACATCCACGGTTCGGGCAAGCGGTACCATGGCGTGCAAAGACCCGGCGAAAGCGTGCACGTTGGCGATGAAGGGGATCATCGTCAGAGATCGTGCAGAACGGAAGAGCAGGATATCTTGGCTGTGCTATTCAGGTTCAGGGGTCGGACCCTGGACTTGATTCAGTTTGGATGCTTTATCTGTTGTTTCTCTTTATTCAGTATTTAGAGAACCCCGATGATAATGTGATTATCATTTTTGCTTGTGAGTTTGTCTCTAGATCAGGCTTAGGATTAGTACTAAAATTATGGATTCATCGGTGTCTCTATATGCTTCTAACACGTGCGAATCTGGTGGCTAGCTAAAAGGAAAGGCGGTAACCGCCCTCGTGGTAGTTCAGGTAGCCAAGTACTGTGCACTGAGATAGCGCAGTGTTAGATTTATTTAGAGATAATTAACTAATGTCTCCATAAGAAGTATGATAACCCTAGTGGGATGCCCTTTCCCCACGTGGTCCTAGCGACCAAGTTAGGTTAGGATTTCACTGTGTGATACCAGTTTTTAGATGACGTTTGATGGTAGTATGAACTCATCACGATTTGGTTATGCCACCATTAGGTTGAGGTCCGGCGAAGGTTGTCGGATGTCCCTATTTGGCCAGCATCGAAACCTGTAATGAGATGAGGTCTACTATGACATCAGGCATCAAATTGTGAACGAGACGTCATCGTAGTGGGAGTCCTTTCCACGTTGACCTTAGGCTAGGCTCCAGATCTTAGGATTATGGGCAAACTAGTGAAGTATCGGGATCCTTGGAATCTATGTAATGTGATCCTTGCAAGAAAGGCGAAAGCAAGCTAAGTATTCAAGGTAGGGACTATGATATTTTCCGAGGATACTAATGCTTTGCGGGAGGGTTTGTAATCCTAGTGGGAGCACGGTAGACCAGGGTCTATGTCTAGGAGGTCGTGACCATTCTAGATATGCATAAAACCTCATAAAGAAGGGATGTGTAAGAGGTTCCCTCCAAAGGGGAGCCCCTGGCCTCTACAATCAACCGGCTAAGGGTCTGAGTGGGAGGTACGCAGTTCGATATTCCCACCGGGTGAGAGCTGTGTTTCCTTCCATGCTGGTTCGCCTAGTGGTTTCCTTTGGGACATAGAGGATGCCGGTGGCAGTGGGTGGCGGTTTTTTCTTGTACCGCGGGAGCCTATGAACCCCCCTGCCGACACCACCTAGATTTGTGGGAAGCATCTGAAAGCTTGTGTGAAGCCGCTATTGTTGCGCACGCGGGTCACATAAAGCTGGCCAAAAGGAGACTGGGAGGTCTTTTAGTTTACCATGGGTAATTCTGATGAAGACTGGGTCGTAAAAGCCCCGTTGGCAGAAGCGGTTGCATACCCTCACCGAGATGCTGTCTCCAATTCAAGGCCGATAGTCTCAGTGCTCCAGCCCAGGGAATTTTGATTCCTGGATGTCTCCACTTGAGGTGGTGAAGACATAGCGACTGGAGTAGACATTATCTATTTCTAAATTCCATGAAATAGATTGTAGTAGACCCTAACTATTGCTTTAAACCATTGTTTACAGAAATCATGACCAAGCTCGACCCCCTTGCCTCCATACTTAATGATAACAAACTTACGGGACCAAACTACGAGGACTGGAAGCGTAACCTGATGCTCGTCCTAAGGGTTGGCAAACACACAATTGCCCTAAGTACCCCTCAACCGGCCATGTCGGGACCAAGTGCAACTGAGGCCCAGTTAAAGGAATGGAAAGACTGGCTAGATGCTGATGAGATGTGCAAGTGCTACATTGTGGCATCCTTGCAGACCGTCCTTCAGAAGCAAATCGAAGACATGGCCTTTGCTTCAGACATGATGCTCTACCTAAAGGAAATGTTCGAGGGTCATAGTCGGGTAACTCGTTACCTGACCATCAAAAAATTGGTGTCCACGAAGATGGCAGAGGGGACTTTAGTTCGGGATCATATGCTGAAATTGTTTGGTTATGTGAATGAGCTTGGTTCCTTCGATATCATCTTGGATGCAGAGATCCAGACCGATATTTTCTTCACGTCTCTGTCAGGAGCGTTTGAGGGCTTCGTTACCAACTTCAACCTTAACCGGTTGGAGATGTCTAACGCAGAGCTCCTAGCGGCGCTCCAGGCGGCAGAGGACGGGATGAAGGCAGGAGCCCAATCCCTGAACGTAGAGCGGAATTCTTCTCTGAAAGCCAAGGGCAAGTTTCAGAAAAGAAAGTCTAAGAAGCCCGTAAAGATGGGCCAGGTGCAGTTGCAGGTTTCCAAGCAGAATGGTCCGGCGAAGCCCAAAGGAAAATATTTCCGATGCGGCAAGAAGGGGCACTGTAAGGGCGACTGCCGCGCGGCTCCCAAGAAGGCTGAGACAGGTATATCTCAAATCCATATAGTGGAATCCCTTGTAGCATCCAGTTATTCTCCAGTTTCATGGATTGTGGATTCTGGTTCCACTAACCATGCTTGTAATAATTTGCAGGGGTTCAAGGAGACAAGAAAACTGGGTGAAGGAGAGATAATCCTAAGCATGGGAACTGAGGCCGTGGCAGAGGCTGAAGCAGTTGGAGATGTCATCTTGCAGTTCCTTGATGGAAGAAGTTTATTACTTAAAGACATACTTTATGTACCGTCCTTGAGACGTAATTTAATTTCTGTTTCCTTATTGAATAATGAAGGTTTTTCAGTTTTATTTGATGCTTCTGGTGTGTCAATTAAATTGAATGGTTTCTTTGTTTGTAAGGGAAAGATACAGAATGGTCTCTATGTAATTAACTCTAATCATAAGCAGGATAACATAACTGAAGCTTGTGTGATTAATTCATCTAAAAGGAAAAATCCCTTAGATAATCCAGCACTCCTTTGGCATCTAAGGCTTGGACACATAGCCTCAGACAGGATTCACAGGTTGGTTAAGGTAGGACTCTTAAGTCCAGATATTTCAGAAAGCCTACCGACGTGTGAGTCTTTCCTGGAAGGCAAGATGACTAAAAGGTCTTTCCGAGCCAAAGGTAGCAGATCTAAGGAGGTATTGGAGTTGGTACACACTGATGTATGTGGGCCCATAAGTGTCCGTGCTATAGGAGGCTTCGAGTATTTTATCACCTTTACAGATGATCACTCGAGGTTTGGATACATATACCTAATGCGGCGGAAGTCTAAATCCTTTGATAAGTTCAAGGAGTTCAGAGCTGAAGCAGAAAAGTAGACGGGTAAAAGTATTAAGTCTCTTCGATCGGATCGAGGAGGCGAATACCTATCGAATGAATTTATAGGGTACCTGCGTGAGCATGGGATCATATCCCAATTGACTGCACCAGGGACACCACAACAAAACGGTGTATCTGAGAGGAGAAATCAAACTTTGTTAGACATGGTTCGGACTATGATGAGTTATGCAATATTGCCATCTAGTTTTTGGGGATATGCCCTAGAGACGGCAGCATATACTTTGAACTTTGTTCCATCAAAGTCAGTACCCCTAACTCCTTGGGAGCTGTGGTTAAAGCGAAAGCCAAACCTACAACACTTTAGGATTTGGGGTTGTCCAGCACATGTGCGGAAGGACAAGCGAGATAAAATGGAGTCAAAAACTAAGGTATGTCTATTCGTTGGGTATCCAAAAGGGACAAAGGGTGGTCTATTTTATGATCCTGAGGATAGAAAGGTTGTCGTCTCGACGAACGTCGTATTCTTGGAGCAAGATTATTTAATAGACCATAAGCCCACCAGTAAAGTAGTTCTTGAAGAATTGCTTGGTACTGATGGGAGTACGCAGACAGAAAACGTAGTGGGAGTCGATACCACTAAGATTAACGGTACTGTAGAATCGACTCCTATGGAACCACCGCAGGTTCGTCGCAGTGGGAGGACCACAAGTGCTCCTGATAGATACATTGGAGAAGCTTTTATGGTTGATCCAGAGTTTCAGGAAAATGATCCTCTGAACTATGACGAAGCGATGGTATCCACTGACCATGCAGCATAGCAGGAAGCCATGGAGGCAGAACTGACATCGATGTCCCAAAACTCGGTCTGGACACTTGTAACACCACCTCACAACATTAAACCTGTTGGGTGTAAGTGGGTGTACAAAAGGAAAAGAGGTCCGGATGGTACCGTTGAGACTTACAAAGCTAGACTAGTCGCTAAGGGTTAGACCCAGTGAGAAGGGATCGACTATGACGAAACCTTTTCGCCAGTGGCTATGCTTAAGTCTATCCGGATCCTCTTGTCCATTGCAGCCCATTATGATTGGGAGATCTGGCAAATGGACGTCAAGACCGCATTCCTCAATGGGGATTTGGAAGAAGACATCTACATGTCTCAGCCTCCAGGCTTTGTCGCAAAAGGTCAGGAAGGTCTGGTGTGCAAGTTGCAAAGGTTCATTTATGGACTGAAGCAAGCATCCAGAAGTTGGAACATGCGTTTTGATCAGGCTATCCAGTCTTATAGATTTGAACAGAACGTGGATAAACCATGTGTTTATAAAAGGAGCGATAAGACTGCAGTAGTTTTTCTAGTGCTTTACGTAGACGATATCCTGCTCATCGAAAACGATGTTGGAACATTGTCTACAGTGAAGGTGTGGTTATCCTCTCAATTTGACATGAAAGACCTGAGTGAAGCGAGTTATGTTCTGAGGATCAAGGTAACTCGAGATCGCCAGAACAAGATTCTCTCGCTGTCACAGTCAGCCTACATAGATACTATCTTGGTCAGATTCAGTATGCACAACTCCAAGAAGGGACTGGTTCTATTCAGACATGGAATGAAATTGTCCAAGGATCAGGGTCCTAAGACTCCTGAGGAGAGGGCAGAGATGCAGAAGATACCTTATGCTTCGGCTATACGGAGTCTGATGTATGCCATGCAGTGCACGAGACCAGATATATGCTATGCAGTAGGCATGATGGGCAGGTATCAGTCAAATCCGGGTCCAGGGCACTGGACTGGTGTGAAAAGTATAATCAAATATCTCCGTAGGACGAGAGATTATGAGTTAGTTTACTCTTCACAGGAACTAATACCGATTGGATATACGGATTCTGACTTTGCATCAGATCCGGAATCCAGGAGATCGACGTCAGGGTTTGTGTTTTCATTAGGAGGAGGAGCTGTCAGTTGGAGGAGCGTGAAGCAGGGATGCATCGCGAATTTGACGACAGAGGCTGAGTACGTTGCGGCATGCAAAGCAGCTAAGGAGGCGGTGTGGCTCAAGAAGTTCCTCACGGACTTAGGATGCGTACCGGGAGCTCAAGATCCTATTGTCATTACTGTGACAATAATAGAGCGGTAGCACAATCCAAGGAGCCAAGATATCACCAGAAGAGCAAGCATATCGAGCAGAAATACTACATTATCCGGGACTTGCAGAAGCGAGGGGAGGTTGCAGTGACTCAGGTGGCGTCTGCAGATAACATGGCGGACCCTTTCACAAAGGCGTTACCGACCAAGGCTTTTGAGAAGCACGTGGATGCTATGGGAGTTAAGACTGTTGTTCCCCGCTAGGCCAAGTGGAAGATTGTTGTAGCTCGTGTGTCCTTAGCGTGGATTTTCTGTATTAATATTAATAAAGATGACTTTGGTTATTGCTTTAATTAGAATACTACTATGGTATATGATAATTCTCATATAATAAAAGGACCCTAGGGAACACAGTAGGCCACTGAGGCGCATGGAGGATCCATGCTTGGGAGACCCAGTGGACCAGTTCTGTGTAGACCTAGAACTAGTTCACAGCTTAGGTGATGCCGGTCGCTTCACCGAGAACAAGCTGTTGGCAGGTAGAGGATATGGTGAAGTCTCCACCACGGGAACGTGGGATTCCCATTCACCTGACCAAGCACGATGTTCGTGTTAAACAGGAACCAAGACGGTGCACAGTTCAGTGATTCAGACACTGGTGCATAAACCGTCTTACTACTATAGATAATTTGTCCTTAACCCTGAGGAACCATGTACACTGGGCCAACCAGTTGTGTGGTGCTTTGATGTGCCAACGTGTGCGGGCCTTCCATAGTCCAATACCACGGTACGTTGGGTTACCCGGCTGGTGCTTGAGTAACATGTAATCCCTACTGGTTATCCGACATCCAGTGTTGGATGGGTGCGGTTTGATGAGTCAATCTATCCACACAGTTAACCCAGGCCTGGTGGTTGTCAGTATGACTGACGATGTTCCGGATGCTAGGCATAGCACTGGAAGGTGTGTAGTGTTATAGATGACAAGTCATCAAACCCTAGTCAGATGATCGATCGGGATCTGACGGTGCTCCCCACTGCCCGAGTCGTATCATGGCACCAGTAATAGGAGGGACTAAGGATTATCGGAGTATAGTAGAGAACAGGGTTACAAGGGAGTAACATAAGTTTAGGATCACTAGAGTTCAACTCGCGTCGCACTTTGGGTGGCTACGCGGGTTAATCGGATTAGGGCTGATTAACGAAACTTTCGGTGTGTCACCGGAACAGTTAATCAGGGATTCAGTTGCAGCTAGAGATCCCGAACCCTGAAGGTTCCACCCTGTCGTTGCGTATAGGAATTGTTCCCCGACCTAGTTGGATACGTTGGATGCGAAGTAGCGCGATGGAGCGCAAGCCCGGAGCCTAAGAACCTAATTCACATGTGTCACGGGCCGTAGGGGTATTTTGGTAAATACTGAAATATGGCTCAGAACATATTGAATATGGATCTTGGATTGAGTGGAATAATTCCAGGAGCTCACAGGCGCTGACGGAACTCGATTCCGAGTAGCGCACCTCACTCAGTCTCACTTTCAATTTTTCGCTTTTCGTGAAGGGCGTTTTCGTCCGGACTTCACGATAGACACCCGGAAGACCTAAATCCGATCCCCCCTTGTCCCTATCCATCTAGGGGCCGGCCCTAGGCTCCTTGGAGCCATGGGAGACCGGCCCTATAAAGGAAATAGGGAGGGGAGAGGCCGGCCCTATGGCTCTACTCCCTCCCCTCCAAAAATCCGACCCCTAGTCTCCTCCTTTGTGGTTTCGGCCAAGGAAAAGAGAGGAAGAAGAAGGGAGAAGGAAAAGGAAGGAAGGAGAAAGAGGAGAAGAAAATCTCGAGGCTCGCCATCGTCTTCGCAACGGATTCTTCCGTCGGCTTGAAATCCTTGCACTTAGAGACGGGATTTCGAGGATTCTTCAATTTGCAAAGGACAAGGTGCTATCCGACAGTTTCCCTTGTGATTCTAGTGCGGTTCTTCATCGTTCCGTTTTCTCCGGATCATATATCCAAAAAGATATGATGAATCTAGACACCTAAGTAGATGCATTCATGTCTTCCGTAGATCGTAGTATGCCTCTAGGGTGTCCGCACATATGCTATGATCATAGATTTGTATGTAGATTGTTTTATGTCACGAATTGTAATAAAACATACACCGTATGATCTTCAGATCTTTCTTTTGCTTCCGCTGCGACTCTGATACACGGATCCAATTCCAATAAGGACGTGCAACGTTAGATCTCTCGTTAAATAGTTGAACCTAGGGAGAACGGGGGCTTTCCAGCTTCGAGGAAACTGGGCTCAGAGAATGTGCTGATGAAGTGGCCTTTCGGAGGCGTGATTGTTCCGACGATCACCTCTTTGGTCAGAGAGACATCTCGGAGGAAGAGGAGGTAAAGCGGGCGTTGGAGTCCATCTCGTTGTCCGATGCCCAATTGGGGTTCAATCACCATTGTAATGTTGTCGAACTTTGAAGCTGTGCCCATCATTCTGAACATCCCTCACGATGTAGGGTTTAAAGGATGACTCGAAGCAGAGAGACTTGGGATGGCATGCAGACTCACTGAGACGATCCCAGACAATCAGCCTGGGAGCAATAGGCGAGGGTCCTCTCGAGAGGGATTTGAGAGAACATCGCGGGATATCGACGACGGATCGTCTGGAAGGAGCGGGAGATTTGTCAGTCGATCGGCAGACGTCTGCTCCGTCTTTGATGCCAGTGGCAGACCATGGGAGGTCAGTTCTTGCTTCGACGACAATCTATTGAAGAGAGTCTCTTTCCACCATTAGAGCGGCGTTCTGCTTCATGAGGGTGAGGAGTTGATAGTCCTCTATTGTGATTTGGTAAGACGCTTGAGCACTGGTACCGGGAGAGACGTGTGCTTTCCCCAAGCGTTGAGAAATTTGGTCAGTGAGTTGAGGCGACTGTCGAGGTTGAGCCTGGGTGGTGCGATCAATGGACGGGCGACTCCTTGAATTAACTGCAAGTTGCTGTTCCGGGTGTTGGCTCGTAGCGAATCGATGACTCATTGAGCGAGTCATCGGATGCTGAGCGTCTGGGTGCATGATGTTTTCCTTCGGCAAAGGATTTGGGAAGCTTGGAAGTTGCAAGTTGCAAGTTGATAGGACGGATCCCACAGACGGTGCCAAACTGTGGGGGAGGATTTCGGCCGTCGTACGTGAACCTCCTCCAACAGTCGATTGAAGGTTTGACCCTTCGGGATGTGGCGCGCTTCGAAGCACAGAGTTGTGACTTGCTAGGCTGTCACACAAGCACTATAGAGTAGAAAGATATAGTTGACACTAGAAAGAAGTTCGGCCGAAGCCTACGTCTCCATGCGGTAAGACGCAACCTTTGAATCCACTATCTCTGAGTAAACAGTAGAGCTACCCTCGACAGGCCGAGGAGTGCTTCTTACAAGATGATAGAGGGTGGAGAGGAGATCTGAAAACCAGAGAGCTCGAGGAGCTCTGGAAAACAGAAAGTGGAATTATGGTTTGGATTTTGGGATCCGGAATCATTTACAGGGTTTGCTATTTATAAGGGATTAGTTTATCTGGAGAATATTCTAGGAATATTCCCAGGAATATCCAGGGTTTGGTAAATACCCGGGGGGGATTTACCAGATCCCAGATAGTGCAAGTAGGCCCCAGGCAGGGCTGTGGGTCCCACCATTGTACTCGTGGGCCCCAGGTAGGGCTGCGGGTCCCACCGTTGGACTCGTGGGCCCTAGGCAGGGATGCGGGTCCCACCATTATACTCGTGGGCCCCAGGCAGGACTGCGGGTTCCATTGTTGGACTCGTGGACCCCAGGTAGGGCTGTGGGTCCCACTATTGGGCGTTAGCCAGATTTTGCACCTACACGTACCATATGCCACATTATAGCATGCCTATATATATATATATATATATATATATATATATATATATATATATATATATATATATATATATATATATATATATATATATATATATATATATATATATATATATATATATATATATATATATATATATATATATATATATATATATATATATATATATATATATGGGCATGCTATAATACGGCATGCGGTAAGTGCGGCACTACAAGTACCACAGCCGTCTAATGCACCCGTTGTGTGCATCGCTTGCACGCAGTGGTGCATCAGACGGTCCTAGCGCAGTCCCGCAATTACCGCATGCCCCTATATATATATATATATATATATATATATATATATATATATATATATATATATATATATATATATATATATATATATATATATATATATATATATATATATATATATAGAGAGAGAGAGAGAGAGAGAGAGAGAGAGAGAGAGAGAGAGGAATGCTTAGGTGAGCTATGAGCTACGGAAGGAGAAAATGAGCTACGGATATTTTGACCACCCTAGAAGTTTTGGAATTTCGTGAAAATCGGTGGGTGTGTTCTCTAGGGTAACATGATCATCCTCACCAATTTTTAAGGAATTCCAAAACTTCTAGGGTCATCAAATGGTAGAAGCAAAATTAACGGTTACTACGGACGGTAGATAAAGCTTCTACCATTTGATGACCATAGATATAGCAGATATATTGTAGTGGCTTCTACCATTCGAGCCTGCACCCGGGGTGCAGCGTTAACGCTGCACCGCCCCCTTGTTTTACCTACCTAGAAGTTTTGGAATTGGATGAAATTTGGTGAGGGTGTTGTCTAGGGTAAGGTGATCATCCTCACAAATTTTCATCAAATTCCAAAACTTCTAAGGGGGTCAAATGGTCGAAGCAAAATCAGCCGTCCGCAGTCACCGTTAAAATCTGCAGATTTTGCTTCGACCATTTGACCCCCTTAGAAGTTTTGGAATTTGATGAAAATTTGTGAGGATGATCATCTTACCTTAGACAACACCCTCACCAAATTTCATCCAATTCCAAAACTTCTAGGTAGGTAAAACAAGGCCGAGGTGCAGCTGTGAGCGTGGAAAAAGATTCGGGTCGTCTTTATTGCGGATCACACGAGATTACAAATTTTTTTTTTTTTTTGATCAGGAGATTGTGGGAGAGATCCTCTGGAGGGTCCCTTTGATCCGCGTCTCCACGTGGTATTTGTGCGAGAGCTCTGAAGGGGTTGCCCAGGACAGAGGTCTTTACAGGGTGAGGGTTTTTGAGAGGCTAAGGAGTTTCCGCCGTTGATTTTGTCCCGTCCGTGCTTCGCGCTTTCTCGGCTAGGGAGGCCTTGGGCTTTGTTCCTCGGTCTTCGTGTCTTCCTCGATCCTTGCTCGACCTCGGCGTCCTTGATCGTCGGTTCGCGGCGTCGATCGTGTTTTTGGTGTCAGCTTTGGCTTTAGCTTTCGGCTTTGGCGTAGCTTTGGCGTGGCTCTGGCTTTTGCTTTGCTTTGGCGCTTGCGTTTGAACGTAGACGGGTAGAGGCATGCGATGCTTTAGTTCTTCCGGACTTCGCGTCGTATCGGCTAGAACGTGCGGTGCTTTGCTCGTGACCGGCGTAGTTACTTGGCTTTGGCACGTGCGTTGCTTTGGCGCGGGCTTTACCGGTGCGTCTGCTTTGGCTTCTGGCATTGGCTTTGACTTTAGCTTTGACTCGATCTTCTTCTCGAATGGCAATGCTTCTTCAAGGCTTCTTTATTCTTCCTGCTTCCTCGACGGTTGTGGCGTCGGTCTTGGCTTTTCGGCGGGGGTAGCACCGATCTTCGTGCGACGGTTGTAGCGTCGACTTTTGTTGATGAAGACGGCGGGGGTAGCACCAATCTCCGTGCGACGGTTGTAGCGTCGGCTTTTGTTGACGAAGACGGCAGGGGTAGCACCGGCTTCCGTGCGACGGTTGTAGCGTCGGCTTTTGTTGACGAAGACGGCAGGGGTAGCACCGGCTTCCGTGCGACGGTTATAGCGTCGGCTTTTGTTGACGAAGACGGCAGGGGTAGTACCGGCTTCAGGCCTTCTTCTCCCGGCTTTCTTCTTCGTGCAAGGAGTCGATGCCTTGATTGAAGACGACGGGTGTTGTCGGCTTTGACCTTCTTCTCCGGCCTTTGCTTATGGCATCTTCGGAGCTGATGAAGATCGTTGGAGCAATCGGGTGATGACGGCTCCGGGTCTTCTTCTCCACGCTTTCTTCTTCGTGCGAGGAGTCGAAGCTTTGATCTTCGAGTGCAAGGTCTTCACGTTGATGAGGACTTGAAGGGTCAAGGATTCCCGTAGGACGTGCTTGCCGTGCCTCGTGAAGCCTTCGATCTTCGAGCATTGGAGCTTCTCTTGCGGAGCTCTTTCGTCTTCGACTTTCGGACCCTTTGTGCCTTCCCCCACCCCTTCTATTTATAGGCAAAGGGGGGCGGTTGGGGGAGATATGGCTGAAATCTTTTTGTTTCATCCGATATCTTCCCCCATAACCATCAAGATATTGTTCCTTTATCCAAGGAAACAAACCTGATCCCCTCCTTTTTAGTTGGGGTGGTTACGAGCCAGATGTGACTCGATCTTTTAAAGATTGAGTTGTTATTTTTGTTGCACTTTTGGATCGGATGGCTACACAACGTCATCTTGTCCGTTGGATCGAGGGATCGTCGCGGATCTACGGCTATGTAGACGTCCACGCCACCTCCCCCCGCATCGAGGCGGTTTTTGATTTCTTTTTCTTTTTCTTTTCTTTTTTTTTTCTTTTTTTTTTCTTTTTTTTTTTCTTTTTCTTTTATGGCCGGCCCCACCTCTCCATGAGGAGGGGGGCACGGTTTTTCAAGAGGGGGGGCCGGTGGGCCCCCCTCTTTGTGTCCGAGTCACGGGTCCTGTGGGACCCGTTCGCTTCGAGTTGGGCCATGGTGCGCGGATTGAGCTTGCACGCGGGCCGAGTGTGCATGCGGGCCATTTGTGTGCGGGCCCAATTTCGCATGCGGGCCATTGTGTATGGGCCGAGTTGCACATGTGGGCCGTTATGTGTGGGCCGGGTGTGCATGCGGGCCGTTTGTGTGCAGGCCCAATTTCGCATGCGGGCCGTTTGTGTGCGGGCCGGATTTCCGCATGTGGGCCGTTGTGTGCGGGCCCAAGTTGCATGTGCGAGTCGGGTTCGACCCGAAGGTCATCGAGTGCGAGCCCATTTTACGTGTGCAAATCGGGTTCGACCCGTCGGCTAATTTCGATGCCCACAAATGCCCCCTCAAGTTCGAGTGCGCCCGCGGGAAACGCGTAGCGGTTGGACTTGAGTCGCGTATTCGTGTGGGATTAGGTCTTTAAAAGGACCCCCGTTTTTCGTTTCTCTTCATTATCAGCGATTCCCGGCGGCTTGGAGACGAAAGCTCTGCTAGGGTTTCTTGCTTCGCGACGATGCCGCGGAAGATGAAGATGGTGACGCCATGGGGTTCGCGGAGGAGAGGAGATCGCCGGCCCGTGGACGGCGGAGGGTTGCAAGCAAGGCGTATTCTCTTCCTCCTCCTTCTTCTTCTTCTTCTTCTTCTTCTGGTTCGGGTGGTGGGCGCAGGAGGGCGCGGCCGGGGGCTGCAGGACGCGGCCGGCGCGCGGGCTGGAGGCGGGGCGCGGACGGGGGCTGCGGGACGCGGCCGGCAAGCGGGCTGGAGGCGGGGCACGGGCGCGGCGGGCGCGGGCGTGGCGGGCACGGCCGGGGCTGCGAGCCGGAGGCGGGTGCAGCGGGCACGGCGGGCGCGGGCGCGGGCGGGGCCGTGGGCCGGAGGCGGGTGCAGCGGGCACGGCGGGCGCAGCCGGGGCTGGCGAGCCGGAGGCGGGCGCGGCCGGGGCTGCGAGCCGGAGGCAGGTGCAGCGGGCACGGCGGGCGCGGGCGGGGCCGTGGGCCGGAGGCGGGTGCAGCGGGCGCGGACGCGGCCAGGGCTGCGGGCCGGAGGCGGGCGCGCGGGGGCCGGTGTAGCAGCGGGGGCCGGTGCGACAGCGGGGGCCGGTGCGACAGCGGCGCGGTGGCCGGCGCCGGTTGGGACCGGTAGCACCCCCCCTCCCTGCGAGTTTTAACAGAAGAGAGAAGGGAAAGGTCATGGCCTTTTTGCCATGACCCCCCTCTATTCCTCTTTATTTGCTCAAGGCCCCCCCTGCGAGTTTTAACAGGAGAGAGAAGGAGAGGGTCGCGGCTTTTTGCCATGACCCCCCTCTATTCTTCTTTATTTGCTCAAGGCCCCCCCTGCGAGTTTTAACAGGAGAGAGGAGGAGAGGGTCGCGGCTTTTTGCCATGACCCCCTCTATTCTTCTTTATTTACTCAAGGCCCCCCCCCTGCGAGTTTTTACAGGAGAGAGAAGGAGAGGGTCACGGCTTTTTGCCATGACCCCCCTCTATTCTTCTTTATTTGCTCAAGGCCCCCCCTCTGCGAGTTTTAACAGGAGAGAGGAGGAGAGGGTCGCGGCTTTTTGCCATGACCCCCCTCTATTCTTCTTTATTTGCTCAAGGCCCCCCCTACGAGTTTTAACAGGAGAGAGAAGGAGAGGGTCGCGGCTTTTTGACATGACCCCCCTCTATTCTTCTTTATTTGCTCAAGGGGTCGTGGTGCCCCTTTTGCTTAGGCCTCCCCCTGATTTCTTCGTTTCTGTATTCGGAAATTATCTGACTTGGGCTTTGCCTTCTTTCTTTTTCAGGTCTCGTTGTTACGAGAGCTTTCCGAGTTCCGACTGGATCGTCGATGCGGTCTCCCACGGGAGTACGCATCTTCGTTTCCCTTTCGCGCAAGTCTTCCACCACCGTGCTTCGAGACAGGAGGCCAGACTGTCAGTACTTCAGCTTTCGACGCACGAGCGAGTTTGTGAGGATGGCGTGGCCGACGGCTCTTGCCGCGTGTTGAAACTGGGCGAGCGTATCCTTACCGACGAAGGCTCTTCTCGACAAATTGTCCGGCCTAGTTTGGGGCTGCCGTTCCACCACACTGGCGAGGAGTCGGTTCCGGTCCCTGTTGTTGCTTTGAAGATATGCTCTCGTCGTACGCGATGGGGCGTGGAGATTCAACCGCGTGGAGATGTCACATACCTGGGAGGTTTTCGGGACTGGATGAGAGAGCTGTCTGGCGCGTTGGAGGCGGAGCCAGGGATGGAGCGTCTGGCGAGGTTTGTAGAGCCAGCTTGTTGGGAGTACAGTCGACCGGTCGGTATGTACCGGGCTCTGTGTGAGCAGTGGTGCCCTGAGACCAATACCTTTTTGACCGGAGCTGGTGAGATCGGGATCACCCTTCGTGACGTGCACGTCATCTCTGGGTGTCCAGAAGTTCGAAGCTACTATCAGGAGGAGGTTCCTTCTCTGGAGGTCTTGGCGGACCCAGACGAGTCTCCTAGCTTCTGCCTTTTGCTTTTCAAGGCATATGCTATTATAGCGGTGCGCGAGCGGTCAGACCGGGTACTCCACTCGGATTGGGTGGATTTCTGGTTTCGAGGAGAGTATCGTCACGCTCCCCCTTCGAGTCACTCGATGTGGAGATATGCATCGTCAAAGAGGCCGGCGCCTGGCACTTTCCGGCGACCGATTGAATCTCTGAAGAAAGAATGGTGCTCTATGGTCGGAGCGCAATGTCCCTGGGAAGTTTTGGGACTTGAGGAATGCAGCGATGCCTGGCGTGCTGCTTACTGGTCAGCGGGGTTGGTACTTTTCCTTTGCCGCTTTGCTTTACCCTGGGAAGGGGATGTGATACGCCCTGGGACCTTCCTTGCAGCTGCTCGGATGGCGAATGGAGAGTTCCTTAACCTGGCGCCGGCGATCCTCTGCTCGTTGTACGGAGGGCTTAGCGGAACCTACTGGAGTTTATCGAGTGCGGGTAATGCAAGGGGGGAAGTAGGCAGAGCCAGGTCCTTTTGCCCCCTGCATTACCTCTACGGCTGGATTGGGCTTCACTTTTCGAAGGGGATCTTTGCAGCGCGTGGACCTTCGACCTCGGTGCCCTTTCTTCCTTGTGTGGGAGGTGTGATGAACGCTTATTACACGTAGGAGCGTCCGAAGCCTAGTGCCCGAGAGTGTTTGAGACGTATGGGCCCTTCTGACTTTGAATTTGTATCGGAGAATGCACTTACTCCTTCTACAAGATCTTTGGTATGTGATGTGGAGGAAATGCCCGAGCACTTGTACTGGAGCATGGTGAGTTGCAGGCCCGGGTATCTCGTTTGGTGTCGCGAGGACGTAGTGGAGGTGGCACGGTACTCTCCCCACCGGTTTGCTCGACAGTAGGGTTTTTGCCAGGAGTTGCCTGGGACTCCTTTGCGTATGCAGTCACGTTACACCCCGCAGGAAGCATATCGCCTCTGGGGAGCGCTTTATGACAGATTTACTGGGTGTATTTTCTCGCCGGGGATCAAGTCAGGCGGAAAGGATGCTGCAACTCCTCAGTATCGCCGCTGGGTCAACGTGTCAGTGCTTTCCCTCCTGGCTAGCCTTTCGCTGGACGTTCTTGCTAGCAGCGAGCGGGCTGACTTTTCTTTTGACTCTTTGGTGGGGTCGGAGGATCGCCGTCTTTGGTCCGAGGAGCGACGATCGGAGAGATCTTGTGGCCATCGAGAGAGTACTTCCCAGGCTTCACTCTCTGTGCAAGAAGTTGAGATGGCTCCGTCCTCCAAGGTTCAGAGTCTTCATGAGACTCAGGCTTCTTGGAGTGGGTGTGCTTCTCCTAAGAGGAGAAAGTTGGATCTCTTGTGTGAGGCAGCTTTGGTTGGTGCTGGCGAGGCAGAGCCAGCTCGAGAGGGAGAGCCAGTGCCTTTTGCCGATGAGGTAATCCCTCTTTCTGGGGTAGCTTCATCGGATGCTGCAGGTATATCTTGTTTCTAGTTCTTTATGAATTTCTGTGCTTGTACTCTTATTTCGTCGGCTGAGTTGTTCAGCTCTCATTTTGGCAGGGTCTGCTGGACCAGACTGCGAGTCTGCCCCGAAGGGGGTTGGGCAGGAGTGCTCTCCCATCAGAGCAACGTTGATTGAAGGTGGCGGGCTGGATATTCCCTGGGATAACTTGGAGCTTTTGGGAGAGTGTGGAGCAGATTTTGCCGGCAGTGCTGTCAACCTGGACGATATTGACGTGGAGTAGTTGGGCTTTGGGGAGGAGGATGAGGTCTCCAGTGTAGGGAGAGAGCAGACTCCTCTAGTTAGGTCCGGTACTCCGGCAGAGACTACTCCCGCCGTCGTTTTGTCGGAAGGTTTGCCTGTGTCTCCTCCTTCGGTTCTGGTGGTTCCGCTGACTGTTATCACGGCGATGGTCCAGGAGGCGGTTCCTTCACTTGAGCCTTTGGGACCGGAGCCCACCTTGCCTGTGCACTCAGAGGCCGACAGGAGAAAGTGCAGTTCGCGAGACCTTCTCTCTGTGCTTCTTTTGGAGAGCTGTCGGAAGTATATCCAGACGACGCTCGCACCCTTCCAGGAAGAGGGCTTTGACGCTTTGAGCAGCTGGTGGGTCCTCGAGGGGCCTGAGTTTTGCAAGAACCTGGCGGCCTTCCAGATAGATGGCTCTTTGTTTGAGGCACAGATGCGTGTTCTCTTGGCGGATAGTGAAGCTCATTGCTTGAAACGGGCTTCGATGGAAGATGACCTTCCCCTGATACTGGCGAAGGCCAAGGACGAGGAGCGTCGACTGGAGGCGCAACATGCGATTGCCACTGCGAGCCTTGTTCGGGCGCGGAAGAAGCTAGAGGCTGCTCGCGCATCTTTCGAGAAAGCTGAGACGATCGAGAAGTCTTCTGGAGCAGACCTGGCAAAGCAGTGTATCGAGCTGGCGACGCATCGGGAGCGGGTAGCTTCTCGGTCTTCAGAGTTGCAGCGCATGGAGGTTACTGGCGGCGAGCTGCTCTAACGTCTCAAAGAATTTAATTCGCTTTACTAGAAATGTCGCATTTCCTTTTCTTTCTTGTCATTTCTGCTGAACAGACTTGTAGTTCTGTTTTTCTTTATCTGGTGATAACTTAATATCATGCATTTATCTATTTTTTGGCTTGTCTTCTGGAATGACAGAGTTTGGTTGTGTTTTATTTTTGTTTGGACTGAACCTTTACAGGCTGCCTACGTACCCTACTGAGAGGGATCAAGTCACACGTAGTTCCTTTTTTTTTTTTGTGCAAGGAATGTAGCCCTGCTTTTAGGCATAGTACCTTTTGAGGTACTTGCCATTGATGGGGCCGAGTGTAAGCCCTTCTGGCGTGGTGAGAAGATATGCGCCGTTGGAGTAGACCTCTTTGACAGCGTGCGGTCCATCCCACTTGGCGTCGAACTTCTTTCCTCCTCGATGCGAAAGGATGATGGGGCGTTTGACTGCGAGTATCAATTCTCCTTTTTGGAAAGATCGAGGGCGAATCCTTTTATTGAAGGCTCGGGTCAACCTGGCTTGGTAGCATTCCAGGCGTTGCTGGGCTTCGAGGCGCTTCTCATCCAGGGCTTCCAACTCTGCTAGGCGAAGTTGAGCGTTGTCGCCGTTGACGAGGCCTTCCTGGACAGCTATTCTGAGTGATGGAATCTGGAGCTCAAGTGGGAGGACGGCTTCTACTCCGTATACCAGTGAGTACGGAGTCGCCTGTGTTGGCGTGCGAAAAGAGGTGCGATATGCCCATAGCGCTTCACCCATGCGTTCATGCCAATCTTTCTTCGACTTTGAGACGACTTTCTCCAAAAGTTTGCAGAGTGTTTTGTTGAAAGCTTCAGCTAGGCCGTTGGCAGAGGCGTTGTACATGGTTGAACATCTTTGCTTGATATCGAACTTGGCGCAAAATTGGCTGACAGCGGCGTTCTTGAATTGCTTCCCGTTGTCCGTAACGATATAGCGAGGGATGCCGTACCGGAAGATGATGTCGTTCTGGATGAAGTTGATGACAGAGTGCCTGGTAACTTCTCGCAATGGTATTGCCTCAGCCCACTTGGAGAAGTAATCTGTTGCCGCCAGGATATAAAGATGCTGCTTGGATGACTTGGGTAGCGGACCGACAATATCGAGTCCCCATCCATCGAAGGGCCATGATGCGATGGTTGGATGCAAAGGTTCCGGAGGCTGACGGATGTAGTCGCCATGCAGCTGGCAAGTGTGACATCTTTTTGCAAACTCGAGGGAGTCCTTGATCATAGTGGGCCAGTAGTACCCCATCCGCCTGATGCGGAAGTGCAGCTTTGGACCGGACTGATGTGAGCCACAGATCCCGGCATGGACTTCTTCTAGTGCTGTTTTCGCTTCTTCTTTTGCAAGACACCTCAGGAGCGCACCATCGTAGCTTCGACGGTACAACTCGTTGTTGAAGTGGAAGAATTTCAGAGACCGCCGGCGATTGTCGACCTTACGCTTTGGATCTTCAGGGAGTTTCCCATGGACAAGAAAGTCTATGAATGGTTGTCTTCAATCTAGCTCGTCAGTCACGAGAACGTGTACTGCATTGACTTGGTCCGGGATTCCCATAGGGAGGTCTTCCTCGGTGATCACCATCCTCTTACAGATAGGGACGATGAGTTGGCTTCTTTCTGGGAACGGGAGTGTCGCCGCCAAATTTGCTAGCGCATCAGCCTGCTGATTAAGGTTTCTGGGGACGTGCGAGCCCATTTTACGTGTGCAAATCGGGTTCGACCCGTCGGCTAATTTCGATGCCCACAGCAGCATTGTTGCTGCACCCCGGGTGCAGGCTCCCCGCCCCCATATATATATATATATATATATATATATATATATATATATATATATATATATATATATATATATATATATATATATATATATATATATATAGGAATGTTACAGTGAGCTATGAGCTACGGAAGGAGAAAATGAGCTACGATCATTTTGACCACCCTAGAAGTTTTGGAATTTCGTAAAAATTGATGGGTGTGTTGTTTATAGTAACATGATCCTCCTCACCAATTTTCAAGGAATTCCAAAACTTCTAGGGTCATCAAATGGTAGAAGCAAAATTAACGGTTACTACGGACGGTGGATAAAGCTTCTATCATTTGATGATCCTAGAAGTTTTGGAATTCCTTGAAAATTGGTGAGGATGATCATGTTACCCTAGACAGCACACCTACCAATTTTCACGAAATTCCAAAACTTCTACGGTGGTCAAAATGATCGTAGCTCATTTTCTCCTTCCGTAGCACACCCTAGAGATTTTAGAATTTGATAAAACTTGGTGGGGATACTATCTTTGGCAATTTGATCATCCTTACCAAAAATCATTAAATTCTATAAACATTAGGGGCATTAAATATGCTATTCAAATTAACAGTTAAAATGAACGATCGATAAAGCTTATAATATTTGATGCCTCTAGATGTTATAGAATTTGATGATTTTTGATGAGGATGATCAACTTGCCATAGATTGCATCTCCACCAAGTTTCATCAAATTATGAAACCTCTAGGGTAAGTAAAAGGTGGTGTGTAATTCCATAAGTAATTCAGGCACAGTTTCAAATCATCTCTAAACTGAATTGTGGCATAATTTTGAACTGTTCCAATGATGAACTAGGAATGGTTTGGAACCATCTCATATTTGTATATTTGCCATGGTTTGAAGCCGTCCCTAAACTTAAGCATAGGAACGATTTGGAGCTAACTAAATTTTGGCATGGTTTAAAACCGTCCCATATTGTTAGCTTAGCACGATTTGAATTGTCCCAAACCTTTTAAGACACACCGATCAAACACGGTTATAAACTATGCCGAATATCTTTAGGAACGGTCTGAAACCATACTAAAAATGGTCATTTGGTGTAGTTCCCTGAATCATTTCTGTTCGGAGTTGTTGGGTCGATAGGAAAGCCTCTCTTCCTTTCAAAAAAAAGAAGGAAAACCTCTCTTTATAGATAATCCTACCAAACATGGGTCAAGGCCTTGCGTGGTGAGGTTGTGCACTCTGGTAGATGTTTCTAAGGCCCTACCCACCAAGGTGTGGTTAGCTTTCGGATCTAACCGAGGTAGATTGCAAAGAGTGATGTATGAGAACCTCATCTCCCCCACTAAGTGTTTGTTGAAAGGTCACAGTGATGACAGATGTAAAAGAAATGTCTCTATGAAATAGCAAGAGCCCACAGCACAGCCACAGTTTCGAGCCATCGGAGTCTTTAAGGAAGCGCCATCGAGGTCGGGTCCCAAAACAGTGCAAGCCCAAAGAGAATCGAGAGACACAGAAGAAGAGGTTAATACGAGCGTAGAACAAGGAGCTAATTAGGAGAAGCATCAAGACAAAGAAAAAAAAAGGAACAAAGCAAGCAGACAATTTGGCACCAGGTGTTTGCACAAATTTCAGGGCTTCCGCATCTATACTATATACTAAAACGGAATCCTCTCTCCCGTGTTATGACACGTGGACATCTTTTAAAGAACCATAATCATTCTTCTATGTGTGAACACGACTCAATTTTAAATCCTATTAAAAACCTACCATAAAGATAATAAAACACTCATTCAATGGCATTTAATTATCATTTGATGTTAATCTCACTCTCTCTCTCTCTCTCTCTAACAAGTGAATCATACTCATTTAGATTTCATACTTCTTTGAACAATTGTGATGTCATCTTTGCCAAATGGCTGTGCATCAAGCTTATCTAGGCATTGCCCGGGTTTCTTAGTAGTATATATACTAAAATGGAAGCCTCTTTCCCGTATTGTGACATGTGGACGTCTTTTAAAGAGTTAGAAGTCTTCTTCCATGTGTGAACGCAACTCTCTTTTAAATCCATTTAATCGACCATAAAAATGATAAATTTTTATTTAATAGCATTTAGTAGTCATTTGATGTTAATTTCTCTCTCTAACAAGTGGATCACACTCACTTCAGATTTCATACTTCTTTAAACAGTTGCGATGTCGTCTTTGCCAAATGGAATGCATTAAGCACATTCGGGCATTGCCCGGGTTTCTTACTAGTCGCAGTATAATAATTAGAGTTTGTGTTGATTGGCCGTCTGTTAATTAGTGAGGCCCCAATGACTTCCAATATATATATTTCCGATATCCGCTGCAGTGGCTCTAGAAACCCATGAAGAAGCCAATGGAGTGACACACAACCTGATCACCCCTTCGGGTCTCTCCGGCCAGTTGAACTATCGGTGCGTCAGGTACAGGGATTGCAGTGATGAGAGTCCGGAGAATAGGTGGTAGCCTGTGCGGGAGGGCGATGGCAATCTAGAGCGAACAATTGTGGACGCACCGAGCTTGTCTGGAAGATACATGCTTGTAAATCTATGTAACGGCAAGGTACATAGTGGATTGTCTTGATCTAGTGTGAAAGTACCGTGATTTTTCTGATTGGGTTTCCACGTAAAAAATCCCATATGTGCATGTTCTTAAATTCTGAATGTATGGATGAAGCCTTCTATGTTTCTACCCTACAGTCTATGAAACTTAGCACCAGGTATTTGTACAAAATTTCAGCGTTTTAGCATCGTAGTATAATAATTAGAATTTGTATATTGGTCGTTTGTTAATCAGAAAGGCCCCGATGACTTATATATAGACCCGATATCCGTTGCAGTGGCTCTAGAAACCCAAAAAGTAGTGATGGCAATGGGTCGGGTCGGGTTCGGGTCGGGTTGAGACATAGGTATAAGGGCAAAACACCCAACCCGAACCCGACCCGTTTACTAAACGGGTCAAAAACTTAAACCCAAACCCGACCCACCTAATAAACGGGTTGACCCGACCCAACCCATTTAACCCCTTTACTAAACAGGGCGGGTCATGTCGGGTCGGGTTGGGTCAACAGAACCCATGTAAACCTGTCGGGTTGGGTCAAGACGGGTCGGATTGGGCCGGGTTGGGTCGGGTTGGTTCAGGTTGGGTCGGGTCGGTTCGGGTTAGCTCGGGTCCGGTCGGATCGGGTTGACACGACCCATTTGGTAAACGGGTCAAGTTGGGTCAATCGGGTTATAGGTACAAACCCAAACCCGACCCATTAAATAAACGGGTCAATCGGGTCGACCCGTTTATGACCCAAACCTGTTTAGGCCAAACCCAAACCCGCTAACTTCGGGTCGGGTTGGCGGGTCGGGTCAAGGATTGCCACCCCTACCAAGAAGTGCTCTTGAAGACCATGAATTGACACACGACCTGATCACCCCCAACGGTGCTTCGGGCCTCTTCGTGGAGTCGAGCCATCGATAGCCAACCAGCATACCGAGCCAACCTTGGTTAAGTCACATTTCCCCTCTTCCACACATAAGGCAGATCGGTCTTGAGTCCTGGGAGTTGGCATTCCAGTCATAGGTGCGAGTGAGATTGATCGATCTTCAAGGCTTGATTAGTTTGGCCCCGGGTGGATTTATTGAAATTAGGGGTGGCAATGGGTCGGGTCGGGTTCAGGTTCAGGTCGGGTTGAGACATAGGTATAAGGGCAAAACACCTAACCCAAACCCGACCCGTTTAATAAACGACTCAAAAACTTAAACCCAAACCCGACCCGTCTAATAAACGGGTTGACCCGACCCGACCCGTTTAACCCGTTTACTAAACAAGTCGGGTCGTGTTCGGTCGGGTTGGCTCTATAGAACCCATGTAAACCTGTTGGGTTGGGTCATACGGGTCGGATTGGGCCGGTTGGGTCGGGTCGGCTCGGGTTGGCTTGGGTCGGGTCGGCTCGGGTTGGCTTGGGTCGGGTCGGGTTGACACGACCCATTTGGTAAACGGGTCAAGTCTAGTCAATTAGGTTATAAGTACAAACCTGAACCCGACCCATTAAATAAACGGGTCAATCGGGTCTCCCTGTTTATGACCCGAACCCGTTTAAGCCAAACCCAAACCCGCTAACTTCGGGTAGGGTTGGCGGGTCGGGTCAAGGATTGCCACCCCTAATTGACATAGGTATAGAAGAGAAGGCCGGACACGGGGTGGAATGTTCGACGGACGGAGACCCCCGAGATGAAGCCCCTGTCGTCGATATGCATTGGAACCTGCGGAGGGATCTTGTGGAATATCAATCTTGCTCCACCGTTTTGCAAGCGGAATATCAATCTTTTGACTGGCTGTAGTCTCCTTCCGCTGGAAAGCTTAAGTGGAATCGGACGGTTGACATCAACCGAAACCCTAGGTTGCGACCACCGCCTATCTCCGCCGCAGGCAACCACCCCGTAGACAACTGGTCTACCGCCGGCCGCCGCCGCCAACTACCACCCCCGCCAAGTGTGATTCGTCAACACAAAGATAAACCATAATAATCTCATAGTAAGATCGTATCGAATTAAACCAATAATCACTATGGTCCAGCATATTAATTCCAAGGAAAAACACCTAAGAAAAAAGTCTGAGAGATTAGTATTTTGTGCTCCAACATTAATTGTCAATATTCTCCAAAAAACCATAGCACGTAGCCAAGGAAATGAAATAAGATCGAAATCGGTGGAAATATTATTGTCGCATGTAGGCAAAAACGATCGATCGTTTCGATCCTTATGAACGATTGAAGATCCCAATCCGATCGAACCATTAATCCATAGTCAATTGGCCGTTAAATCTATCACAATTTCTGGTTTTTTTAAAAAAATGTTTTTGCAAATCCATTTAAAAACTACCGGCTCGAACACATATTTGGATAGAAATAATTTATTTATTTTATTCTACAAATTAAGAAAATACCCAAATTTGAGTTTAATAGAACTACATGAAAAATTAAGTTTTTGAGGGTTGATCCAAAAGGCTGTTTCAAAATATCACTAGCCCATAAAATTCCAAAAAATGAGAAAATAAAAAAATATCAAGGACAAGTAAAAATATTTTGAGTAATAGATCTTTGAGGGAGTTGGTGAAAACTTCTTTTAAGGAGATACTTTAAGCACCAGGCCAAACAACTACCGTGGACGATATTGCCCCTCATTGCAATTTAAATTTTCATTTGAGTTGTCATCGAACCACCTCCACTGCTCTCCGCTGCTGTCAGACCTATTCGCTGCCACCGCCGGATCTGATTACCGCCACCGAACGTCGAACCACAAAACGTCGCCGCCGGAACTACTCGCCGCCGCCGCTGAACTTAAACCTAACCCAAACCCTAAGATCTACAAGCCATGGGATGAACTCTAGACCGAGGAACCTCAACCAAACCCCCAAACTACTGCTAGCCGCCGTCGCTGTTTCACACCGCCGCTGCCTCTGCTACTCGCCGCTGACACCGCCTCTGTTGCTCACTCCGGCTCCGCCATTGGAGCTCGCGCTCGAGAGGAAGACGGGAAAGGAGAGCAAGTGAGGGTATTTTGGGGTTTCTGATAAAAATCAGGGACCTTACGTTAAATAAAAAGATTGTCTGTCATGCAGCTACCAACAATATGCTGTGGGGACCTTAGCCACATTACCCCTAAATCTTTATAAATATACTTCTCTAAAAACACTTTTCTTCAAAACTTTTCATAATTTTATTTAAAAAAAAATTCTCTTTTCAAAGTAGTTTAGGAACTATGAGCACAAAAGAAAGTGTGCCTCCAACTCTTTTAGAAACTAATAACAAACGATAAATGCTATTCAACCACACTGATAGCCAACCAGCATACAGAGCCAACCTTGGTAAGTCACATTTTCCCTCTTTCCACTCATAAGGCATCCAAGTCATAAGACTAAGAAAATGGAATGCATGCGGTCTGTGGCTTTTGATTAGCCCAGGTTTTCCGATGTCCACCGCTAAGTCGGCAAAAGAATAGCCCAACTTAGCCGAATTCTCGAGCATTACCAATGCCCAGGACCAACTCTCAGCCAAAGAACACAGCACTATCAGACTAAGAATATGGAACAATCCCTCAGGATTAAAACAGGCCTTTGGAAACATTGGAAAATAGTACAAAACCCCACCAATTTGACAAACAAGTGTATTTTCGAGTCATCGGTGCGAATGAGTTTGGTCGATCTTCAACGCCTGATTAGTTTGCCCCCGGGTGGATTTATTGATTCCAGGCAAGGGATGACACTGTACATCCTCAGCCAATCCATGCTGACAGCCGCCGTGCAAATCTCTTCCAACCTCCCGCTGCTAGGATGATAAGCGAGGATCTTCCTCGCCATGCCCAAATATATGACATCCCAATCCGGATGGAAGGCAAGGGCGACGTAAGCTTTGTCCGAAGGCTCATGTGCTAGAGGATGTTTAGCAAGATCCTTGGTGCTGATCTGGTGCTTCAGCGACCAGTGGTTGGCACTCCCTTCATCAAGCATCCAGATTTTCAGCTCGAATCGGTCGAACAGGTTTACAGCATAATAGAGATGCCCTCCAGACTCCCCAATGCACGTCCGGCGATCAAGGACATCCACGTCACTCAACACCTCGGGCAAGGACAGCGCCTGAAAGCTTTCCTTCTCAACATCAAACCTAATGAGATGCTTCGGAGTTCGAACAATGTGGAGAGCACCCTGGTAGAAGGCGGACGTCGAGTGGAACGGGCGGAGGTGTTTTCGATGAGGGAAGGTGCGCTCGGCCCACTTACCGGTCATGGAAGAGTATATGTCTGCGACCGTCGCACCCTCAGGGTCTTTGCTGAATCCAACCACTTTGTAATGAGGGGACTGGCAGGGATCAAAGGCTAGGAAGCAGGGTAAATGGCTGGGCCTCCGCCGTCGCTCCGGGAGAGCAAAATACTCCATGGTTGCAGGGTTCCACACAATGTACAGAATCGGGCCAGCTCTCCAGTTGCGGGTGAGGAAGAGCAGCAGCCCATTGCAGCTATGGATGCAATATGTTTTGGAGTAGAACGGCAGGCTGCTTAGAAGTGACAAGAAATCCAAGAAGTAGGCCTCCTCCTCCTCCTCCTCCTCCTCCTCCTGATTTTGATGATCTGAGATAGGAGCATAATGGGCACGGACGGGGCCGGAACCATCGAAATGCCAGTCGGAATAGAAGAGAAAGCCGGACAGGGGGAGGAGGAGTGTTCGACGGGAGGAGACCTCGGAGATGAAGCCCCTCCATGCCGTCGATACGCATTGGAACCTGCGGAGGGATCTTGTGGGCAATCGAGCAAGGATCTCAATCACCAAGTCATCACCCACATAAGCACGAACGGATTTCTCCCTGTTGACGATGCTGCCCATCCTGGGGTTCAACAGAAATAGAAACCCAAATTAAGAATCCAGGGAGGAATCCAGGGAGGAAATTGGGGGTTCGAATCCATGGGGGGTTCGAATCCATGGAGGAAATTGGAATCAAGAAGAACAAGCTCAAGAAAGGTGATCGTATTCGAAAAGGGTTTCCGTCACTGGATGGGATGGCCTGGGGGGCATCATAGATGAGAGTTAGGGTTTCGATCGATTTCCCGTCGAAGAACCAGAGCGCTCGCCTACTGGGGGAGGTGAAAGTAGTTGGCGGGTGGGGGGCATCATAGACGAGAGCTAGGGTTTCGATCGCTTTTCCGTCGAAACCGAGGAACCAGAGCTACGGTCGTCGAGATCGGGAGGCGAAAATAGTTGGCGGGGAGGAGGGGGGAGTACCTGTCTCCGGCGCCGCTCTCTCGCAACCCAGCTTCGGCGGCGATCAGGTTCTGCAGCTTCGAAGAAGAAACAGAGCTCAAAGAAGAGAGCCGGCAAAATGCTATATAGCCAACTGGTTTGCCAACCTCTAGTTGCCAACTTGACTTGGCACGATCACAGCCGTTCCTTGCACGCTGCCCCCTGAGGAATCAAACGGAGTGCAGTGGTTGACTGAGGTTATGGATAGGGGTGGCAATCCTTGAACCGACCTGCCAACCTGACCCGAACCCGACCCGAATTTAGTGGTTTGGGTTTGACCTAAACGGGTTCGGGTCATGAACGGGTCGACCCGATTGACCTGTTTATTTAATGGGTCGGGTTCAGGTTTGTACTTATAACCCGATTGACCCAACTTGACCCGTTTACAAATGGGTCGTGTCAACCCGACCTGACTTGACCCGACCCGACCCAACCCGATCAAACCCGGCCCAATCCGACCTGTCTTGACCCAACCCGACAGGTTTACATGGGTTCTGTTGACCCAACTCGAGCCAACCCGACCTGACCCGACCCGTTTAGTAAATGGGTTAAATGGGTCGGGTTGGGTCGGGTCGGGTCAACCCGTTTATTAGGCGGATTGCGTTTGGGTTTAAAATTTTGACCTGTTTATTAAACGGGTCGGGTTCGGGTTAAGTGATTTGCCCTTATACCTACGTCTCAACCCGACCCGACCCATTGCCACCCCTAGTTATGGACACAATCCGTGCGATCTTTTCATGAAGTGGATCGATTGATGTTAGTTTGAGCTGAGGATTTCATTGATACGTACAAGGATTTGAAGGATTTGCAGTTATGAGCATCCGGAGGATAGGTGGCGGCCTATGTGGGAGGACGATAGCAGTCTAGATCAGGGGCGGACCTACATTGGGCCCAGGGGGGGGGGGGGGGGGGGGGGGGGGGGGGGGGGGCTCAAGCCCCCCCCTCACATTGGGGAAAAAAATAAAAAAAATGTTACACTTAGACCCTTGAAGTTTAGCTCAAAAACACTTAACCCTCCTATAGTTTATTCTGTTCCAAATCACTCCCTACAGTTTGAAATGTTAGCACAATACCATATTTTGTCAACTACTTGTTTTCCTCTTTTTTATCTTATTGAAGCTGAATTGAAGGGGGGCAAAATGTTATTTTTTTAACTATAAGGGAGTTATATGTTTTTTTAGCTAAACATCAGGGGGGGGAGTAAATGTAATTTACTCAAAAAAATCAATTATAGCCAACTTGTTTGCCAACTTTTGATTGCCAACTTCACATGGAGGTGGCCACCATCAGCCGCCATTGTCCCGCCGACCATCACCCCCAGTCAGTCAATGTCCACATACCGCCATGCCGCTGAATCTGCCACCGCCCGTATTGGCAACCCAGGACCGGCCCCGCCATCCGCCGGCCACAACCCATTGTTGGCCACTGATGCACACCACTAGCCGGCTGACACCCACCACCGTCTGCCACCACCCATGCATGTGACATCCCCATAGAGTTCATCACATGGCCCTTAGTGAATAAGAATCGAGTGGGAATCGAGGCCTATTTACAGGTATTTGGGGGTATGTATTAAATCACCCCCCCCCCCCCCCCAAAAAAAAAAAAAAAAGATTTGGTTTATTATTCACAACCCACGCATCCCAATCGAGTCAGCCAGTTATAGGTCCAAATTTTTGAAGGACTCCGATGATCGAAATCCTCCTCCACTCGAGGCAAAATCCTAATAGGCCTTTTGCTACACGATTGAAGGAATGGTAGGGACATTGTCACGCCGCCTGCTAAAGCCTTCGACTGTGAGGCAACGGCTATAGTTACTTTTTAATAATTAAGCCCCCCCGAGGAAAATCCTGGGTCCGCCACTGGTCTAGATCAAGTAACTGTGGAAGCATCAAATCTATCTGGTAGATATATGCTTGTAAACTTGTGTAACGACAAGTTATATAGTTGATTGCCTTGACCTAGTGTGAAAGTACTGTGGTTTTTCTGATTGGGTTTTTAGGTGTTGTCCTTGCCCAAGGTGTTGGGCAGTTTTTAGGTAAGTATTTGGCCGAGTGTTGACCAAGTTTTCAAGTCGACTCTATTCAGGAAGGTTCCTAGTCGAGTCGAATTTTTAGGTATTAAAACACTGGATTACAAAATAACTTGGATATGGAGCAACCGTGGAGGTGAATTTGAGAACGTACTCTGAATATGGTACAATGCATGAATTCTCTGCTCTTAAACCTCTCAACAAAATGGAGTAGCTGAGAGGAAAAATAGAGCCGTTCAAGAAATGGCTAAATTCTTATTGATTAGCAAAAATCTTGCTCAGCATTTTTGGGCCGAAGCAGTTAACACAGCATGCTACATTCTTCATAGAGTTCATCTTAGGGTTTGTTTGGTAGGAGGGAGTTGGAACCGGCGTGTTCCAACTCAAGTGTGGGGTACAAACAGAATGGGTTGGAACTTCACCTGAAAACCGTGGGATATAAACTCATGCATTTTCTATACAATCGAAACCCACGAAGGAGTTGAAACTTATCTGGTCGGGAGCCTCCGCACGAAACCAAACAGCCGTTTTAGCGGAACACGCATGAGTTGGAACACGCCGGTTCCAACTCCCTCCAACCAAACAGACCCTTAGACCAGGCAGATCAGAATTGCTTATGAACCATGGACTAGTAAGATAGAACATGAAACACTTTCGGATCTTTGGGAGCAAGTTCTATATCCCTAGGGATAGAAATCAAATAGAAAAAATTGATTCTCGTAGTGGTGATAGAATATTTCTTGGTTATTCTCTAATAGTAGAGCTTATCAAGTTCACAATTTGAGAACTACCACTATTGGAGATCCAGTTAGTGGTGTGAGGACTTGAATTGAAATTAAGACAAGTTAGTCATCACTACTGGATTTCATCCCTTGAGCCCAAGAATGTGATTGAAGCTCTTGCCACTGAGAATTGCATATATAATTACAATGCAAGAAGATAATTGAACAATTCACTTAGGAATGATGTCGGGTATTTCATTCTACGATAAAAAGATTGGAATGTGATTGTTACAAAATGAATTTATAAGAATTAAGTCTTATGAGTGTGAGAGATTAGTATTTTGTGCTCCAACATTAATTGTCAATATACTCCAAAAACCCTAGCGCGTAGCCCGAGGAAACAAGATCGAAATCGGTGGAAATAGTATTGTTGCAGGCACGCAAACGATCGATCATTTCAATCCTTATGAACAATTGAAGATCCCAATGAGTCTATATATTCTGCAAAATTTGATATCTAGATTTTGATCCATTGAATGGTATATTGAACCATCGGAATGCTGGTCGGTATAGAAGAGATGGCAGGACACGGGGTGGTGGCCTCCTCCCACCGGACCTAACTGAACCCCCCTCCCCCCTCGGCCGGCCTGATCTAATCTACAGGCCATGGGATGAACCCTAGACCTAGACCTAACCGAAACCCCGCCGCAGCCAGAGGTTGAGCTCGTCGGGGTCGTCGAGGTCGCCGCAGCTGTCGCTGCTGCCGGAGCAACTCGCGTCCGCTGCTCGCCGCAGCTGCCGGAGCCGCTCATGCCTGCCGCTCGAGAGAGGGGAGAAGAAAGAGGGGGGGGGGGGTGTTTAAATTCGGACCAGGGACCTTAGGCTAAATGATCTGTTGTATGTCACTAGGTGAAACCGATCTCATGGTCAGGGGCCTTAATCACATTCGGCCAAAGAAAAAGGGAAATTTTATTCATACCCCAAAAATCTGTAATTAGCCCCCGTCTCCCTATCGTTTCTCAATAACTTACTCAACAATCCTTTAATACCAACAATGCCCTTGTTTTTGTACCCCAAACCCCTTACTCAGCGTCTTTTGTACCCCCAACCCAACCCGAGGTTTGTTTAAACTTAGCCCAAGCCCAACCCGTCAGGTTGGCCGGGTTGTGCGGGGTGGGTTCGGGTTAACCCCCCCAAAGTCGGGTTGGGTTCGGGTTGGCCCGCCCAAGTTGCAGCTAGGGGTGGCAATGGGTCAGTTCGTGTTGGGTTCGTGTCGTGTCTAGTTTCGTGTCGTGTCCAAAACCCCTAGACCCGGACCCGACCCGTTTAACTAATCGTGTCTAGTTCCTAAACCCGTACCCGACTCGCTAATAAACAGGTAGACACGATAAGACCCGTTTACCACCCGGATCTATTCAGTTGACCCGATCCGACCCAATCCGACCCGACCTGACCCGAAAGACCTGCTGGTATTATATATTATAGTATCAGATTGCTGGTAGACCCGACCCGACCCGACCCGTTGAATACTAAACGGGTCTTCCCGGGTCTACCGTGTCCAGACCCTAAACCCGGACCCGACCCGTTTATTAAACGGGTCTATCATGTCGACCCGTTTACGACCCGAACCCGTTTAGCCCTGACCCAGACCCGCTAACTTCGTGTCAGGTCCTGTCGTTCCGAAATTGCCAGCCCTAGTTGCAACCCTACCTGTGCCTTCAAGTACCAGCCAACGGCATGGGGTTTATTTAAAAGTGGAGTGTATTCAAGAGTGCATATAATTGGGGTATATTTAAGGGGGTATGTGTTTGATTGGGGTATAATCAAGTTGGGGCGGGCCATGTAACTGGGGTGTATTGATGGTGGGGTGTAAGGGGTAAGGGTATTTTTGGGATAGGAATGGGGTATGAAAAAAAAAAAAGGGTTATTTTGACTTTGCCCCCCAAATTTTGCCTTGAATTAGACTTTACCCCCCATTATTTCCTTAATTAGACTTTACCCCCCAAAACTAACCATTCCGTCAGCTCACCATCTGAGAGAAAGGGTGAGCTGATGGAAAATAAATAAAGTTTTGGGCGTGAGCTGACGGAACAGTTAGTTTTGGGGGGTAAAGTCTAATTAAGGAAAGTATGGGGGGTAAAGCCTAATTCAAGGCAAAGTTTGGGGGGCAAAGTCAAAATAACCAAAAAAAAAGGAAAATATTATTCATACCCCATAAATCTGTAATTAGCCCCCATTTCCAAGAAACTTGAATACACCCCATTTTTTTTTTTCGTACCCCATTCTTATCCCAAAAAGACCCTTCCCCCTTACACCCCACCTTCAATACACCCCAGTTAAATGGCCCGCCCCAACTTGATTATACCCCAATCAAACACATACCCCCTTAAATATACCCCAATTATATGCACTCTTGAATACACCCCGCTCTTAAATAAACCCCATGCAATTGGCTGATACTTGAAGGCACAAGTAGAGCTGCAACTTGGGCGGGCCAACCTGAACCCAACCCGAGTCCAACCCGAACCCAACCCGAATTTGGGCGGGCTAATCCGAGCCCAACCCGAATCATTTCTCCTCGACCCGACACGAAGTTAGCGGGTCTGGGTCAAGGCTAAACGGGTTCGGGTCGTAAACGGGTCGACACGATAGACCCGTTTATTAAACGGGTCGGGTCCGGGTTTAGGGTCTGGACACGGTAGACCCAGGAAGACCCGTTTAGTATTCAATAGGTCATGTCGGGTCGGGTCGGGTCGGGTCTACCAACAATCCGATACTATAATATATAAAACCAGTGGGTCTTTCGGGTCAGGTCGGGTCAAGTCGGATTGGGTCGGATCGGGTCAACTGAATAGATCCGGGTGGTAAATGGGTCTTATCGGGTCTTATCGTGTCTACCTGTTTATTAGCGAGTCGGGTACGGGTTTAGGATCTAGACACGATTAGTTAAACGGGTCGGGTCCGGGTCTAGGGGTTTTGAACACGACACGAAACTAGACACAACACGAACCCGACACGACTCATTGCCACCCCTAGCAGCAACTTGGGCGGGCCAACCCGAACCCAACCCGACTTTGGGCGGGTTAACCCGAACCCACCCCGCACAACCCGACGGGTTGGGCGGGGCTAAGTTTAAACGAACATTGGGTTGGGTTGGGGTACAAAAGACGCTGAGCAGGGGCTTTGGGGTTTGGGGTTTGGGGTATAAAAAAAAGGGCATTGTTGGTATTAAAGGATTGTTGAGTAAGCTATTGAGAAACGCTAGGGATACGGGGGCTAATTACAGATTTTTGGGATATGAATAAAATTTCCCAAAAAAAAATTGAGGTGTGTTCAAGTTTGTTGGAAATGGGGGCTAATTACAGATTTTTGGGGTATGAATAAAATTTCCCAAGAAAAATGAACACAACAAGAAGCGTATGAAATTCTATTTGATTGCAACAAAATCATAGAAGACGATCCTCCGCAAATATCTAAAACCAATACAAGCACACTAATCTCACAATATCCCGTCCAAATCAAATCTAATTAGCAGAGTAAAACATCCAATTTTATTTTATTTTTTTGGTTCTTGAAAGAAGCGGTCCAAAGAACTTCGGCGGTCGTCACAACCCGGTGCAAGCACCTTCCATCGCAATCAAACAGAAAGAAAGGACGCCGACGAGCCTCGCCGGAGCACGGGAGCGAACGTGGTGATCAAGGTCGGATAAATACGCCCCGGGAGGATTAATCGACTCCAGGTAAGGGATGATGGGGTGGGCATCCCGGCTGAACCGGCTCACATCCCCTCCACCATCAGGCACCTGAATGATCAACTCCAGCCTCCTGCTGCTAGGATGGTAAGCGAGGAGTAAGCCTTGTACAGCCAGATAATGCCACTGATTCCGCATTGAGCGGACTGTTTTCATTACGGATGTCAACTCCCGCCAATTACAGTACGCGTGTACATGCCGGATTAGATATTGACACTATTATATAACCCACTCCCGGCCTTCTTCTTTCTCTCGATCTCTATGCTGCCTGATAGCTCATCGCTAAATGACAGCTATCAGGCAGCCGCCCGCACGTTTCGAAGGAAGACCTTCCTCCTCAAAGGCCAACAACCCACGTCCACCTGCTAATTTCCAGACCATCGACTCCTTACGACTGGGACGAATCGGTAAGGGATCCTACGGGGTCATCTACCGAGCAAGGATAAGGCGACCGGTGAGATTGTCATGATCAAGAAAATCAAGATGGAGGAGACCTCTGCACGTGAGATCGAATACCTCTGGGCCATTCGCGATCGACCCTGCCATCGTCTAGATCGTCCTAGGCAGCAATGGAGACCTCCTCACCTGGAGTATGTGGAGCACGATCTTGCAACTGTGTGCACCACACCACAGCCCTTCGACAGGAGTCAGCCCTTCGACAAGACCCTCAACCTCATCCTTGGGACCAACAACCCACTAGCCAGTGCAGCCGTGGTACTACCCCACTTATTTGCTTCATCCAACATTTCTAGAATGGATTTTTGGTTTCCACCAACATCTTAGTGTACAAGTAGAACAATTTAATATTCGTGTACACAAAAAAAAAAAAAATGAAATATCACTTTCCAGCCTAAAGTTGTGATCCACAGCAAACTATAATTGGATTAAAAAAAATGTGGGTAAGGAAAAATTTCTTGCAAGTGTAGCTCTATTATAAGTGAAAAAGACCCTAGAAACATTGAAGATGCATGAATTGATATTCACCATCAATGGCATGACTAATTGAATTATAGTCATGTTATCATTTTTCTTGTACGATCAGCTAATACTGGATATCCTAACAAATTACCAGTTGAGTAAACTAGCCTTTTTCATTGAAACGAAAATGAATGTACTAGGAGGCAGTTAGTAGACAACTACGGTTGTATCCCAGTGGTTAGCCCCACTGTTTTCCTCTCAGGTGGTCGTAGGATCGAATCCCGTGCTTGTCTTATGCCATGTGCCGTATAAATAAAATGGTGCACCTGTGGGCAGAAACAAGGCTCGGACCTTGGCAAAAAAAAATAAATACTTTGCGCTCCTGTTGTTGGCAGGTTTCGAACCGTGCTCTTTCTTGTGCAAGGGCATTTACAAGCGTCGCTCTATAAATGAAACCAATACATCAAAAAGCACTTAAATTGTGTTCCCAAGTAGTGTTACTCCGCTAGCCTTACTTGCTCACATTGTCAGCAGATTGGACATGTACATATCCACATCTTGGAGTCCAAAGTGGTAGTCCTGCAGTGGTACACTAGTGCCTTAGATGTTCACCACCTACAGTCTCAGCTTACTCTTATTCAGAAGCAGATCTCTCATATGGACTTGTTTAGCCCATCTTCTACGAGTGCTCCCACTGCAGCATCTATATGTACATACTCTGCATTCCTTGCAACATAGTCTGTTTGACATTGCTCACTCGCCCCCCTGGGTACTCCTTACTCCTGATTTATCACTGCATTATGTTCTACATGTTCCTCATCTTTCTTTAAACCTTTTATCTGTTAGCCGTCTGACTCGCTCTCTCTTATGCTATGGTACCAAATTGACAGCCCCAACTTACTCAAAAAGGCTAACCTCTTGGAGGGAAGAGTGCACAACGGGGTATATAAGCAGCACAAACCCGCTCCCATTACCAATGTGGGACTAAACACGCCAACACCCCCCCTCACGTGGACAACCACATGGACAACAGTAAAACAGGTAGGGCAACCACAGTCAGGCGGAGCTCCCGGAGCGGGCCTAGCAAGGGACAAGGCGGCTGACGAGATATTCATGATCAAGAAAGCCAAGATGGAGGAGACCTCTGCACGTGAGACCTTCTTTGTTCACCCGATCTCACACGATGCACGGAGTCTCGTTGATGAATCTCTGAGTGCATCTACGCAATGAGCCTTCTCATCTTAAATACTTGTGTGGTATTACCCCAGTCCTCAAATTACTTGGGGTAAACATATATAATTTTTTTGCTTTCTTAATTACTTGTGTGGTATTACCCCAAGTCCTCAAATTAGTTTCCTCCTCACCTCTAGGGAGAACCACAACCTTCTCACCCTCGATCACCTCCGGAGCCACAAATTGAAATAACATTCGCCCCAAACACACAAGATATTGTCCACTTTGCTCGTGCCCGCACGAGAATTTCCCAGGGATGTCACCCATCCTGGTACTACTCTCGTCCGAGCACGCTTAACTACGGAGTTCTTACGAAATCCGTAGCAGCGCACGGTTTTAAAACGCGTCTTCTATGTTTGGGAGGGAAAATTATATAAGTAGCTCAGGATCTCCTTCTCTCCAGACGATGTGGGACTAACTCGTGGCCTTGTACACCTCACATTACCTCACCTCACCTCATCCATCTTGGCATCACAGCCTCAGGAGTTTGGCACTTGGCCATTGGCCTATTGGATCTTGGTCGTCACAATCCAGATTGTTTACATGATAACCTCGTGACTTTAGATGAATGTCATATTTAATTTGTTTCTTTAATGCTGTAGAACATTGAATGTACTTTATGTTAGATAACCTAGTGACAGTAGGAATTGCATGTGAATATAGACTACTGATAGATTTAGGTATCATTCTGGAAACATTGATCCTACTAGAACTGATAGATCTTATCTTAATTTATTAAGATTAGTTGTCTCATATTATTAAAGACTATTAGGATATCACTAGCTATTAATTTGGCTAATCTTTTAATTTTTCATTGGGGGCTACTCTTTCCCACGAGTAGGCTCAGTTGCAAGTCCGGAGGCTCAGGAGTAGCAGTAGGAGTCCATAGACGGAGTCAGAATTGCAGCTTTGCCTTTTTGCTTAATACGTTTGTCTTGTAGTCTTTTCTATTCAGACATTATAATTGTGTTGGAATAAGAGTTTTTATTAGTTAGTTAGTTAGTATTCTATGGTTGTAATTGCAATGGTTCCAGTTGAATTCTTTTGGGTATGCCTCTCCTCAAGGCCCCAAGCCTAGATAGATCATGATGAAAATATAAATACATATAAATGACTAAATTGATTAACTCTATAGATAGAAACCATATACTGGTACACCTGAGTGTTAGGGAGAGGGTGAGACTACTTGGCTAGCCGTAGGAGGCTTGAGCCTCGTGCTCCCTCAGATAGACTCCTGTCAGCATGTAGTGGCACCGACAGTTCACACATATAGAGAGGATAGGACTTTTGAAGGTCAAGCCTGACTAGATAATGTCTTCTCTCCATTGACATTTCTCTTTCTTTGCTTCTTAATAAAAATATTTTTGAGAAATCAAATTTAAAAGATTCCTCTTATGTTTCTCCCTCATCCTTGTTTTTCATATTAGCGAGCATAGAAGAAGTCCGGTGAGACCCAAAATCCCATCCTTTCTCACGTCACACCCCAGGGATCGGTATTCAGATTTTTGGGACGTGACATGTAACATCCCAAAATAAATTAATAATTTAAAGGTCATTATAAGAAATTTTTATAAGAAATTCAAAATAAAAACCGGACAGCACCATTGCGTCCGTCTCGTCGAAACGATTAAAAAACCTATACAAACTTTTACGTTTTGAACTCATTTAGAGCATTTAAAAATTTTAAAAAAATATATATATAGCCAAGGGAATGATTCGAACCAGGGACCTATTTAAAAGAATTTTAAACTTTTCCCTCTAACCAGAATACCCTTAATGGTTTTCTATCTAAATACAAGGAAAATAATTATTATAGTAATGATGGGGAGACCAAAAGTCATCTCAACCGATGACCCTTCGTTTCCGATCGGACGGGAACCGTCGCGCAGCTAAAACAGTAAAACAGCTGTTTTGCATTTAAGGGCCTAGGACTTTTGGTATTCCCGAAAGGCCTATATAAACCCCCCCTACAATAGTTTTCTTCACTCAAGCCCCCACCTCGATATCCGTGCCCAGTCCTCCACCACCACCGGCCTCCACCTCCGGCCACCGGGCGCTGCCGCCACCTCTGGCAACCGGGCGCGGCCACCACCTCCGGCCACCACCAACTGCCACCACCTCCGGCCACCGCCGCCACCACCTCCGGCCTCCGGCGCCGCCACCACCTCCGGCTGCCATCACTACCTCCGGCCACCGACCGCCGCCACCACCTCTGGCCACCGGCCGTCGCACCACCTCCGGCCGACCGCCGCCTCACACCACCCCGGGTAGGCGGGTCGGGTATGAATTTAAACCCATTTAATTCGGGTTTCAACCCGTTATAGAATGTTGGTGCAAAAAATGCTTAACTTTATATTAGAAGCCCATTAACCATTCAACATCTGGGTCTAAGTCCATTAACCCATTAAACCTCTGGGCCAAAGCCCCTCAACCTATTAAACACCGTGGGCCAAAGCCCAATATGCCCAATAACAAACTGTGATAAAACGACTATGCCTTCGTTAACTGAACCATTATTACCGAAAACAACCTGACCTTTTTACTAAAGACAGACCACCCATTTAAATTCCGCCAATGCCGACTATTTTGATCATACCGGGAGCAAACGAACTCCGAATTGAGTTCCGTCTGCGGCCACGGTTTCAGAATAAAAAACTCTACAAAATGGATATAAATTAAAAGTATTTTAGAAATAACCAAAATACCCCTATAAGATAAAATGTATTAAATAAATTAGTTTAAAAACCTAAGGAATCCATATTGGAATTTGACTCCATCTGATCCTTGGGAAATAGAATATAAAACTAACAAAAGAGAACACTATATTTCAGGTCGTGAGCTTACTAGGTCATCTACATCGAGTGAAGGATTCTATAACACTTCAGGTAGGGGACTAAACCTGGGTAATTCTTGATAAGTGTTTGTCATTGAAATAATGGTAGTATGTTATGGATTTGTTAATTTTTAAGATGTGTTGATCATCTCAATTGGGTGTGGGGTTGTTCCTGGCTTGCAGACCTAAAAGATAAATCCTAGGTGTGGGGCTGTCCCTGGCTGCGGGCTAAAAAGATAATCCTGGGTGTGGGACTAGCCCTGGCTGAGGCCAAAAAGTATCCTGGGTGTGGGTCTAGCCCTGACTGAGGCCAAAAAGTAACCTGGGTGTGGGGCTAGCCCTGGCAGAGGCCAAAAAGAAACCTAGGTATGGGACTAGCCTTGTGTTAGACAAAAAGTGCCCGGGTATGATTGTGATTCCTACCCTGGTTTGAGCATAAAAGGGAATCGGATGATCAATGACTTTTAAATTACTATTCATATTCATGTGAACTGTTATTTTTAGTATATTTATCTTACCATAAATGAACTAGGTTTAATAGGTGAGTCAGTGGATTAGACTCACCCCCCTACAGGTGTTGTGGTTTCTACATAGACTGACCCTACAGGTCAAAGAGAGGAGGAAGAACGAATAGAGGACGAACCGGAGGGGATCGAAGATCCGCTTTACACTCCGTACTATGAGGATGCGGGAACGGAAATATGAAGAGTTGATGTCGCATTTAAGTTTTAGCTTTTAAAGTTCAAGCCATGTATCAAACCTTTATATTATATTGCATGGTTATGAATAAAAGTGGCTCAGTTAATTTTCATATTTGATGGAATCAAAATTTATATCAAGTTTTACTTCTAACACCCTAGTGTTATACAGGTTGAATTAATCCGTAAAATACCGGGGTGTTACAACTTGGTATCAGAGCCTAGGTACTAGGTCCTAGGAATTAGAATTATTAGCAAGAAGGACATTAGTAGGATAGTCACTTAACCTAGAGCATAAGTTAAATTCATATGAATTAGATCTAGGTACACCTAACCTTAGATGATTAAGACATTGATGACCTAAGATAATTAATTGCTAGAACAAAGTATATATACCTGAACTTAAATTTAGGATCTCTCTTTTAAATATGTTATAATAACTTTCGATACGTAGGTCTGAGAAAACAACATTGGTCGCTGAAACGTTAGTCAACGCAGAAGACAATATAGGTACATCGAAATTAGAACGTTTGATTACTTAGAGAGAACTAGAAACTAACTAGAATTATAGGATGCCGCTTTGTAACGATATGAAAACATAAGAAGGTGTTATAAACCCTAGTAGTAACTCAATTAGGATAAGAAATCCCTAAGGAGTAACTTAATTTAAGATCCTATCTCCTAAGGACCTCTTTTTGAGAACACATTTCTACCGTGTCTTAGCAGAAATAATGTTCAATGATCATTAGAAGAAAAAAAAAAAAACTAAGATACTTCTCGAATGAAAGCTAAAGTCGAGAAGTCCAATAAACTCCAACCTCAAGCTGTTAGTAACATACAAATGATTGACACAAATAAGTAAAGTTTTAAATATAGTCGAGTTGAATGTAGAATACTAATCACTTCCTAGTATTTAATTTTTACAAAAACATGGGGAGATCTGGGTTGAATCATTAGTGCAGAGAGAACTAATTTCAAGTACATAATTGACTTAAAAATTATAACATGTACTATGATAATTAGGATTGAGGTTAATCATCATTTCTCGAATTCGAGTTCAACGGAAAGGGCTACCTAGGAAAGGGCTGCCTAGGGTTAGGTGGAGCCGTTCCATGGGAAAAAGGGCTGCCAACTGCAAGTGTGGAGCCACCTAAGGTGGAGTTGCCTAGGACTTTGACTTCGAGATCATGACTTACCTCTGCATCCTAAATGATCAGAGTGAAATAGTTTGAAGTTTTTAATAGTAAAAAAAAATTAAAAAATAATAATAAAAAAAAATTAAACAATTAAATTACCTGGACCCTCAGGCCAACATAGGACTTGCACCTTAGAAGGCTTTTTATATAAAAATACTCATCACAAACTTACTTAAGTTATATCAGAGTTTAGCCAGATATGAAAAAAAAAAAAAAGTAATCGAAGTACAGATGTGAAATTTAAGAACTTCAAAGAATTTGATACAAGTTAGAAAAGAAAAAGCAATAGAAAACCGGAGTCTTGGCATAGACAATATTGGACTAAGATTTCAGGACAAATTAACAGTTACTGATGCTCCTTATTTACGAGAATATATATTAACAGAATCTCATCGGTCAAAATTTTCTATTCACTCAATCTAGGCCTTATTTCCGTCCTGTCCAACAAGGACCTATGGATCACGCTGCTCAAAGAGTACGTGGCAAGACTTTCGCTGTATCGACTAACAATGATGTCATCAAAGGTATGAACTATTTCAAACAATATAGTAGTACCTACGAAAAGACTTAAATTCGTAGGATCAATTCCTTTAGACCCCGACACAAATCATACATATTCAACTGAAGACAGAACTAACAGGATACACCCTAGTCATCAAGACAACGATTAGTGTTAATCCTATAACTTTCTATTAAATACCATAAGACACACTACTTATAAGTTATGAGCATCCATTTTTACCTCCTTTAGGAATAAAGTATATGTAGCCATTAATAAGTTTCTCGACGGCTGTCAAGACCAAAAGTTTTTTGTCGGATTCCAATATTTCAATCGTCCCAAACTAGATCACTGGAATGGCCCCAACTCTCAGGCTAACTCTATTCTTATATCACTGTGGTTCCTGATGAATACAGTAGCCAAGTACAGTTGATGTGTGAGTAGAAAAAGTCAGAAAAATTTTATTCTCAAACCTTAGAATTTATTACCTTATTAGATCCCATAAACAAGACACTCAGATAAGTTAAAAATTAACTCTTAGGAGAAAAGATTAATATTATAATGGAAAGATCTACTATCAGAGATTTCAAGGTCAGCAAAGTAATATTAAAACTCCAAAAGGTTATCGATTAAAATTTTCTATTCAAATTATATTAACAAAGTGAAAGGAGTAAAATTTGAGTGGTCGAATTCCAGTAAGAATACATTCCAAGAACTAAAGAAGAAACTCACTACAGCTCCGATTTTGACGATACAAGAAAGTGGGAAGAAGTATACACTTTACACGGATGCGTCTCATGTAGGGTTAGGAGGTGTACTTAAGGTAACATGGTCAAATAGTGACTGATGTACATCTAGTCTTTCAAGTATCTATATGAGCCTGATCCTTCTCATATTTTGGAAAATAAAAACATTCAATCAGATGCATATTACGTGGGAGTACTTGGGAAGGGTTTAAACACCAAAGATAAATTATTGCGAACCAAAACTATACGATTGGTAAAAGTACTATGGCAACTTCACAATGAGGAAGAAGTTACTTGGGAATTGAAGTCGGAAATAAATTTGTTCGACAACTAAGGTAAATACTTTAAATTTCGAGGACGAAATTTTTATTAGGGGTAGAGGATGTAACATCCCAAAATAAATTAATAATTTAAAGGTCATTATAAGAAATTTTTATAAGAAATTTAAAATAAAAATCGGACAGCGTCATTGCGTCCGTCTCGTCGAAACGATCAAAAAACCTATACAAACTTTTGCGTTTTGAACTCATTTAGAGCATTTAAAAATATATATATATATATATATATATATATATATATATATATATATATATATATATATATATATATATATATATATATATATATATATATATATATATATATAGTCGAGGGAAGGATTCGAACCAGGGACCTATTTAAAAGAATTTTAAACTTTTCCCTCTAACCAGAAGACCCTTAATGGTTTTCTATCTAAATACAAGGAAAATAATTATTATAGTAACGATGGGGAGACCAAAAGTCATCTCAACCGACGACCCTTCGTTTCCGATCGGACGGGAACCGTCGCGCAGCTAAAACAGTAAAACGGCTGTTTTGCATTTAAAGCCCTGGGACTTTTGGTATTCCCGAAAGGCCTATATAAACCCCCCCTACAATAGTTCTCTTCACTCAAGCCCCCACCTCGATATCCGTGCACAGCCCTCCACCACCACCGGCCACCACCTCCGGCCACCGGGCGCCGCCGTCACCTCCGGCAACCGGGCGTCGCCACCACCTCCGACCGCCGGGCGCCGCCGCAACCTCCGGCAACTGGGCGCCGCCACCACCTCCGGCCGCCGGGCGCCGCCACCACCTCCGGCCACCACCACCTGCCACCACCTCCGGCCGCCGCCGCCACCACCTCCGGCCACCGGCCGTCGCACCACCTCCGGCCGCCGCCGCCTCCGGCCGACCGCCGCCTCACACCACCCAGGGTAGGCGGGTCGGGTATGAATTTAAACCCATTTAATTTGGGTTTCAACCCGTTATAGAATGTTGGTGCAAAAAATGCTAAACTTTATATTAGAAGCCCATTAACCATTCAACATCTGGGCCTAAGTCCATTAACCCATTAAGCCTCTGGGCCAAAGCCCCTCAACCTATTAAACACCGTGGGCCGAAGCCCAATATGCCCAATAACAAACTGTGATTAAACGACTCTGCCTTCGTTAACTAAACCATTATTACCGAAAGCAACCTGACCTTTTTACTAAAGGCAGACCACCCATTTAAATTCCGCCAATGCCGACTATTTTGATCATACCGGGAGCAAACGAACTCCGAATTGAGTTCCGTCTACGGCCACGGTGTCAGAATGAAAAACTCTACAAAATGGATATAAATTTAAAATATTTTAGAAATAACCAAAATACCCCTATAAGATAAAATGCATTAAATAAATTAGTTTAACAACCTAAGGAATCCATATTGGAATTTGACTCCATCTGATCCTTGGGAAATGGAATATAAAACTAACAAAAGAGAACACTATATTTCAGGTCGTGAGCTTACTAGGTCATCTACATCGGGTGAAGGATTCTACAACACTTCAGGTAGGGGACTAAACCTGGGTAATTCTTGATAAGTGTTTATCATTGAAATAATGGTAGTATGTTATGGATTTGTTAATTTTTAAGATGTGTTGATCATCTCAATTGGGAGTGGGGCTGTCCCTGGCTTGCGGGCCTAAAAGATAAATCCTGGGTGTGGGGCTGTCCCTGGCTGCGGGCCAAAAAGATAATCCTGGGTGTGGGGCTAGCCCTGGCTGAGGCCAAAAAGTATCCTAGGTGCGGGTTTAGCCCTGGCTGAGGACAAAAAGTAACCTGGGTGTGGGGCTAGCCTTGGCAGAGGCCAAAAAAAAACCTAGGTGTGGGACTAGCCTTGTGTCAGACAAAAAGTGCCCGGGTATGATTGTGATTCCTACCCTGGTTTGCGCCTAAAAGGGAATCGGATGATCAATGACTTTTTCTTGTCACTTCTAAGAAGCCTGCCATTCTATAACAACGCACATGTCATCCATAGTTGCAATGGGCTGCTGCTCTTCATCACCAGCAGCTCTATAGCTGACCCGGTTCGGTACATCGTGTGGAACCCTGCAACCATGGAATATGTTGCTCTCCTCATTCGACCGTCGAGGCACTGGTCACCATGCTTCCTGGCCTTCGATCCCCTCGCGTCCCCTCATTATAAATTGGTTGGATTCAGCATGGACAGTGCGGCGGTTGCGGACATATACTCTTCCCTGACTGGTAAGTGGGTCAAGCGCAGGTTCCCTCATCAACATGACCTTCGCCCCTATAACTCGCAGTCCGTCTTCCACCGGGGAGCTCTCCACGTACTTCAGCCTCCTTGGCGTCTTGTTAGGTTTGATGTTGAGAAGGAAAGCCTCCGGACGCTGTCCTTGCCCGAGGTGTTTGGTTACTTGGGTATCTTTGAGGGCAGTGCGTGCATTGGGGAGTCGAGAGGGCATCTCTATTATGCTGTAAACTCGTTCAAAAAATCCGAGCTGAAGATCTGGATGCTTGACGAAAGGAGGGCCAAGACGTGGTCGCTGAAGCACAAGATAAGCACCAAGGTTCTTGAGAAACATCCTCTAGCACTTAGACCTTCGGAGTACGGCTCTTTCCACCCCATTGCTCTCCATCGAGATTCGGGTGTCATATATCTCGGCATACTGCGGAAGATGCTCGCTTACCATCCCAGCAGTGGGAGGTTGGAAGAGATTTGCACTGTGCCTGGGATTATGAATTGGTGGAGGGCGTTCACTGTCATCGCTTGCGTGGAATCAATAAATCCACCCAGGGAAAACTAATCCGACGTTGAAGATTGATCAAACTCATTCGCACCTATGACTCGAAAATACTCTGTTTGTCAAATTTGTTAATGTTTGCAAAGGTCTGTTTTAATCCTGATGGATTGTTTCATATTCTTGGTCTTATGATGCTGTGTTCTTTTGCCAAGAGTTGGCCCTGGGTATTGGTAATGCCCAAGAATTCGGTTAAGTTGGGCTGATCTTGTGCAGATTTAACGGTGGACATTGGGAAACCCAGGCTAATCAAAAGCCATAGACCGCATGCATTCTTGTCTCATGTAAACATCCGTTACTTGAACTCTCATGAGGGGGCACCTGTGAGAGTTGGACATCATGATTTTTTTTGAGGGGGTCTTGTTCATTGTTCTTCTTCTCTCCTCTCCATCGCGCGAGGCCTGCAATTCAGATTGTGTAGTATAAATTTTGATTTTATCTATATCTAACCCTTTTCCGAGCTATGATTTCATTAGACAGCTCTGCCTCCGCCTCCTTTTTTCAGTCCATCCTTTCGGAATTAGGATTTAGAGTTCAAACCTCCATTCTTGTTGAGCTCCATTCAATCCAAGCTGCATCTCCGACCAAATTAGTACTCTGTCTTCATCCATCATCGTCAGCAGATCTTCGTCAGGCTTAGCCATCAAACATCATCATAACATCACGGCATTCTTCGAAGCATCTTCAACGTCACATTAGCCATCATTTGCTCACCAAAGCATCGTTGACGCATATTGCGGTGGTCTTATCACACATCACGTTAGGGATCGTGGTGTGCCACAGCTGCTTGAAGGAAGATCAACGCCTACTTGCCAGCTTTGTCCGCATCCGTTGCAAACCCCTAGCACAGGAGGATGGCCGCATTGCTTCACGAGAAAAGAACCAAGAGGGAAGAACTCTCAGCCTTTGATTTCAATGGTGTGTGGTCCATGTCAGTTCTGTTTGGAATTTCTTAAATTATGTTAAATTGGAGCAGTACCTTCCGTTGTGCTGGGCAATGTAGTCGGAGGTTTGACAGCCGCTGGTTTTGTGGTTGGTAATGCAGCAAACTGTGTTGCAGACCAAGTGTTTGTGGAAATGTCTGATCCAGGCCAGACGGAGGGGATTCAGCCACAATCCGATATTGCTCTGTAGAGTGATTGCGAGGGTAATACCAGAGTGGAGGAACACCCTATTGCTTCCCCCCAAACCTTGGAATGTGATAGCTGGAGCACCTTCGAGGATAGGTGTCACGCCCCAGAAATCTGAATATCGATCCCTGGGGTGTGAGGTGAGAAAGGATGGGATTTTGTGTCTGGTCAATTATTTACACCAATTTGGGTTCACACAGGACTTCTTCTACGCTCGCTAATATAAAAAACAAGGAGGGAGAAACAAGAGCGGAATCTTCTAAATTTGATTTCTCGAAAATATTTTTATTAAGAAGCAAAGAAAGAGAAATGTCAATAGAGAAGACATTATCTAGTCAGGCTCGACCTTCAAAAGTCCTATCCTCTCAGTATGTGTGAATTGTCGGTGCCACTGCATGCTGACAGGAGTCTATCTGATGGAGCAAGAGGCTCAAGACTCCTACAGCTAGCCAAGTAGTCTCACCCTCTCCCTAACACTCAGGTGTACCGGTTTAGGGTTCCTATCTATAGAGTTAATCAATTTAGTCATTTATATGTACTTATATTTTCATCATCATCTATCATAGGCTTGGGGCCTTGAGGAGAGGCATACCCAAAAGAATTCAGCTGGAACCATTGCAACTACAACTATAGAATACTAACTAACTAATAAAAACTCTTATTCCAACACAATTATAATGTCTGAAAAGAAAAGACTACAAGACGAACGTATTAAGCAAAAAGGCAAAGCTGCAATTATGACTCCGTCTCTGGACTTTTACTGCTACTCCTGAGCCTCTGGACCTGCAATTGAGCCTACTCGTGGGAAAGAGTAGCCCCCAATAAAAAATTAGAAGATTAGCCAAATTAATGGTTAGAGACATCCTAAAAGTCTTTAATAATATAAGACAACTAATCTTAATAAATTAAGATAAGATCTATCAGTTCCAGTAGGATCAATGTTTGCAGAATGATACCTAAACCTATTAGTAGTCTATATTCACATGCAATTCCTACTGTCACTAGGTTATCTAACATAAAGTCCATTCAATGTTCTACAGCATTAAAGAACAAATTAAATAAGACATTTATCTAAAGTCACGAGGTCATCATGTAAACAGTCACATAATTCTAAATTCATATACAGATGAAAACACTCTATTAAAATATGAACCCCGAATATTTTGTTTATCCTGCCCCCGGTCGGGCATTACTATAGGGCCTTTTATTTCGATGTAGAGGGCCAACTCTCTCGTCGTGTATCTACCAACACCATGCACTAGTTACCCAGATGATCATAAGGGGTTTTCCATCTTTCACGGTGGAGCTCTACCGCCCAACTTGCTTTACTATGGGAATTTTAACTCCCCGGGATAGGGTTGCTAGGCCAATCCCTACTCGAAGGCACCTCCTATTGGCATCATCTCCGAGGTCTCCGCCCGTCGAACTCTCCTCCATCCCGTGTCCGGCCTTCTCTTCTTTACCGACCGGTATTCCGATTGTTCCGGCCACGGCCCAGCCCATTATGCTCCTATCTCCGACCATCAGAGTCACGAGGAAGAGGGGGAGGGCTACTTCTTGGATTTCTTGTCACTTCTAAGAAGCCTGTCGTTCTATAACAACGCACATGTCATCCATAGTTGCAATGGGCTGCTGCTCTTCATCACCCGCAGCTCTATAGCTGACCCGGTTCGGTACATCGTGTGGAACCCTGCAACCATGGAATATGTTGCTCTCCCCATTCGACCGTCGAGGCACTGGTCACCATGCTTTCTGGCCTTCGATCCCCTCGCGTCCCCTCATTATAAAGTGGTTGGATTCAGCATGGACAGTGGGGCGGTTGCGGACATATACTCTTCCATGACTGGTAAGTGGGTCAAGCGCAGGTTCCCTCATCAACATGACCTTCGCCCCTATAACTCGCAGTCCGTCTTCCACCGGGGAGCTCTCTACGTACTTCAGCCTCCTTGGCGTCTTGTTAGGTTTGATGTTGAGAAGGAAAGCCTCCGGACGCTGTCCTTGCCCGAGGTGTTTGGTTACTTGGGTATCTTTGAGGGCAGTGCGCGCATTGGGGAGTCGAGAGGGCATCTCTATTATGCTGTAAACTCGTTCAAAAAATCCGAGCTGAAGATCTGGATGCTTGACGAAAGGAGGGCCAAGACGTGGTCGCTGAAGCACAAGATAAGCACCAAGGTTCTTGAGAAACATCCTCTAGCACTTGGACCTTCAGAGTACGGCTTTTTCCACCCCATTGCTCTCCATCCAGATTCGGGTGTCGTATATCTCGGCATACTGCGGAAGATGCTCGCTTATCATCCCAGCAGTGGGAGGTTGGAAGAGATTTGCACTGTGCCTGGGATTGTGAATTGGTGGAGGGCGTTCGCTGTCATCACTTGCGTGGAATCAATAAATCCACCCGGGAAAAACTAATCCGACGTTGAAGATTGATCAAACTCATTTGCACCTATGACTCGAAAATACTCTGTTTGTCAAATTTGTTAATGTTTGCAAAGGTCTGTTTTAATCCTGTGGATTGTTTCATATTCTTGGTCTTATGATGCTGTGTTCTTTTGCCAAGAGTTGGCCCTGGGTATTGGTAATGCCCAAGAATTCGGTTAAGTTGGGCTGATCTTGTGCAGATTTAACGGTGGACATTGGGAAACCCAGGCTAATCAAAAGCCACAGACCGCGTGCATTCATGTCTCATGTAAACATCTGTTACTTGAACTCTCATGAGGGGGCGCCTGTGAGAGTTGGACATCATGATTTTTTTTGAGGGGGTCTTGTTCATTGCTCTTCTTCTCTCCTCTCCATCGCGCGAGGCCTGCAACACCAGCAAGCTGAGCAACTCCAATGACGAAATCGTCCTCCGACCGCAAAAACGTGCTCCATCGTTCCTCCAGAAGGGCTTTTCTTTTCTTGTTATTGAAGCCCCGATCTCTCTCTCTCTCTCTCTCTCTCTCTCTCTCTCTCTCTCTCTCTCTCTCTCTCTCTTTAGGTTTTTCTAAAGGTTATTCTCTTTCAATAACAATTCAGATTGTGTAGTATAAATTTTGATTTTATCTATATCTATTCAATACCTTCTTGCATTGCAATTATATATGCAATTCTCAGTGGCAAGAGCTTCAATCACATTCTTGGGCTCAAGGGACGAAATCCAGTAGTGATGACTAACTTGTCTCTTAATTTCAATTCGAGTCCTCACACCACTAACTGGGTCTCCAATAGGGGCAGTTCTCAAATTGTAAACTTGATAAGCTCTACTATTAAAGAATAACCAAGAAATATTCTATCACCACTACGAGAATCAAATTTTCCTATTTGATTTCTATCCCTAGGGATATAGAACTTGCTCCCAAAGATCCGGAAGTGTTTCATGTTCGATCTTACCAGTCCTTGGTTCATAAGCAATTTCTAATCTGCCTGGTCTAATGGTCTACATGGTTGGAGGGAGTTGGAACCGGCGTGTTCCAACTCACGCACATGTCATATATATTACCGACGGATAATATATTATTATTATCAATCTGCCTGGTTCATATATATTACCGACGAATAATATATAACCGTTGGTAATAAATACGCTAAAAAATTAAAAAAAATCTAAATTATATTACCGACGAAAACTATTGTTCCCGTCGGTAAAATATATATTATTACCGACAGAATTATAAATTTCCATCAATAAAAAACCTATTTCTTGTAGTGTTTGGGTAGCTATAATTAAGATTGAGGATTTTGGACCATTATTAGGTAACTAGCCGATGTGAATCAGCATACAACAATGATATTTATATAAAATCAGACGACTAAGAGGTTTTTTTTGTTCTAGTCAACACAATACCGTCGTGCCAGGTTATATAGATTTGTCGCCGATGTGGTGTTGGTTGTGGTCTACGCTTTGTCTCCTTTACTCCACCTGGTGGGTGGTTGTCCCACCGCCAGGTGGCAGTTCGTTGCTTGCGCCGGGCTATGGCGCCTCACAGAGGTCTGTTAATTCATTCATACGAATGTAGCCATTCTAATTCATTCATATAAAGATAGACAGTCCAATTCATTCGTACAAGCCATTCTAATTCATTCGTACGAATATAGCCTTTCTAATTCATTAGTATGAACACCAAAAAAATGGGTCTCCACAAATCTGTGACTTCTCCATTGCATATGTTCAATCTAACACCATCTCTAAGCTTCTAATTTTCAGGATTACCTTCCAAATTGTTGGGGAGGTGTGGGTGCAATTGGCAAAACCAAAGAGGCTTTCCATGACAGTATCTAGTCATCATCCAGCCTTGACCATAAACCATCATGATCCTTAAGGATGCTTCAAGCACTTAGAAGGGTGCTTTCCATGACAACATCAGAAATCCTTTTGAGCCAAGCCCTCCCTCTCTTTCTAGTTGAGTCTATGGCCCCTCAGTGGGAAGCAAGGAGAGGAGAGGAGTTGATGATTTCCAGATCCACACAAAGAAGCCTTTTACCAGTTTCCACATTCTCACCATAGACAATAGACATAAGGATCTCTGGGGTATGCTGTGGTTTACAAGCCACCATACTAATGTCCCAAGAGCTCTTCTGCCAACAGACAACTATTGTGTTGAAAGTTACCATGGCCATTGTCTATACACTCACAGCCTTCAGGAATGATTTTATGCTTGAACTTTCTAATATTTAGCAGTGGCTTGCTTGGTTTCAACAAGCCCACAATGATCCACCTTGTGTTTAGAGATAACAGTCTGAATTTCAGTGCATCTGCCTTCCTTGGCCCAAACTCTCACATTCCAACAAAGTATAGTCTTAATGGTTGGTTGCAAGTTGGTGCTCTCTACCCAAGGCTTACTCCTACTTATAGTAGATATCTGACTTGTAGGCTGATTGTTGCCCTTCACTAGCCTTTCTTTTTCTTTCTTATTCTTGCTTTTCTTAACCGTAGAAGCTTCAAACAAGGGGAAAGGGATGCGATGACTGGAGGTGTACGCTCTTGGTGGGGACGGACGAACTCCTATCTTGTAACCCCCTTGGTAGAAGCATCAACAGTTGTGATCTCCTCGCAAGAACCCTCCACCGCTCCCTTCAAGGCATTCAAGTTTGTGGGGTCATTGCAGGCAACCCCAGCTCCCCTCCTTAATGCATTCATGGATGTGGATGCTGCATGATTCAAGGCTGATAGATCAGTTCCCCCAGCTCCATGATTCAACACATCAGGTCTTGAAATTTTTAAAACAATCAACCCATGGGCCTTACATCATCTGATTCAAATACTGCAAGTTCTAATTCTTCAAAAGTAATAGGACTTACTTATCCTCTGCTGCATCAGGTGTAAGGATTTCTCTAAAGATTATAGGCTCAAAATCCAACTGTTGGGAAGATTCATTAAAGAGAAATGCAAAGAATCTAAAAGCTTCTCCTCTTATAGTATCCACATCTTCAACAAAGAATCATCTGGGAGGGAGGGAAATTACATTTATATCATTACAGTTGCATCTAGATTTTATGGCCGAAGAGCTATAACACCCAAATTTCACTGTTTAACTTAACCTTTCTGTCTCCAGGTGCTTTCCTCCTCTGTGAGTAGAGTACTGACTCCAGGTTTTCAGGCGCTTCCCTCTCAGAAATTACTATGGATCTGTGTAAAGGATCGTCTTTAATTTTATTTTGAATAGAAGTTAAGATATGCCCGCAGCTGATAACTTTGCTTCTTGCTTCTCCTTTTGATTTCTTGAGCCTTTCTTTCAATCTGCTTTTCAGGTATTTTCAATTTGAACACGAGTCTGAAAGAAGGGGAGCCAAACGGCTGCAATGACCAATTTCTGTTGCCACGGAATAAAAGTAGTCCTTTAGACAACAATTGGTGATTGATCACTTGTTCCCGCTGGCCTATAATTTGTTCAAGAAGAAGGATATTGATTAAAGGAACAGAGGACAGCTTAACCAAATCACACCAGAGTAGTTTCCAACCAGATTTCACAGTAAGTCCATAAATGAAAGAAATAACAATGCATATATTTAAGCTTTTGGCCAAGCTTGAAAAGATATGTGCTGGTCTGAATAATCTTGGATTTTAACTTCCCAGGTAGAGGAATTCCAACACACAATATTCCTGTGCTTAGAGTCTTCATTGCCATTCCCCCAAGGTTTCCAACGTCGGGGTAGCAATCTTTGAGTCTGTGAAAATTCCCCTTCTGCCAATTCAACTTCAACTAATCCAGAAAGGCCAACAGTACACTTTGATTTTTCAGTAGATCATAGATGTCATCAAGTCTACCTACTTTATTTAAATCCACTGACATTCCATACAGATAAACTCATCAGGAGGGGGGGTAGCTAAAGCACCTGAGCTACGCAGAATTCTTGTACTTCTAACCTGACCTGCACCTCTAGAGGAAGAATTCCTGGGAAATCTTTCTTAGCAAACCAGGCAGGGTTGTCTGCGGATATAGATTCTGAAATTACTTAAAATATCTTAGCCTTTTTCTTGTCTTTATTTGATTTTTTTTATCTAAAGGAGCTAGGAAAGAATCCTCTTGGCTAGAAAGACCTTTAACATCTGGAATTAGTGCACCATGTGATAAAATTGCACGAGGTTCAGTGCAACTAGCAAGTCTGAGCTGTGAATTTTGGAGAGAGAAGTTTGAAAGGTGACATATCAGGTGAAATTTCCTCTATCAAGATATTGTGAATAACCTCCTGGGCAGAAGTACGAGCATTCGCGATGTCTGCACTTTCTTATTCTTCTAATTGTTCAAGAGTCTATCAGTCCTTCCATAACAACATGTATCTCCTCTCTTTGATCTGAATCACAACTAGAGATAATTCCTTATGATCAAGTATTTCAAGTGCTTGAAAGCCATTATTAATCACTGATAAATCTCTACCTTGCTCCTCTTTACTGACTGGAACTGATTCTTTTCGGATGTCCTTTCTGAGACCAACACTATTAATCTTCCAAACTGCAGCAGAATCCTCCTTAACCAAATGCCAAACACCTTCAGTGTGCCCAAAATGGAAGCCTCACTTAAGAATTTTCCCATGTGGTGCCCCTTGAAAAAAGAGAAAAAAGAGCAAGCGTAAGGGGGGTGTGACTCCTTTGCATCGTATAATCTCTTGTGGTTACTATATACTAAAACATAAATCTTACCTCGAAATTATGCCATGTGACCTCGAAATTATGCCATGTGACTCCTCTAGAGCGGGACCATCTCTTTTGGTTTGCTCTGCGCACCGCTTGTGTGACTCAAATGGCATCACATCCATCCTTTCAGCAGGATCATATCTTGTAGTTCAGCATGTGTCTAGAGTGTGTGACTTTAGAGACATCTCTGTACTCCTTGCATTGCATGGAATGGTAAGTAGCATATTATTATATAATAAAATGGAAACCTTGCTTCCAAATATGTGCCATGTGACGTTTCCCACTTTTTCCATTTTCCTTCCCCACCTCCCACCCCCCCTCTCTCTCTCTCTTAACCCAGCCATAATGCTCTCTTAATGTGGTTGTCCTCGACGATGCTCACACCAATGGTGTGACCAACAGTGGATACGATGATGGTTGCGGGAACAATGATGGTGGCGATGGCACTGGATGTGTTGGTTGAGGGTTGTCGCAGACTCGCAATGGCAGTGGATGATGGTAATAGGTGGCAGATGTGGTGTCCACGGCAGCAACATCCTGAGCATCATCTGGGTTTACGTATGGAGAGAAATTTACCTACATATGAAGTGATTTTATGACCTAAAACTCCAATGAAGGTGATTCTTTTTCAAAGGTAATCACCTTATCCTAGATTTTCTGCATGCAAAAAATCAACACATTTGAAAACTTCAAGGGGCATCAAATACAGGGACAAGCATGTTGAGACAAAAAGAGACTGGGATTTATTCTGGAGGGGGATAAAAGAAGGGTTGGGATTGTTTGGGGACAAAGATCTGCTTAGATACCACGTAACAACTGTACACATTAAATACAGGGGAAAAATTTTAAAAAAATTCTCATCTCATAACACCTACACGGAGACCCTCCTATCTCTCTCTCTCTCTCTCTCCTCTAATGTACGTTATAAGAGAGAAATCATGGGATATGGCAACCAAATCCCGTCGATAATTTAAAAAAAAATTATATGCAACCAGATCCTGTCCGCAATTTCCTCTGCCAAGACCCCTCTAGCGCTATATTGCCATTTGGGTGAGCAGAAAGATCTCACGCCCTCTATACATCCGAAATCGTTATTAAAACCCTTGATATTGCAACCAGGCACAATTACCTCTCCCACGACTTTTCGTGTATTTTTTCGGTATTCTCGCTTCGCCCCAACTATTTCCTCTCCCACGATATGGCAACCAACCACTAAGAGAATTGTTCTTCTTAGGGTTTTTTTCCTGATAGACACCCACGCCTAGACCGTGTAGGAGCAAAAGAGAGGAAATCTCGTGGAGGTTGTGCAACATAGGAGAGGACGTCACAGAGGAACGTCATGTCTCATCTTCTTCCCATTATGCTCATCTTCTTCCTATTGAGATCAAGTCCAATCATTCGATTAGTATCTTCTCATCTCCTCTTTCTTTCAATGGTTGCCTATGTTGAATCGGTTTTCTGAGCAATAGCATTCATTAGGAATTTTTTCATTGTTATCCGGTTTATGGTATCCAGTTTTTGGAAAGAGTATGAAGCAATGCCCCATCTCCATTGAAAATTTAATATCGATTTTTGAAATATATGGTGCCCTATCTGCATTGGAAATTCAATATTAGTTTTTGAAATATATGATGCCCCACATCTCCATCCCTTTCTCCAACTTGATAAAAAAGTATCCCAAAGAATTCTTTCATGGCAACAAAGGATCAAGACATGTGGCCCCTTTTCAATACCCTTTTGGTACTCACCTCTGTTACCAAAAACTCCGATTTTTTGAATAAGTCTCGATTAAAACACGAGTTATTCATTAAACATTTTGTACACGACCCTTTCCCGATTAAAGCACGATGTTGAAGCTGTAGTGTACAATCTCCCAGTCCTATACTAATTTGGGCATTTCTTAATGTAGAACCAACCCTCTTTCAAACACATCATCTGGATCAAATCCAGTTACAATTGGGTTGTAATCATTTCTTAAACTTTCTCCCTTGTGTTTGGGAGCTGATAGGGTTCCTGCCGGTTTTTTAGGGCTTGGTTAAGGTAGCAGTGCGGTCTCGATGTGCGCCAGAGTTGCCACTCTCCTCCACCTTGTAGCAGCTTGGTTTTTTCCGGCAATGTGTCGGTCTTCTACTAGCGCAGGCATGTAACGTCTCCCGGGGATCTGATTTTGACCTCCCCTTTTGAAGAAAAAAAAATCTTAAACTTTTTGGAAATTACATATTCTTATCCAATATCAAAATAATTTAGGGATGGGCATGTGCATGTGTCTGGATGCGTGTTGCTATTTGCACCCATGAATTGCTAGGGCTGACAATTTTACGGAGGTACCCTAGCTCGATTCTATAGTTTTTTTTTTACTAATACCCCTATTTTGATAGGGGCACGGATGGATTGTCAGAAACACGGACGAAGCGGCGGGTGGGCATATCAGAAATGGATTGTCAGAAATGGTAGCTAGAGCAAGGATGCAGACCCCTCTCCTCCCCGCTCCGACCACCGCCCTACCACCTTGCAACATTGGGTCTTGTCAGGCCCAATCAGATAAATTTCTCTTGGATCGAGGTTGTAGCCTGAAACCTTCATACGAGTCTGCCTTTAGACCCCTAAACTAAACTGCTTGTTGATCCTGAGTTGCTACATGTGGGGTGATCTCTCAAACCCATAGGATTCCGAATGGGTTCGGCTCCCCTCCGGTAATCTATCCCTCTGGTTTTCCTCCGAGAGGGAACACCTCCTCTTTTACCAAAGGCAGCCCCTGTCTGAAACACCCCACCTTTTTCGTTTGTTGTGCTCATGCGACTGCCACCGCCTGCCACTGCCGTCCATCGATCTCCTCATCCACTTCTTCCTCCTTCTAGAGATCGTGCATGGTTGAATGTGTATACTATATACATTCGACCTCCATGGCCATATGCACAGAAGGCACATTCGGACTAGAGTGGCCGAGTGTCGCAATCTCTGGGAGGAGGAAGAAGACCTAAGTGGTGGGTGGCCGACGGCGACAATAGGCAACAGCTTGCACATGGCCGATGAGGGACAACAATGGACATGGTTTGTCTTTGGACTGTTACAAGGATAAGTCGGATATTTTTTCAAATTTAAGTTAGTTTTGACATGTGTATTTCTGGGGCTGTATAAAGACCCACCCCTTAAATAAGGGGACCATCACCTCCGACTGTCCATATGAGAGTAATGTTTTACTGAAAAGGCATCCGGTTCGGTCTAAACCGATTCAAACCGTTGGTTCAACCAATTGAACCGCTAGAAAAATGGATATTTTAAAATAAATAATTAGTAAAAAGTGTGATTCCTTAGTATCAAAGGCTTTTTAAACCATAGGTCATGTGTTCAAACCATAACCATCCAGTTTTTTCCAAAATTTACAAACCAACCGGTTTATTCAAAGACCGGAACGGATTGGATGGTTCCGGTCCAAACCGGTCAAGCCGTCCGATCCGATCTGGTTTTCAAAACACTGTATGAGAGGTAACGCTCACCCTCGTCTAACGGAGGCGAGGCGAACAAAATTGCTCTAACGTTTGTGGTGCTCCATAAACCTCCTGCCTCAGCTGACGTGGCAGTACATGATTGGTTAAAACTTGCGTGGTGCACGACCGTAAAAAGTAATAAATTAGGGGCCACATGGCAGTTTATGCACTAACCAACCATGTTGCCACATCAGCTAGGTCCTTGCTGCATATGACATGGCACTAGATAGCCAGCATGGCAGAATCTCTAAGGCTCTGTTTGGATAGGATTCTGATTCTAAGATTTTAGGAGTCCGTAATCCTAAAATTTCAAAAAAGGACTCGGGAGTCCGAAGCCTTGATTTTAGGCTCTAGAAAAATGACTCGAAAGTACATTTTGGGTTCTCCGCAGAAACACTTTTTAAGATAGAATTGTATCCAGACATGCTTTTTATCTTTTTTAGAGATTCCGGGCTTTCCAAATCCTAGAATCCTGGAATCGGAGCGTATCCAAACAGACCCTAACTGTGAGCTAGAGTAGCACGCTGATCCGACTCAATCTGCTACCACTCTCGATTAGGTCATCGTAAGAAAATACTACAAAATCATTCCAAAGTGAGAAGTAAAGGCGCGCCGCAACAAACATCCTGCTGAAAAACACACAGAATGGTGCGCCAAAGTAACCCTAGCAGCGCAAGTAACAGTGAACATGCTTCTCCCACACAAACACAAGCACCTCTCGTCAGCCTAACGAAGAAAACCGCGAAGCCTTCCCTCTGAGTCTAATGTGGAGAGCGCGAGAGACGATCATGCAGCGTTCGGATTAAGTACCATCGCCAGCAGTTGATGCTTCGGCTGCTTTTTTTCTCCCTCTGCTTCTCCCGTCGCTTCTTGTTTCTCAATGCATTTTTGCTCGTCTCTCTAAATCCATGTAAAACGTGAATAGATTGTTGTTAGTACCTATCCAAAATGAACCAATCGATCCAACAACCTTTAAGTGAAAGGACGATTGTTTAAGAAACTTACTGTGAAGAAGCGCTTTCCCCAAAGAGCTGCCATTTGTAGACAAAGAAGAAAAAAAATCATTTTCATGTCTTGATATTTAATAAGTAAATGTTAATACTGAAATGAAAAAACAGGAAGTAGGCTATAGTCACTTTTACAACTCTCTCTCTCTCTCTCTCTCTCTCTCTCTCTCTCTCTCTCTCACGCACACACACACACACACACAACGCAACATCTATAGACGGAGTAAAGGGTTTTGTCGAAAGAGAAGCTATCTTATTTAAAGTCCGATTTTTGTATGGATTCGAAGAGAGACCCACCAAACACCTATCTCTAGTTTTTGTTTTCTAAAATAAAAGCCACAACTCCCATTAAAAATTATATCTTGTGGTAATCTATCATAAGTTTTCTCTAAGTCAATAAAAACCATATGTATATTTTTTTCGTCTAAGTAAATCTTTTCATTGGTTGTCTCAACAAGAAAATAGACCCCATCGTGGGCTTTTCTGCATAAATCTGAATTGGTTCTTTGAAATTTTTTAAATCTTTCTTAAACTTTGCTCCATCACCCTCCTCCAACAATTTCATGGTGTGGCTGAGAAGCTTAATTCGAAGATAATTGGAATAATTTGAAAATCACATATATTCTTGCATATAGGTACCATAATAATTCTTCAATTGTTTGGCATCTTCCTTGTTGTCAAGATTTCATTAAACAAACAGATTAGCCAAAATAATCCAGTTCTTCCTAAGATCTTCCAAACTCCAATGGGTATTCCGTAAGGGCCTAATGCTTTACCCTTTTGCATCCTTTTCAAAACCTCGTCCACGTCGGTTATTTTAATCGAACAATATTAAACATGCCGATCCCCAGATTGTAGTTGTTCTAAAACATATTGGGCCAAAATCTGTTTTTTAAAGTAGAGACCGCAAGCACAAAATCCGACTTTGATGCGGAAATCTACCCAAGCTGGTCAACCTAGCTCTCATAGTACACAATGTAAAAATGATTTGGGTAGGTGGGTGCTAGTGCCTGGCTTCTTAGGCTGACCTTTAGGACTAAATTTGGAAGCCAAACACCAAGTTTTTTTTTTTTGTTGTCCTGAAATAGAACGGCAAACAAAACTTGTATGATTTTGCTTACCACTTAGATGTGATGAAATTTAAGTTCAGATAATTGTTCCTAAAGTCTTAAGGGATAAAATATTGAGCCTTAAGTACAAAATTTCAGCATATTACAAGCACTAAAAAAACAGTCCATACTTGGGCAATATAATAGAAAAATAAAGTGAAACCAGATAAGATTGAGGCTAGATGCTCGTGGTGCTCAAAACTTAGGCATGTGGGATATGTAGACAGATCTGAAATAAAATCAGCAAGAAGGTATGTGATGGTTCGGCACAAAGGAGAAGGCATACCAAAAGGATAATGATGTAGAAGCTGTAGTGTAAAATCTCCCAGTCCTGTCATCAAGTTCCGTCGAACCTAACCTCGGCCCACAACAGTCGCAAACAAATTGAAGGGTGGTAGGAAGAAGGGTGATTCAAGAAGAGACAATAAGAAGCTAGATGAAGGTTCTTGGTGGAGAAGGTAAAATAAGTGCAAGGACAGCACTTGAGTAGGTGCAGATTATTAATTCGGTATGGAGATTGAATGGTGGATAGTGGAAGAAAATCGTCTAGTACACAAGAGGTTAAATGAAGAACCAACGAAAAGGGGGCGATAAACAAGTGCAAATCAGCAGTTATGGGGTTTTTTCCTTCAATATTCTGATCTGAAACAAAAGAGTGATATGGGTTTGTGGGGGAAGAGAAGGTCTTGGCAGGAGGGAAAGCACCTCACGATCAAAGAGGGGGTGGGAGAGAGAAGAAAGATGATGGGAGGGCTCAACCGCGTAGGTAGAGAGAGAGAGAGGGCCACGATCTTTTGGGTTTTCGAGGCATAGAAGAAGAAGGGAAATAGGTTCGGCAAGTCTGTGAGGGTTTCTCCTTATTTTGACGATCCAAAAACATAAATTGACAATCCCAAAGGGTTCAATTGACAATCAAATAAGATATTAGTTGAGGATCCAACGGGGCTAAAGCAGGTTTTTAAGTCATGAATCCAAGTAACTTAAGGCTCAAGTCTGGATCCAACATGGGCTTAAGTGCATATTCAAATGACTTGAAATAAGAGTCCGAATCAAATCTGAAATGGATTGAATCCAACCCAAGATCAGTTCAAGAGCATCGTAACCTAATCTACTTGGGCTCACACACAAGCTTGTGCTGGTGGGACATCACACACATCTGGGTTAGTAGCAATAATGGTCCGGGCATCTGATCAAGGCTAGCAGATAGACAATGGAAAGCAAATGAAAGACATAAAAAAACAAATATCCAGGAGCAAAATGGGGTAAACAGTCCAATCTCACTATCTAATCCGCACCAATTTCATATAAGAACACAATAGTTACTTTTCAGAAAATAAAATTTCTATGATTTCTACTTTAATTAGGATTCCAAGTTCGTAAAAGATTCTTAGACAATAGGATTCCTACTCAAAATATAAATCCTACCTAAAATAGAAATCTCTGATTGAGTTACAATTCCTACGTCAATATAGAACTCCTTGATGTATTAGGTTTCCAACTTAAATTAGGATTCCTAATTGAGTGATTCCTAGATAGTGAAGGATATGATAAAGACCACGAGTCCTGATTGAGTGAAATTGGAAGTCCAAGTCTATGCTGATTTTGGTTTATTAAGTTTACGACCTATTTTCTGGTTATTTTTTAAAGTGAGCTTACGAGTCTTATTCTTGTTTTGTGGTATATTGGATTAGGTAAGTTTCAAATCAATTATCATTATGTTTTGGGTGGGTTTGAGATTTTACATAAATCGATGTAGGGGGAATTTAACCTATCATTGACCTATGAATAAAGTTTAAGAGGTTTTCTCCTCATTTTGGAGAGAGAAAAACTCTTTCTCCTCAACTTCCTTGATGTGATGCCATGAACTGCCTAATCCAAATGCCAAACACCTTCAGTGTGCCCAAAAGGACCACATCCATTACATTTAGGAGGTATCCATTCATAATACCATCTACCCCCCCCCCCCCCCCCCCCTACCTACACACACACACACCCCTCAACGTCTTTAGGTAAATCCTCGTTCGCAGCCAATTCCACATAGAAACGTGCAAAAGAAATCCTTGTTTTAGTGGTAGTTGCCTCATCCATATAAAGGGGTTTACCAACCAAACTTGTTATCCTGCTAATTTAGTTCTTAGACCACCATTGAATAGGAAGACTTGGCATTCTTATCCCACCTTTTTAAAACCAACAATCTACCTTCATACAGCCATGGACCACCTAAAGAACTGAATTGCAGTCTCTCACTCTCTCTTTACCAAATTTAAAGTAAAAAGAGCCAATTTACTCTATTCCAAAGCACCACACCAGCTGAGCCTGCTTCATATCCAGCAGATCTCTTTTCTTAAGAATCAATAGCTTGTATAGTACATCTCAAAAATATTTAGCTGATATAATCCAAGATTGGTGCCAGTGAGAGGGAGTTCCAGGCTCAGTAAATTCACCATGGCTCACATTAGAGCAATGGGTTCAGGACTTACCAACATGGGGAAGAACAAGACTATCCATGATGATCCATTCTCTTATGTTAACTGATCTGTGACTATTTGTTTGTTGTCTTATTTCCTTTTCCCATGAGAAGCCATGCAGCATAGAGAGGTTCGTGGCAGACTTGAACGTAGTTACTACACACTAAAATGGATGCTCACCTAAGAATTTTCCCATTTGGTGCCCCTAGAAAAAAAAGAGCATGCGTAAGGGGGGTGTGACTCCTTTGCATCGTATAATCTCTTGTGGTTACTATATACTAAAACATAAATTTTACCTCAAAATTATGCCATGTGACCCTGCTAGACGCAATGAAGCATGACTCCTCTAGAGCGGGACCATCCCTTTTGGTTCGTTCTGCGCACCACGTGTGCGACTCAAATGGCATCACATCCATCCTTTCAGCAGGATCATATCTTGTAGTTCGGTATGTGTCTAGAGTGTGCGACTCTAGAGACATCTCAGTACTCCTTGCATTGCATGGAATGGTAAGTAGTATATTATTATATACTAAAACGGAAACCAAATTGTGCCATGTGAACTTCCCTACTTTTTCCATTTTCCTTCCCCACCTCCCACACCCCTCCTCTCTCTCTCTCTCTCTCTTAACCCAGCCATAATGCTCTCTTAATGTGGTTGTCCTCGACGATGCTCACACCAATGGTGTTGACCACTGTTGTCAAGGCGCGGGCCTAGGCGCGCCTAGGCGCACAGAGACAGGCTCCAGTGCGCCCAGGCGCACCTCACTAAGCGGCGGCCTAGGTGCGCCTAGGCGCACCTAGGCTAGGCGCACGACTAGTTTTAGGCAATGATTTTTTTTTTTTTAAGTAAAACCTAACCCGCCCCCATTTTCTTTGTTCATTTTGTTGTTGTATACTTGTTTATACTATGTGTTCATTGTATTGTATGCATTTGATTAGAATATGCTCAATTTTATGTTAGCAAGTATTTGTATTCTATTTGTTCCTTTTGTTGTTTACTTGTTTATACTATGTATGTGCATTGTGTTGCATGCATTTGACTATAATATGTTCAATTTCATGTTAGTAAGGTGTTATAATGCTTCCTATTATATATATACCTGCAAGTATAGACTATACATATATACTCATGCCTGGAGAATTCCTATGCACATAAGGTCACGCCTATGCACACAAGGCCACGCCTAGGCGCCTAACCTCGCCTTGACGCCTTGACAACTATGGTGTTGACCAACAGTGGATACGATGATGGTTGCGAGAACAATGATGATGGTGATGGCACTGGTTGTGTTGGTTGAGGGTTGTCGCAATGGCAATGGATGATGGTAATAGGTGGCAGGTGTGGTGTCCACGGCAGCAACATCCTGGGCTTACGTATGGAGAGAAATTTACCTATATATGAAGTGATTTTATGACATAAAACTCCAATGAACGTGATTCTTTTTCAAGGGTAATCACCTTATCCTAGATTTTCTACATGCCAAAAATCAGCACATTTGAAAACTTAAAGGGGCATAAAATACGAGGACAAGCATGTTGAGACAAAAAGAGACTGGAATTTGTTTTGGAGGGGGATAAAAGAAGGGTTGGGATTGTTTTCGGACAAAGATTTGCTTAAATACCAGGTTACAACTGTACACATTAAATACAAGGGAAATTTTTTTAAAAAAATCTCATCGCATAACACATACACGGAGACCCTCCTATCTCTCTCTCTCCTCTAATGTACGTGATAAGAGAGAAATCATGGGATATGGCAACCAGATCCAATCGATAATTAAAAAAAAATTATATGCAACCAGATCTTGTCTGCAATTTCCTCTCCCAAGAACCCTCTAGCGCTATATTGCCATTTGGGTAAGGAGAAAGATCTCACGCTCTCTATACATCCGAAATCGTTATTAAAACCCTTGATATTGTAACCAGCCACAATTTCCTCTCCTACGACTTTTCGTGTATTTTTTCCAATGTTGTCAGAACCGAACCGGAGGACGAACCGGTTTGTGTATCGGTCCGGTTCGGCCGGCCGGTCCGATCCGATTCATCGGCCCAACAAACACAATCAAACCCAGAGAGAGATAGAGAGAGCATTTGTGCACCAAAAAAAAAACCGGTACGTTTATACCTAAAACCGCTCGACCCGACCCGGCCCGGTCCGGTTTATACCTAAAACCGCCTGGCCCGACGGTTCAATACCGGTTCATTTTCCAACACCGGTTCATATCACATACGGACCGGTTTTCCTACCGGTTCGCCGATTCCCGGTCCGGTCCAGTTTTAATAACATTGATTTTTCCGGTATTCTCGCTTCGCCCCAACTATTTCCTCTCCCACGATATGGCAACCAACCACTAAGAGAATTGTTCTTTTCTTAGGGTTTTTTCCTTGATAGATGCCCACACCTAGACCGCAAAGGAGCAAAAGAGAGGAAATCCCGTGGAGGTCGTGCAGCATAGGAAAGGAGGTCGCAGAGGAGCGTCGTGCCTCATCTTCCCATTATGCTCATCTTCTTTCTATTGAGATCAAGTCCCATCATTCAGTTAGTAACTTAGTATCTTCTCATCTCCTCTTTCTTTCAATGGTTGCCTGTGTTGAATCGGTTTTCTGTGCAATAGCATTCATTAGGAATTTTTTCATTGTTATCCGGTTTATGGCATCCAGTTTTTGGAAAGAGTATGAAGCAATGCCCCGTCTCCATTGAAAATTTAATATCGATTTTTGAAATATATGGTGCCCCATCTCCATTGGAAATTCAATATCAGTTTTTGAAATATATGGTGCCCCATCTCCATTGGAAATTCAATATCAGTTTTTGAAATATATGGTGCCCCATCTCAGACCCTTTCTCCAACTTGATTAAAAAGCATCCCAAAGGTTCTTTAATGGCAACAAAGGATCAAGACGTGTGGCCCCATTTCAATACCCTTTTGGTACTCACCTCTGCTACCAAAAACTCCGATTTTTTGAAAAAATCACGATTGTATAAAAAAGTCATGATTTTCACGTTTTAATCCCAATTTACACGTTTTATTCCCGATTAATTGCGTTTTAATCCCGTCATGTATTGCTCAAAAAACATATTGTAACATCTAGATATAAATATGTTCTAAAATTCTACCATTTGTTTTCCGACTCTTTCCAGATCTTTCCGACTTTTTTTCGATTTTTCCAAGTTCTCCCCTATAGCCGATTTTTTCCTAACTTCCGACTTGGTAACTATGGCACTCACAGAAGTGTTCACTAAGATGTATTGTAGGGCAGTTAAACCATTGCCATTGATGCAATAATGTAAGATCAATCTAAAAGGTCTAAAAATATAGAAGAAAAATTACTAACATTATTGATAGACAAATATATTTATAGACTCATTACTATTAAGGTTGGGGATCAGAAGTTTATGACATTATTTTTTTCCCTTCCCATTGAGATCAAGTTGGATTTTTTTTATGCAATTGCCTTCATTAGGGATTGGGTGATCGTTGTTATCCAGTTTGTGGTAGTTTTTTATTTCATATTGTTGATTAAGTTTAAAACATTTCATATCACTAATTTAAGCAACGTTCAAATAGTCTCTTTATCTTGCATTGACATCTATACAACATTTCTGACCATAGAACACAGTGAACACTAGGTTAGCAAGACCTGCTTAATGGATATTAGTTGAATTTGATCAAAAAGTTAATGGAGTTAATTACCTGGACTTTATTGAAAGCATTTCCATATACATAAAAAAATTTATTCTTTAAGTACTGCAATGCAAATTGCCTTACGTTTATTAACATCATAAGGCACATTTATCAGGAAAAAATGCTCACATCATTTTGCAATTTTTAGACTTTTTCTTTAATTATTATTGATGCATGGTAATGAGTAATGAAGTTGAATCCCACACCATCTGTAGTCGCACGGCTCGCCGATCGGCATCGCCCGCCCCGTCGTCTTTATCATCGCCTACAGCCCATGGTGCTCGATCCAACATCGTTGGTCGTCTAACACCACATGTCGGCATCGTCCACCCTCGATCGCCTGACGCCGCCGCTGGAAATTATCCAACCGACATTGTCATCCACAGCCTTACACTGCCATTGTCGTCTATTACCAACTCTGATCGCCCGCGGAAATATGTTGTCCTTGTCACCAGACTCACCACCGACCGCCCATTGTCGCAATCCGCCACCGTTGATCGTCCGTTGTTTGTTGCTTGCCATCACCCACCGTCGTCATAGTCGATTCTCTCGAGTCTCGATCACCATTGCTAGTCAGCATCCAACCACCACGGCTGGGGACATAATATACTATGACGGTGGTGGGCGATGACAAGTATAAAACACTGGGTGGGCAAAATGATGTGCGTTCGGGGACGTAATATACTAGGGGCTTAGGATAGTAGACAAGTCTTCTATAGATTCAAGTGACTAGAAGGATCTTTCAAGTAATATATGCACAAAATTTAAGGAGTCCTACTATTTGAGATTCAGAAATTTAAAAAGAACAAGCAGGAATTCAGAACTCACAATATAGAGACAAAAAGAATTACATGAGAAGTAAGCACCTCTATCAAATGAAAGATGGAATTGGCACCTCAATTTTCCATTGTATTGCACCATGATTACAGTAGAAATTGCAGCATAAAACACTAACTTCCTGCCACTGGATAACCAGTGGAAGCTGTTATCATGGAAGTTGGGCATTGGGCTATAAACATTGTTGGATAGTTCTACTTCTACAGTTCAGTTGGAAATGCCAACACAACCTTTGAACTACGTCTGCCCTTGGATTCATGGGTCTAGTAAAACAGCAAGGGGAAAAAACAAAGTTTCTTAGTTAGCCTCCATGCCACCATCTGTTTTAATTATGGATTAGCTCCTGAGCATTATTAACCCTCCTTGTGAGTTGGTTGCAGGTTTTCGTCATGATGAGGCCTTACTGTCTTCACATTCCACATTAATGCGAACCTAGGGTTGGGAGGTATGTCATATATGGATTTTTTGAGCTCTGGTAATTAGAAATTTAGAATTGAGTGTGGGATACAGATTAAGTCATATAATATGGACCTTGAAGTTAATGAGGTGTGCCATGGTAAAGTGTTTAGATAGAAACCTTAACAAAATCAATGCAACGAAAACTTACGTGAAGTACATTGCAACAAAATCACGGAACACAGCCTTGTGCAAACATGTGAAACATTTAAAAAATCACTAATGTTACAATATCCTCACAGTTACTTCCGCTAGATCGTAGAGTAACACAAATAACAACAAAGTCTTCATAAATAACTTACAGAAAAATTTTGAGTGATGGGAGCAAATGAGTTGATCTTCAACGTCGGATAAATGTGCCCCCGGGAGGATCTATTGACTCTAGGCAAGGGATGACAGCGAAGACATTCGTCCAAGTCACAATGCGATTCACCCTGCAAATCTCCTCCACCCTCCCGCTGCTAGGATGATAAGCGACGACCTTTTTCGGTGTGCTGAGATATATGACCTCCGAATTCGGATGAAAAGCTATGGGGTGAATGTTGAGAAAAGGTTTGTCGCTTGCAAGATCATGGGTCGGAAGATGTTCACCAAAAGCCTTGGTGCCGATCCTGTGCTTCAGCACCCATTTCTTGGAATCCCCATCCTCGAGCATCCAGACGCCCAATTTGTTTCGGGGGAACGAGTTTACGGCGTAAAAAAGATGCCCTCTAGACTCCCCGATGCAAGCAGGAGGATGGACAACGAGCCGCTCATTGGGTAAGGACAGTGCCTCAAAATCCCCCTTCTCGATGTCAAACCTCACAAGGTGCTGGAGCTGATCAAGCATGTGGAGAGCTCCATTGTGGAAGACGGAACTAGGGTCCCAGGTACCCGGGCCGACGGACCGTTCGCAGGAGAATCCGCTCACAACCCAGGCGGCAGACATGGAAGAGTACACCTCCACAATCGCCCATAGCCCATGCCCCATGTCCCGGATGAAGCGGACCACCTTATAATGCGGGGACGTGAGGGGGTCGAAGGCCAGGAAGCAGAGTGAGAAGTCACTGTCCCTCCGTCGCCGCGGCTGCGGAAGCGCGACGAACTCCATGGTGGCGGGGTTGCACACGATGTAGGAGCGCGGGCCGTCGTAGTGCTTGGTGGTTTTGAAGAGCAGCAGCCCGTTGCAGCTGTGGATCACCACCGACGTGTAGTAGAACGGCAGGCGCCTCAGGCGCGACCCGAGCGCCCGGTAACAGCCCTCTTCGCGATGCCGAGGGTCCGAGACGGGCGCGTACTTCCAGCAGTCGAAGAGAAGGCCGGACATGGGACGGAGGAGCGTCCGGCGGGAGGAGACGTCGGCGATGTAGCCCCTCCACGCCGTCGACACGCATCGGAACCTCCGGAGGGACTTGGTGGGCAGTCGAGCAAGGATCTCAGAGACCAAATCACCACTGATCTGAGAACGCGCAGATGTCCTTCGGCCCATGTCGCTGCTCATTGCAGAGTTCAGGAATCGAGGCTAGGGTTTCGACCCTGATCGCAAAGGGGTTAGGGTTCCGATTTACTATTCCCGCCCCTTTGGGTGGTTCCGGATTGTTGAGATCTACATGCAACCAAGAGGACCTCAGGGGACTCCCATCGTAAGGGCCGAATGATCAAATAGGTGGGGACATGTGTCAACGGCTGGACCCAGAACCACAGTCCGATCAAGGCGACTATTTTAAGTCATACGAATATATTGACTACTTTTCAGATTTTTCATGCCATAATTTTTCGGGTTCACTTTGATGAGGGTAACTACTTATATGGAAGGTTGATCCGTCGACTTACTTTTAAGCTACCGACGGCAGTTCACCATCTTGGATTGAATTTCTTGCATCCAATTCGATAATTTGATTCGGTTTGACTAGAGATCAGTTTCGACTAGCCTTCATCCTTCTACTAGCCATCCTGTGATCAATTCGTAGATTATATTCCGTACTAGGTCTGATTTTTTCTACCCTTCTGATTGAATTTTTGTTCTAATGTTCTTGAAGACACTTTTGTTTTTAGTATTCTGAGAAGGGGGAGGTCACAACAAGACCTCCATAGTCCATGGAGACGCCACAGCCTAGCGCTAGCATAAGCATCGACACATCAGTGGTGGAGAAGACGTCATAATCCGGCAAAAGATCACAAGGTGGGAACAGAACCCGCATGCCGACAGAGGGAACCAAACCCTAAAAATGAAAACTCAGACACCACCGTCGGCGAAGACAGTCCTCACAATCGGTGGGATACACACCAAAACCACCCATAGGGGAGAAAAGCAGTACAAACCACACCACAAAAAAAAACAAAAAACAAAAGTCGATGAAGCACCGCCCGCACTAGTGGTCGAGCGCACAAGGATGGAGGCAAGGACGGAGCCGCCACACCACCGTTGAATCGCATCCTCCACCGTGCCGCCAGGAACCGTCACCGCCCAGTAGAGGTGGACTGGAAAACCAACAGCGTAGAACCTCACGCCGAGGCCAGATCCAACCTCCCAATTGCACCGGGTGGTAGAGCCGGCACCAACGACCTCATGGAAGTCATCGGCAAGCTGTGGGAAGACTCCGGCCGCCTCCGGCGCTCCGAGAACAAAGCCCCGACAAACTGGCGATGCCCTATCTACTAAGGGGGAAGAGAGGGGCCGATTCCACCCCCAATTTAAACAAAGCCACAGCCTGGTCATCCCGGATCCACCTACGGCGGCATCCGAGAAGGTCAAGAGAGCAAGGAAAGGAACCCTAACCCTACGTTCGCCAAGGGAAAAGATGCTTGGACTAGGGATGGCAATGGGTCGGGTTCAAGTTCTAAATTTCTATTATAAGCGGGACGGGTTCAATGCGAGCCTATTTGAAAATCATAAAAACCAATTTCCAAACCCGCCCCATTGCCATTCCTAGCTTGGACCAAAGATAGATTTTTTTTCTCTACTTACATTATTTCAAATGAATAGGAGTGTGTGCTGGTTTCCATTGTACCTTCTCTCCTATTGCTTCAATATCATTAGCAATCGATTTTCTTTCCCCTTGCTTCTACGTCATTAGCAAAGATGAGCCTAATGGTATATATGATGGGAAATGTTATTTTCCCCCAATGTCTTTACCAATTTCTTTCAAACAGAATGCTCTGTCTTGATCACAACCGTCCATTGCACCTAGTCCCGATCCATGAATCGCACTCAGCCCCAACTTCCAAAGAAAGGGATGTTGTGATTGGATGCCACGCAATTCCGTTTAAAGAAATCGGTAAAGCCGTTCATGATGATAGCATTACTCATATGAATTGTATTCTCAACCAAAGGGCCACAAACTGTCATACGGTGGAAAGTGCTCATTGGTAAGAATTAAGGATATCTTTATTTTTGGGAATTAGACTTTACCCCCATAATTTTTTTAATTAGACTTTACCCTCCAAAACTAACTGTTCCGTCAGCTCACCATCTAAGAGAAAGGGTGAGTTGACGGAAAAAAAATAAAGTTTTGGGGGGTGAGCTAACGGAACAGTTAATTTTGTGGGGTAAAATCTAATTAAAGACAAAGTTGGGGGGCAAAGCCAAAATAACCTTTATTTTTGCATTGATCATATTCTCAACCCAAAGGGCCACAAAAGGTCATATGTTGGAGGTAAGAGGCAACTTATGAGTCTAACATGTAACAAATTCTTCTATGAGATAGTTTGATACACGAGTAGGGTGGGATTTACTGGTGGTGGTAACAGTTTGATTGATTGGTTGGAGAAAAACAAGAGAATCTTCTTTGGTGATCAGGTCTCTTTGGAAGGGATCCTTCGTAAGATTGGGATTCTTATGAAATCTTGGTTCCCTCTGCTCAGCAGTAAGACAGAGTTCCGCTTGTAGCAGCGTTCTTCGATCTCCCCCTTCTTTTGAGGAAGAAGTTTCAGTCTGTTTTTTGTTTTCTTTTTTTGCTTTTTCTTTGTATCTGTCGGTATTTTGTTTTGGCTATCCTTTTAATCACAGGTTGGGATCACTGCCTTAACCCCCCCTCTCTCAGAGATTTCTCAAAAAAAAAAATAGTTTGATACTGCAACAAAATTAACCTAGTATGATCTTCAAGCTGCCCGGATAAATTTGCCCCCGGGGGGATCTATAGACTCCAGGCAAGGGCTGACAATGAAGACGTTCACCGAATTCACGAGCCCCGGCGCCACCGGGCAAATCTCCACCGCCTCCCCGCTGCTCGGACGATAAGCGAGGATCTTGCCCGGCGTGCGGAGATACATGACCTCCGAATCCGGATTGAAAGCCAAGGGGCGAATCCGGGGAGCAATTCTATCAAAAACCTTGGTGCTCACCCTGTGCCTCAGCAGCCATTGCATGCAACTCCCCTCCTCATCAAGCATCCAAACCTCCAACACCAACGGGGTGGGCAAGTTCACAGCGTAGTGCAGACGCCCTCCAGACTCCCAGATGCACGGCGGATTGGCCCCGGCCCACCGCCTGGGCAATGGCAGCACCTGGAATTCTTCCATCTCAACATCAAATCTGATCAGGTACCTCGCAGCAGCAGGGATGTGGAGAGCTCCTTTATGGAACAGGGACATATAGACACAACAGGAGTATATCGGCGCCGCCGCGGGGTATCGACGAGCAGAGCTGAGCTCGACCCAGTCGCCGGACATGGAGGAGTATATCTCCACGCTCACCACCTCACAAAGTTGCAAGATAAGGCGAACCACTTTATAATGAGGGGACTCACGGGGGTCGAAGGCCAGCAAGCACAATGCGTACTGACATCCCGCCCGTCTCGGTCTCGGCCGAGGAAGTGCGACGCATTCGGAGGTTGCAGGGTTCCACACCACGTACGAAACCGGACCGTCGCTAGAGTCGTCGGCGGCGGCGGAGAGAAGTAGCAGTCCGTTGCAGCTATGGAGCACAGCCGTCGACGGGGAGTAGAATGGCAGCCGGCTTAGCCGGGACTCGAACGCTCCGCAGTAGTCATGGTGGCGAGGGTCTAAGATGGGGACGTAGTTCCCATTGTTGGAGCGGTCATGGCGTGAGCGGGTATCGAAGAAGAGGCCGGACATGGGACGGAGGAGGAGTCCTCGACGGGAGGGGACCTCGTCGGAGACGAAGCCCCTCCATGCCTTGGATACGCATTGGAACCTGCGGAGGGATCTTGTGGGCAACCGAGCAAGGATCTCAATCACCAAATCGTCGAACATCTGAGAAGCCACAGATTCACTCCTGCTGCTGCTGCTCATTGTTTACCAGTTTAGAGAGAGAGAGAGAGATCATTACACCCGACCCGCAAGCAGAAGAAGGGTTAGAGAGAGAGAGAGAGAGAGAGAGAGAGAGAGAGAGAGAGAGAGAGAGAGATCATTACACCCGACCCGCAAGCAGAAGAGCGGCGCAGGGTTAGAGATAGATATAGAGAGAGAGAGAGAGAGAGAGAGAGAGAGAGAGAGAGAGAGAGAGAGAGAGATACACCCGACCCGCAAGCGGAAGAGCGGCGCAGGCTTTGACCCAATCTCTTTAAGTTGAGGGGATAAACTCAGCTGATCAGGCTGATCCGAACCCGATTTTTAATAAAAGTTGACGATTTTGTTGGGGAGATTTATGAATTCTAGTGTAAACTTATTCCGAACTCCTATCAGGATCCGCTACGATTCCTGCGGCGCATCTCTTAGGCGGTCTACGTGGCAAGAGAATGGAAACCCACTCGTTTGGGAGCTCCGAGTGCCTCCGCAAATTCCAGGAGTGTACACCACACGGCCTTTATAAATCAGCTCTCCGGAGCTTCTGGTTGGGAGTAGGTTGGAGAGGAATCCTTGCTAGGCACAAATTTGGATGAGGTGGCTTCCAAAATAGGGCCATTGATCCTTAGGAGCTGCCACCAATGGCTCCCAACTAGGAGTTGGTTGGAGATGCTCTTGTTGGGCTTGGTCGCCCACGAGGTCGGCCCATACTACGGCGCGGCCCGTTAGGGTGACCTAGCGTATAACGGTTTATTGCATGGGGAAGAAGAACCCCCAATCATATAGAGGGGGGTGGCATCTCAAGGAGTACGCGACAAAAAAGCAATGTGAAGCGACGGTGGATCAAGACTCGGCCATAGCGGCGCCTGGGAGAGAAGGAGGTCGGAGAACTATAGAGGCCCGGAGGGGGAGGACGCGGTACAACGCCTTCCCCGGGGGGGGGGGGTCGAGTAATCGGAGGTGAAGCCGGGGTGATCCGAAGGATCTTGGTGCTTATCATGGTGACGATTGGAGCACCAAGACCAGGATTGAAACCACGACTAACCGGTGGAGTGAGGAAGGTCGAGGGGGGGGGGGTGGGGGGGGGGGGGGGGGGGGGATGTGGCAACTGGAGGCTGGAGTCGAAGTCGAGGCCTAGGAGATTGGGCTAGACACTCGAGCACCAGAGAACGCGCCAAGGCTAATTGGTCGCAGAAGCCATGCTAGGACGACTCAATGCCCGGGAGAACTATAGTTGAAAGTCAGAGGAAGGCCGTGGTCGTAACGCCCTTTCCCCAGGATTCGGGTCTTTGGAGGAGGACTCGAGGGGTAGGTTGTAGTCTAGTACCCTCTCCCCCCAGAGCAAGTTCAAGACCGACGGAACGCGAAGGAGCGTCGTGATGACACAGATACATGCGGGTGCCATAATCGAGGGGGAGCACCTCAATGGCACGGGAGTCACCAACAGAAAGCTATTCCAGCCACCAACGACCGGGCTGATGGGGATGCTGACGACTGGCTGATGGATAGGGGTGGGACTTGGGCGGGTGTTGAAGGGTCTGCCCATGCCCAACCCGAATTGCACAAACATTAACTCGTTTTGCCCGTGGAACCCGGGGAATCCATGGAAGCCCAACCCGTGCTTGCCCATTCTAGTTGCTTGGGTTGCCCAATTTGCAAAATAACGGACGGGTTATCTAATTAGAAATGCTTGTGCACATAAATAGATGGAAAAAAAAACCCAAGAGATTTTTGAATTGGATAAAAAAAGATCTTTGAATTGCATAAAAAAAACATAAAGTCCAACCCATATCCTCACATATTTCAAACGAATTCTTTACATTCAACTTCAAAACAGTCTTTGATATCCATAAAAGAAACTACCAAAGCATTTAACCTTAGTGTGTCACTTCCTCGGGTTCCTTGGGTTGGAAAGTTTGGTGTCCAAACCGTCCAAATTGAAATCGGGTTGATCTTTTTTTGTCCAAATCTGTCCAAGTTTTTAAACCTGTACAAACAGAATCCTATCCAAAAGAGATGGTCCCCAGCAGCTTCGTCATTTTTGGGTCTTCATCTCCGGCCTTGCATGACCTCCTCTTGCTCGAAATATGGCATTAAAGCTTTGATCAAAAGATGGCTAGTTGGAGGATGAAGGCTACTGAAAACTGAAAAATATCAAATTTGATGCAAAAAAAGCAATCCAAGATGGTGAACTGCTGTCGGCAACCAAGTCTGAAAGCAAAAATAAGTCTACAGATCAACCGTTCATATAAGTAGTTAGTCTCATCAGAAAGAATCCGAAAAACTATGGCATGAAAAATCTGAAAAGTAGTCGATATATTTACAGTAGTCACGTTCTTAACCTGTGGGTTGCGTTTATAAATTTGTTCGGACCACCTCGTACTTTGGATTCGTCGGTCTAACGTATTAGGCTCTCGCGACTCATCACGAAGGTGTAAGCACCTCCTGATTCCACATCAATTCAATTCAAACTTGTGAGTTTTAACAAGGCTTCTGGCAAACCAATCAGCCTTGGTGAGTCCCCCACATAATGGCAACTGGCAAGTCATCTTTTCAGCCCAGTCAGTTAGGGGCCAGTTTGGATACGCTTCGGATCAGGGATTCTGAAGGTCCAGAATCCCTAAAAAAGACGGAGAGCCTGTTTGGATACAATCGGATCCAAAAAAGTGTTTCTTCGGAGAGCCCGAAACGAGCTCCTGGGAGTCATTTTCCTGGAGCCCAAAATCAAGGCTCCGGAGCCCTTTTTTGTGATTCTGGATTCCAAAAATCCCATAATCAGAATCCTATCCACACATGGCCTCCGCACTCCATTTCTAGGACTTAAAGAATGCTGAACAAAAGTTGGATGTGATATAAAAATTGGGCAGGTCATGTATAAACATTGCAGTTAAGAGATTAGATTGAGCTAAATCTGTTAATTAAAAGTCTTAACAAATCAGCCAATGCAACAAAGCTTTCTATGAGATAGTTTGATATTGCAACAAAATCTTGTACGATCTTCAACGTCGGAAAATTTTATCCCCCAGGTGGATCTATCGACTCGAGGCAAGGGATGAGAGTGAAGGCCCTTGACTAATCCAAGAAGTCACTCGCCTGGCACAATCCCTTCCACCCTCCCGCTGCTAGGATGAGAAGTGAGGATCTTGCTTTGTCTGTAGAGATACACGACCTCTGAATCCGGATGAAGGGCTATGGGGTGAATCGCAAGAGGATGTTCATCAAGAACCTTGGTGCTCATCCTGTGCTTCGGCAACCATTTCATGGAACTCCCTTCATCGAAGGTCCAAATTCATGAAACTCCCTTCATCAAAGGTCCAGATCATCCTCTATGAAATTAACATCAGGAGACACAAAATTCAATACCAAGATCATCACTGATGATACTTGTCGAAATTCAAGGATATAACACATCATCGAGAAATAAATGCACAATGATTGGTCTAAAGTGGCTGATGGCAACCGTCTCCAACTGAAATCAGATTCCTACTTAATAGCTGTCATACAGTAATATTTTTGCATCCTCCTTCCAACTGAAGCATTACACTACCAACTGCTCACAAAAATCAGACTCCTCAGGGTCCAGCCGACAGGTAGTGTTATGTACAATCATCCAAAAGTTGGAGGAAGGGCCACATCAGTGGCTGAAGCTAGTGGACCTACATAATCCCGTGTTGGAGCACCAGTAGCAGTAGCACATACCATAGATTAAAGAACATGCTTTCAGCGAGTTGTTGAATTGGTTTAGTCTTCCTGATAAAATCCTGAGAACTTCTTTCTTACCAAATGGTTCAAAATAAGGTTGCAATCTTCAGGTTCCACTTCCTTTGTTTATGTTTGCCCATCCTCTTCTCCCTCCAGACTAACCAAAGCGACCTAATGGAGCCTGAGAATTCCTTCACTCGGTGTTCTCCCTTTGTTGCATCTTAGAGGGGTTTGATAATTGGGCATGCGAGAAACATGTGGTCACAAAATTCTCCTCAGCATTACAGGAAGGGATGGGCTGGTCGAGTAGTGATCCCCTTAAACTAAGTTCATATTTTCTAGTTTTGGTGTTTGGTTCTTTTTTTATAATTTTTCAAATGGTCGTGGGCGACCTGGAGGTAAGGATCGTCGAAAGTTTGAACGAGTATAGCTTTGTGCTCTGCAGCTCGGTTAGCACATTTGTTGTTGTGACCTATTTTCAAAAATGACATGACGAGCCCTATGTGGTATTAATTCTTGCGAGATTAACTGCGACTTCCAAGCCCTAAATCTTTTGGGAGGACCATTTTTTCGGTACCTTTCCTATTTATAGTAAAATTTTCTAGTTTTGGTGTTTGGTCCTTTTTTTGCATCTTTTCAGCAGGGCGTGGCCCACTTGGAGGTCTAGGATCGTCAAAAATTTGAAAGAATATAACTTTGCAGTTTGCACTCGGTTAGTGCATTTAATATTATGATCTATTATTGAAAATGACAAAACGAGCCCTACGAGGGATTAATGCCTAATGGTTTAACTATGACCTCCAAGACCAAAATCTTTAGGGAAGACCATTTTTGGGGAATTTTTTTTTATTTATAGTAACATTTTCTACTTTTAGAGTTTAGTCCATTTTTTGTAACTTTTTAGCGGCTCGTGGTCCTCTTGGTGGTAAAGGATTGTTAGAATTTTGAACGAGCATAACTTTATGCTCGATTAGCGTATTTTACCAATTTTCGGAAATGTCATATCTCAACTCATCTCATATCCATATCTTATCTCATCTCATATCTCAAATCTCATTTTATTTCTCATCTCATGTGACTCATGTCTCATTTCTTATATCTTATCTCATCTAATATTTAATATCTCATCTCATCTCTTTTTTTTCTCATCTCATCTCTCATCATCTCAACTCTAATCTCTCATCTCATTTCATATCTCATCTCATCTCATATCTCATATCTTATCTCATCTCATATTTCATCTCATCTCATCTCATATCTCGTATCTCATATCATATCGCATCTCATCTCATCTCATCTCATCTCATATCTCATATCTCATATCTCATCTCATATCTCACATCTCATTTCTCATATCTCATCTCATATCTCATCTCATCTCATATCTCACATCTCATATCTCATATCTTATCTCATCTCATCTCTCATATCTCATCTCATCTCATCTCATATCTCATCTCATATCTCATATCTCATATCTCATATCTCATTTCATCTCATACCTCATCTCATATCTCATATCTCATCTCTTATCTCATATCTCATCTTATATCTTATATCTTATATATTATCTCATCTCATATCTCATATCCTATATCTCATCCCATCTCATACCTTTTTTCTCATCATCTCATCTTATCTCATATCATATCTCATTTTTTATTCTTAATCAATAATAAAAAATATGGTGACATACCGGGACCTAGGGAACAATATATTACTATAGATGGCAAAGGCAAAAGGTGTAATGAACCCTAGTTGGAATTAACTACCGTAAATTAACTTTCAAAACCAGTTTTACCTGTTTGTATGTCAACTCTCCAAAAACAACATGGATTTGTTCCTCAATTAAATCGGTGGAAGAAACCATTTCAGTGATAGGGTGCTCCACCTAGTTTTGTCCAAAGGAAAAAAAAAAGTTTTTTATTTTTGATATTAATCTAAAGTGCAGATCAATTAATCTCCATGAGGCGCCACATGCCAGAGCAAATACTGCAAAGCCCACCATACGGCGGAGACAACCGCTAAGACCAACGAAGCCAAGGAAGGCACAAACCTTAAAAATAGAAAGATTACACACCGGCGGGGAGACGCCACACCGGGCGGAAGACAGCCATGCCACACCCAACGACAAGACCAAAACAAGGGAAACAACAAAACAAAAATACAAAACTTAAAAAAAAAATTATGCCTAATGGTTTAACCGTGACTTCCGGTGTTGTCAAGGCGACGAGGCGCACCTGAGGCGCAAGGGGCCGCTAGAGCCTGAGGCGCAAGACGCAAATAAGGCGCACGCCTTAGTGTGTAAGGCGCAAAAATATATAATTTGCTTTAAAAATTAATAATAATTGTCAAAAGATTCTAAAATTCATAAAAAAGATATATGTTATGAAAAAAAAAGACCGCTATTCAACTAAATCAATGCAAGCCACAAGGTATACACTAACTCATAAGTCATAACTAGTGTGGTCATCAAATGAACAATTTATTATAGGCAACATGCCAACATCATATTCATAAAATGAAGGGATACATTACTCATAAGTGATAATTGATAAGTGAGAACTCATAACCAATGAGTAACAAAATCATCCATGAACTATAATAAGTTAATATTGTCTTATTTCTTAAACAGCTAAACCATTTAAATAAATCAAGAAGTACAAGTACTAAAAAACAAAGGACACGCTCGCAAAAAAAAACAAAGGGCATAATTAATAAAACCACCCAATCACTCATCATCATCATCAAATAAACCCTCCACATCATCTTGATTGGCATGGCCATCCGCATCTCCAAAAGGCGCTTCTTCTTCAACAAACCGGTAAAAAAAAAACTGAAAAAAAAACGAAAAAAAAAACAAACACAGTAAGGCGCGCGCCCTGTCTGCCCTGCGCCTGGTTCATGAGGCGCTGAAAGGCGCGCTTGAGCCACGCCTTGCTGTGCTCGCCTCACCAGGAAGTGCCTGAGGCGCATATGGCTGAATCGCCTTGAGGCGCGCCTGAGGCGCAAATGGCTGAATCGCCTTGAGGCGCGCCTGAGGCTCGCGCCTCACTGCGCCTTGACAACTATGGTGACTTCCAAGCCCAAAATCCTTTGGTAAGATCCTTTTTCAGTGGGTCATGGCCCACTTGGTGTTCTAGGATCTTCGAAAGTTTGAACGAGCGTAACAATTTTCTTGGTTAGCGCATTTGGTATTATGGCCTATTTTCAGAGATGGCATAACGTACCCAAAGAGGGTTTAATGCATAAAAGATTCATAGCCGGGGAGTATGATGCAGGAGTATTTGGACCGTCCACGCATTTTGGCACACTGGTGGATCGTCCTACCGTTCACATTAATCTTGGTGCACTAGGAGAAATTTCTAGGATATTCCAAGCCATTATTGTAATTAATTAGAATTTCTCATTATTTATTTTCTAAATTCAGATGGTTATTTATGGGTAGTTTTAAAAATAGAGATATGATGGATTAGGAAGGTGATTAGGTGAGATTTGGAGGTTTAAAGCAGTTATCATTTATCTCTTTCATTCTCTTATTTAAAGACATGAAAGCTTGCTATTGTAATCAGTGAATGCATTATGAATGAATAAAATGAAGCTTTTTGCTTGATGCGAGTTCTCGTGAGAGGATCCGTGGGGAGAGACCTGACCATAATCTTCGTCACTTTGAGGTGAGACCTCGGGCTTCGGCCAAGATCTTTGTTATGTGCTCCTTTATCTCAATGTCTCCTCCAACCTTCCCGCATCACCACGACAACTTGAGCAATCGCGTGGAACCCTCGGGGTTGTCCTACATCAGAATTGTGACGACCAAGAGCCAAGACTCCTAAGGCAGAATGCCAAGATGTATGAAGTGTGGTGATGTGTCACAAATTCATGAATCAATCTCACATAAGCCAAGTCGCTTGCGAAGAAAAAAGTAAAATCCCCTCTTTAAGACATAAGATGCGTTTTAAAGTCGTGAGTCATCGGGCAAAGTGGATATCTTTTGTGTGAGATCGGGATGTTATAGTTGGTGGGATGCACTCATCATAACTTGCAATTATATATCTAGAACTTCCACTCGGGGATTCCAAATAGCAAAGAATTGACTAGACACCGCTTCTGGAGTGGTTCGACAAAAGATTAGCTGCATGGAAAGGAAAAACCCTATACTCAATGGGAAGATTGGTTCTTAAAAATACTTATATCTACGAGTTTCCCCCATCTGGAGATGGGTACTCATAGTCGGATATGCTTTCAAGAAGGATATTACCTTCTGGTTTTGCAATGGGAAGTCTATATGATTCTTGATGGACTTCTAGACACCCTTTTTTTTTTTGAGAGAGAGAGAGAGAGGTTATTGGGGTTTAAGACGACCTCGACCATTTAGTAGTATAGAAGAAGGAAGAATGTACAAGAGAAGCTCAGGGTAAAGCCTGAGCTATGATGCAAAGTAGAGGGAAAGAAGTACAAGCTTTAAGTTTCCACTCAGGGAAGCCGACCAACTCTTCAAAAGGTCTGAAATTCTCCTAATGATGGTGCTTTATGGAGAAGCCCTCGGTCTGTAAGATTCAGTTATTACGGTCTAATCAAATAGACCATCCAATAACAGCTACCAAATGCAACCAAGCCCCACATCTTTCGAACCTCCTTAGACACCTGCTTTCTTCGCCAAGTTGACCATAAAGAACGAAAGGATGCTGAAAATCTGCAAAGCTTGAAATTATCCAAAAAGAGAGTCCAAGCTTCTCGAGAGAAAGGGAAGAGTAAAAGAAGATGACATGTGGACTCCTCCGTTGAACCGCAGACGGTGCAAGAAGTCTCGGTGATATAGAGATGCTTGAATGCTTCTGCTTCAGCAAGTTTACCTTTCTCAAGATTTTATCGTGGACGACAAACAAGGTGAAAATGCGAATTTATTCTAGACAGCAAGTTACCTCTCATATCCTTGTTTGCTAGCATTGGATCAAGCATACCTCGTTGAATCCAAGGAGCCACCTTTGAGGATCAACTCTTTTGGTCACCCAAAGTTAGGAGTGCCCCATCAGCAGGTTGCACAGTCTTCTCCAAAGGTGATGGTGGAGGGGGAAGTTCCATAGGTGGTGGAGTCGCCTCATGTGTCGTCAGATACAAAGGAAAGCACTGCAAGTGGTGGCACAAACGATAGAGCAAGTGCCTCTGAAAGTACGAGCCTCTCCCATTCATCTTCAATCCATTAAGCACGATGATAGTACAGTGGTACCTATCTCATCAAGTCCAATCATGAGGGTTCCGGAGAAACCACTGGACGAATGGCCGAGTTGGTAAATCTAGATAAATAACTCGTCGTGCGATGTCACATATGTGCTCCGCATCCATATCAGACTTTGGTAATAAGGTGCTGCAAAAAGTCCTCGTGACTTCATAAAAGTCAAGGTATGCATCTGCCTAAGATTTGTGGGTTATGGGCATACCACAAGGAGATACTAAAAAGGCAGGATTGCAGTCTGGCATGGTGCGGCTTGAAGTAGTACTGGGTGTGCCCTCAGGAGGTCCGGGTGCTTAGCCAAAGCAGGAGGTGCTACAATGCTTGTTGACTGCTAGGGGGTGCCAAAAGCTTAAGACATGGTGCGGTTGTTGCTGCATGGTGCTAGGAACAAAGGGGTCAGCATGGGGTGCTTAGGGAAGCAGTGGGGTGCCAACAGCCTAAGATGGGGGTGTGGTGGCTTGCCGTGGGGTGTCAAATGGTTAGAGAGGGGGTGACATACTTTAAAAGGGTGCTCAAAGCGAGGAGGGGGGGGGGGGGGGGGGGGGGGGGGCACCAAGTGGTCCTCAGTACAATTAGTATCAACTGTGGGGGGTTACGCAAGAGGGAGAGTTATAGGATTTAACCCCTCTCCCTCATAGAGTCGTAAGCAGAGAAACAACATGGGGAGGCTGTACGGGGCGGATTGGGCTGCGGCGAGTTCATGTTGTTGTGCTCTTATTTCCCTTCTTTTTTTTGTATCGTAACAGTGAAGGCTTTGTTTTCCCTTTCTTTTTTTAGATCTGTGATGTAACAACAGCAATGTGCAGTGAGCGGGAGGGTTCCGACATCCTAATCAGGGCCGGATTAGTCGGCGTCACCAATGAGGCTGGTCTGGTCGCATGTTGGTTGTGTCTGGAGCGAAACCAGCCGATGCCCGAGTTGCAGATCCAAACCGGGGATTGTTGATAGTTGCCAATGACAACGAACCACGAGCGACGATCCCGACGATCGTTTGACGGAAGTAGAGTCCGTCGAGCCCGCTTTGATAACAAAAATGATGTAGGACAACCCCGAGGGTCCTACACGATGCTCGAGTCGTCGTCGTGGAGATGCGAGAAGGTTGGAGGAGGGTTGGCAATGGCGATCAACACTAGGATAAAGGAGCACGTAATAAAGATCTTAACCGAAGCCCGAGGCCTCTCACCACAAAGTGATAGAGATTATGGTAAAGCCCAGGGTCTCTCTCCCTCACGGATCCTCTCACGAGAACTCGTATCAAACAAAAAGCTTCATTTTTTTCATTTATTGATCAATAGGAAGCTCTCATGCCTTTAAATAGGAGAATGAAAGAGATAAATATGGTAACTACTTTAAACCACCAAATATCACATAATCACCTCCCTAATCCATCATATCCCTATTTTTACAACTACCCATAAATATCCATCACAATTTAGGAAATAAATAAAAAAATCCTAATTAAAGGCAATTATAGCTTGGAATATCCCGAGATTATCTCCTGGTGAGCCGAGATTCATAGAATGGTAGGGAAGTCACCGGTGTGCCAAAATGCGTGGACGGTCCAGATGCTCCCGCATCATTTATCCACAAGATTAAATTGATATTTTGCCCCTTAGTTTTCAGGCTTTCCAGCATATTCGCAATAAATCCCAATCAATATAAATGAATACCTTCTCAAATCCAACTTAAGGCTACATCTATTTTGTCTTCCTTGGGTTGCATGATTACTTCCTGCACAATAACTCCAGTGTCTAAAGATATCATACCTTCAATGAAGACCTACTTTCTGATACCGGTAAAGGACCATGCAAGTTTTAATTTTAAAAAACCCTAGGCCACCACCTCAGTCAGTTACTTATTTCAAAAGCTTTTACACAATTTTGTTCCACGAGAATCCAACTGATTTTGCTTCCTTTAGTCGAAATATAATATCCTGGGTCTTTGTCACACCCATAGTGACAAAGTTCGGGTTCGGCAATAAGTCGGCGAGGGAAAAACTCGGAAAAGTTCGGCAAAAATCGGAAAGTTTGGAAAAAAAACGGGTAAAAGTCGGGAAAAAAAATGGGTTCGGGTTTTAATCGGCGAGGGTGAAATATGGAAAAAATCGGAAAGTTCGGGGCCTTCAAAATTCCAGTTTTTAGCCTACATTTAAGCACCTAAGACATTTCTACATGACGTGGCATCCGATCACAGCTCACAGGAATTGACACCAATGGCTGTGATCAGGACACACATGTGTCCTGGATTGTGTCACAAAAATCGATAAAAAAACGCGTTTTTTAAACTTTTTTTTTCAAAAAATGGGCAAAACATCGGCGATTTTTGTAACTTATAAAAAATGGAAAAAAATCGGCAACAAGTCGGCAGCCCATAAAATCGCGTTTAAAACGCGTTTTTTTGAAAAAATCGGCGAACTTTGTTGCTATGGTCACACCGTAAGGACATATGCCCTGTGATTTTAAGTATCATACAATCAAATGCTTGGTTTTATTCACAAAAACTTTGGTCATTACGTTATAGATGCAATTTGAGAGGATGATGACGTAGAATAAATGATAGAACGTTTGTCTTCCTTCTTTGGGATCAAGATGACCTAAAAGAGGTTAAAAATGTCTAGTTTAACGTTATGGTCAAAGAAATAAAAAAGGACCCTTCGATCATCTACATAAACAAGAAATCAAAAAGGAGCATGCAAACATCTACTTAAACAACATGCTAGAACCACTGATAGAATAATATTGTGAATCCATTTGGGTCTGGCAGCCTACCACACACACACACATATCCTTATTGAAAAATGGCATCCTCGTCCATCACACACACACACACAGAGGTACACACACACATCCAAGTTTGAAAATTACGACTCATTTCTCTATGTTTTCTTTATTTTCAATTGATGAGGAATATCCGTCTAGTGGCCTATAGTTACTATCACCTTTCATTTGCCATTTTCTTAGATTTCCAATTTGAAACTACTATAATCCTGTCATTAACTTTTCATGTGTGTTGACGGAGTTCCCTCTATACCCGTAGTCGCCTTTCTTATGTTTTGAAGAGGAATTTGATTTTTCCTCTATTTCAGAACAACTTGCAGAGATCATATAAAAATGGCTAGTAGAGTACCTAGATGGTGTTCCCTTTGCAAGAAGTTAGTAGTGGAACAAGAACAGTTCGCTCCGCATAAGCACGTCAACCACGTTGCTCGAGATATCTTCGCGACACAATGACTTCTCTTTTCCCACTTATCTTCGAGTTAGTGGGGCTAACATCATGAGATATCTGAGGAGTTGGAACGGAGAATCTTGCTTTGTTTGGTTGCTAAAAATACAGATCTTAATTGGAACTTCTTTCTTTTTAGTCTCGTATTCTGCACCTAGATCATGGTTTGAAATTTCGATCGAAATATAGAAATTTGCTAAAATATTTCGGTTTTGACCGTGAGTGAAACAAAAGGGGGTTTGAAACCTAGACATATTATGATTTCGGCGAAGTTTCGATATTTCAAGGGAAAATCAATAATTTCATCTAAATTTTGACCGAAACATAAGAGGGGGCACCAAAAGCACATGATTATCCCCCGATTTCTTTATCTACTTCGTCAAAGTTTTGTCGTTCCGTGGATTTGTCGAATTCATCGAATTTCGTCGGATCTAGCCTGATTTTACAGGACCTCGCCCCTGGATTTGCTGGAAAACATCTGATCTCACATCGGATTTGCCGAACCTCGCCATCGAATCGTCGGTTTTCGCCGAATCTCACCCTGGATTCGCCGAATCTTGCCAGATATGTATGCACAACTACAAAAGACTTTAATTTAAATTTTCAAAAACAAAATCCAGCAAAAAAACTCTTATTTTTACCAATTCAAAATTTTCCATCATTTTGGCCGAAATTTTGAACTTTTGGTTTTGCCTGGACCAAAACCAGACACGAAACCGAAGTTTAAAACCATGACCTAGATATGTTCTAAACTTCAAAGTAGTTCCCTAGCATGCTTCATAACATGGATCAGTGTATGTGCATTCTGCCTTCATTGATTAACGTTGTTTCAGTTGCTTGGGTTTTTTACTTCCGAGCCGTGATTTACTAGAACCTTGCTCTAGCATTGACTTAAAGGCATGACAAGATTGTCTATGAGACACCTTTTATCCTTTGGTCATTCTCCCTAGAAGGCTTTGTGCTGTTCCATCTATAAACCCACAACAACAAAGATAGAGCTTCATGGAAAAGATCAAATATTTTAACTAGAAGGCCCATCAAGTTTCACATCAAAACCTTCTGAAAATGATATTGAAGCAATGGAATCAAATGGATATGAAAGATGGCCCTAATTCATATAAAACATGAAAAGTAGACCAAAGAGGCTTCAAAATACCTGACCAGGGCTTCAATGACAGTGATAGGGAAAATCAGATTTAATGACTAATGTAGTCCGAGAAAGATGGCCTTTAATACGATGATGAAAGCTACTTGAGAATGATCTCTAGTGCAACCGAATCAAGAGATCGGATTTCATTAGCAGAAATCTATCCAACAAAAAGACAAATCTTAATCTGAATTGTTGGTCACTGTAGTTGTTGACTATATCCCAGTCCAAAGCAATTTTTTTTATGGTGGAACGAGGGGTTCCAACTAAAAGGCAGCTTGGAAGCCTAGAAATAAGTATGCAGATCAAGCTTTCATATCACTGATCACATAAATGAAAAATAATCTGATAGATTATGTCATGAATCGCCTAAAAAGACTAGCTTCATAGTGAATTTATTAATGTCGATACGTTCTAAGAGAATTCCGGTACTCATGCTTGCATTAAAGTTATTCTAGTGCTGGGTCTACACAAGCATTGGACAAAGCTTCTTGATTGGCCTCATGCACCAGTTCCTTTCCACTATGCATTAGGCTGCGAGCTTTAACAAGGCTTCTGACAACTGAGCCATAAGGGAGCTCACCCTTGAGTCCTGGTAGTTAGCCTTCCAGTTATAAGACATAATATGTTGACTGTGGTATGCTATATAAGAAGTCATTTATGCAAACTGTAGTTAGGACATTAGATCAAGGTAGAGGGGTTACATAGAAACCTTAACAGAGTCAATGCAACAAAACCTTCTATGAATGGAAGAAAATTGCAGAACAAAACTTCTTGCAAACATTTAAAATTTTACCTAAAGTTACAAGTCTTCATATGAACTTATATAGCAGCGGATGAATCGATCTTCAACATCGGATAAATGTGCCGCCAGGAGGATCTATCGACTCAAGGCAAGGGACGACAGTGAAAACCTTCGTCCATTTCAGAATGCGGCTCACCCGACAAATCTCCTCCAATGCCCCACTGCTAGGATGATAAGCTACGATCTTTCTCGGTAAGCTGAGATATATGACCTCCGAATCCGGATTGAAAGCTATGGGTTTAATGTTGAAAGCAGGATCGTTGCTCGCAAAATCACGGGTCAGAGGATGCTCATCAAAAACCTTGGTGCTCATCCTGTGCTTCAGCAACCACTTCGCTGAACTGCCTTCATCAAGCACCCAAATTCTCAACTCGAAGTGGGGATACACATTTACAGCATAATAAAGATGCCCTCTGGACACCCCGATGCATGCAGGGGCGCAGATCGAGCGCTGCACCTTGGGTAATGACATCACCCGAAAGGTTCCCTCCTCAACATCAAAGCTAACGAGATGCTCCGGAATCGAAAGCATGTGGAGAGACCCTTTGTGGAAAACGGACATGAAGTCCCAGCTATACATGGACACGGAATACCGATCATCATAGAATATCTCGGTCCAGTTCCGAGACATGGAAGAATATACCTCAACGATCGCCCGGAGCCCGTCGTCGTAGGTGAAACGGACCACCTTGAAATGAGGGGACTCGCGGGGATCGAATGCCAGGAAGCACAGCCGGTGCATCCTCCGTCGCCTGGGGAGAGTAACGAACTCCATGGTTGCAGGGTTGCACACGAAGTAGGAGCACCGGCCGCCGCGATGAGTCTCGCTGGTGGCGAAGAGCAGCAGCCCATTGCAGCTGTGGATCGCAGCCGACTTGGAGTAGAAGGGCAGCCTGCTAAGACGTGACTCGAACGCTGAGCAGGACTCCCCATCAGGGATAGGAGCATAAGTCCCACGGTCGCGAGGGGAGGGGTGCTGGGAATGCAGGAGGTCCTGGTAATAGAAGAAGAGGCCGGACATGGGTCGGAAGAGGCTCCGGCGGGAGGAGACATCGGAGGCGAAGGTGGCCCATGCCTTGGATACACATTGGAACCTGCGGAGGGATTTGGTGGGCAATCGAGCAAGGACCTCGATCACCAGATCGTCGCTCACATGGGTACCCACCCATTTCCTTCTGCACTTGCTGTTCATCAGAAGGGAGCTCAACGGAGACGAAGCTTGCCCGGGAGAGAGATTCCGGGCCGGATGAAATGGAGAGAGGGAGATGGGTTGGAGATGAAAGCGGGGGAGAGATCGAGACCTGATCCTGTGAAATCGACGCAAACTAGCCGAGGCCCGGCGTTGAGATCGCGGGGTGGAGGAGTGGGGCATACGCCGCCGTGGCGGCCGTGCGGCGCTCTATATACAGCCTAGTTTACCGAGGCCGGGCGAGGAATGGAGGATTAGGTTGTGCTGCTGCTGGCATGCTATTGCTATATACAGCCCAGTTTTATCGTGGGGCAACCTAATTTAGCCTTATAAATAGGGCTGCAACTTGGGCGGGTTGAACCCGACCCAACCCGACACTAGAACGGGTTTGGGCTTCCATTAGTGAGAGGACACTAGGATGGGTTTGGGCTTCTATTAGTGGATACCCAAAAGGGCGGCAAACTGTCAGACAATTGAGGTAAGGATCAAATATAAACAAAAGTTTTTGATATTTTGCTCTTTTGAATTCAATACATTGGATAATTAATAAAATAAGGGTTATCCAAACCCGCACAATCTGACCCGGCCCATCAACTTGCGCTAACCCGAGTTAAATCCTGGCTTGAAACTTTTTTCTCGGATTGGGCTTGGGTTGGGGAACGCTGGTTGTAGGTCGGGTTGGGTTTGGTTGTGGGTTGATGGTTCTAAATGTCAAGTTGGGCTTGGGTTGACCTCTAATCCGCTCAAGTTGTAGCCCTACTATCTAAATTGTAAGTTTATAATATAAAGTATATGTATATGGTCTATATATTTTGTAAGTGTATGGTCCATACGTTTTTGTTGGAACATGGATGTTTATTAAATTTAGTTTAATTTATATATGGAAGAGAGTATTGTACACCTAATCATGTTTTCTACGGATCCAACTCTGCGATGAGTTGGCGGGGTGTTGCAGGGGGTAGCTCTCTCTCTCTCTCTCTCTCTCTCTCTCTCTCTCTCTCTCTCTCTCTCTCTCTCTCTCTCTCACGTAAGGCCAGGGGTTCAGAGGCAGATCCCCTGACTTTTTTTTAATATAGGTTTTTTGGTCAATTTCATATACAAGTATGTAAAGATATATTTATATCCATATAGGTGCCTTCTTTCATAAGAAATACTTGTTAGACATACCTTTCTAAAGGAACACACCTTTCTAAAAAGACACCTTACAAAATGTGTCCAATCGAAGTCTTTAAATAAAAGCAGACTTCACACTTCTAGACATATTGAATTGATCTGAATTGCTCACAGTTTGGTGCCTCTCTCTCTCTCTCTCTCTCTCTCTCTCTCTCTCTCTCTCATTCATTTCTAGAAAGTTTCAGTGTCAACAAGAGTTTTTCATTATTGCTTAACGCAGACTCCCTAAGGCTTTGTTGGATCCTGGAAACAGATTTGCATTCATCCCATCAATAAACTCAACCGAGTAGGAGCAAATCATACATTAAAGAAAGCCTATGCAATACATGCCTCAAACCCTAGTTTTTGATTCCATATTTACAACATACTTGGCACCCTCCTTCCTTCTCAAAGATAATCCCTCTGTTCTAACTCCTCATTGTGCATCACATGGTTTTTTCACACCCTTGTCCAATTCACGTCATCCAAATGGACATAACTGCCCGCATCCCCTCAGGCAATTTATCAGTTCTCGCTCGTGGTTCAAAGGCAAGTTATAATAAAAAAGGCTAAGGGAAGGAGAAAGAGTCCTACATGGCACCTCCCTCCACCCAGATAACTGCATACATGGGTATACAGAGTTTTATGTCCTCTACCATCTCCTCACGATGTGTGTGTGTGTGTGTGTGTTGGGGGGGTTACAGTATCAAAACTATTTGAAATTTCTAGTTCAATTCACCCTGAATGACAGGCATCAGACAATTGAGATGTCGTCGACCCTTGAGCAGCTCATGATTTCATGGTCCCAGGCTTTGCTCAGGGGTCAACCTAATACTTTTAATATATCCAACTGCCCCAGAGCGAACCAAGCCTATTGCTAGGGGCAACACATGACTGCCATCGATGTACTTGGTCCCATGAAGACCATCGCTCTCCTTTATCGTTCGTAATTGTTGACTCCATGCATGCAACCCACCATCGAAGTCTCCTTCTGTTGGAGATTTTCAAAAAATGGGTATAATATTTAACTATTTTAGTGGAGATGGTTTGTGGCTCTTTGGTAAGCTAAGGCTTACAAGGTACGAGGTTCGAGATCAAAACCCATCAAAAGCTATTTTAGTCAAATAAAGAAAAAACCGAGCTTATGTTAAAAGATGTGATTGGGCGTTTAGTGTGAAGTGCGAATGGACGCTTAGAGATGCACTTAGCATGATGCGAGTTACATTGAGGAGTCATTTCCCTTTTTGGCTCAGGCTAGAACCGAATGGGCTAACTCGGGCTCGAGGCCCGGTGAGTTGGGACATCCCAATTGTGGGTGTGGGTGCAAAAATTATACCGGACCAGACTCACATGGGCCTGTGCAATGGCCCAAGTAGGTAAGCTCATGCCCATGGACCTACTCTACAGGGCCCGCAAATCAAGCCCCCCTTTATTGGGCCCGGACAACTGTTAGAATTGGTGAGGTCTACAGCTCGTAAAAACCTATAGTTTAGCTATGTATGGTTGATAGTATAGGATTGCATATTGGTACGTACCTTAGTACGTGTTCTGATTACAGAACAGAGAGCCATGGCTACATGGTAATCCACTTGAGTGGGAGACTCAAGGGACTGGTCCCATGTACCCTAAATACGTTCGCAGCTCTGATTAGGGTTGGTCGCCCTATCAGGATAAGCAGTTGGGATGACAGAGCGTGAGTGTCTCCACCACGGTCATTACCAGGCACAATGTCTGTGGCCGAACGGAACCAACACGGTGTATAGATCGGTGAGCAGACACCGGTGCACTAAACCGTGTTTCTGCTTAGGGTAAAACGGTCATAAACCCTGAGGAACCATGTCTGGTGGACTAACTAGTTGTGTGGTGCTTTGGCGCACCAATGTGTGAGGATCCGGATGCAGTGATCCAAAACCACGGTATACTGGGTTACCCGGCTGGCGTTGCATCAGCGTGTCACTCCTGCAGGCTATCCACACCCCTAACGGGAGGTGCGTTCCTTGGTCTGACTTATGTCGTATTAAACCCTGGCCAAGTGGTCATCAGTTGGACTGATGACGGATCCGGTTGCTCGTCAGAGTAATCGGAGGTACGATGTAAATGGTCAACCTGGAAGGAACCGAGTCATATGAGCACTCGAGTCTGACGGTATTCTCCACCGCTCGAGTTGCATCATGGCACTAGATGGAGGGACAGCGAATTTACCATACTAAGCGGAGAGCAGGGGTATGAGGGAGAACATAGTAAGTCTGGGGGAATTGAAGTGCAGCCTGCGTCGCACTCTGGATGGCCACGCAGGTTAACTTGGACTCAGAGGATCGATGGTACACTCGGGTAGTGTGTCGATCGAGTCTAAGTTGGAAGCCATGAACCCTGGTCCCTGAAGGTTCCACCTTATCGACATTATGTACGGTTCTTATACCATTTCCTCGAAACACAGAACGTAGTTAGAGGAAGCGAGAAGTCCAATCCTATGCTCCGTGAGTGCTTCGCACTAGTGCACGGTAGATGCGCAGCTGCGTGTGTGCACTAAGGGGAAACCCTGGGTTAGTGCAGAGACGCATGTAGCAATTCCTTGCCATAAGTGGACTTTGCCATATGGGTGCGATGCACCGGGACATGTTGCGAGTTGACTAGTTGACTTCACTAGGGGCACCCTACGGGAACCTCAGAGAATAGTGAAATCACTAGTGCACTTCACTTATGTGTGCCTTGCAAAGTCTCATACACGAGAAACGGCCAACTAATGACATAAGGGCGTTTTGGTCATACCATGCATCGCTATGTACTAAAGGGGTCGACCCTAAGTGTTGAGAGACTGGTCAAGGCCGGCCCCATTGGTTTCAGGAGGTTGTTGCCTTCGATGAAAGGACCGGTCATAAGGCATAGAAAATGGACTGGTTTTGACCGTTTTCAAAACCAAGAAAAATATAGGGATAAAGAAGAGATATATAGGGAGATGTTTGAATTGGTTGAACCTTATCCATACTAGCCTCATCCATAAGGATAGGGCAGCCCTATATAAGGGAAAGGGGATAGGGGGGTCGGCCATGGATGCAAGCCCTAGGGGCCGGCCATGGCATAGGGAAACCCTAGCCGCCCCCTCTTCTCTCTTCTCTTCTCTTATCTCGTCTCTTTCTCCTTTGCTTACGCCATTGGATGGCGACTCGTCTTCCTCGCGTGGTGTTTCATAAAAGGAGAAGGCTCATCGGATAGAGGCACTCAGAGATCCATCGACGAGGTGCCGTGCATCATGTGAGATCGGGTGAACTAGAAGGCATCTCCCGTAACCTTTTGCTGTCCAGAATGGGCACAGAAAATCAACGTTGTTTCTTTGATTTCGGGAGCTACAAAAGTCCAAACGAGGTGAAACTTGTTACAAAAGTTGTGTCTCGAAGTTGGATACTTGTAGTCCAAAGTTTAGCCCAGTCGGAGTTCGAAGCAGAAAGTTATGGCTGTCGCACCAAAGCTATGTTAAGCAGATCCGAGCCCGTCTTCATCGACAAAGAAGAAACTTGTCACGGTGAAAGAATCCGCACGCAGGCATGATCTCTAACATGTAGATCTAGCATAGATAGAACATGCATGCATGCTAGATTATTCTTTCGCGTTAGATCGACGTTAGGGGTTCGCATAGTTGCCATGCTAGTTTCATACACACACATGTAGATCGTTTCGATGAAAATTTTGATATGTAATGCACACCGCTCTCGGTCTTCGGACCTTTATTTTGCTTCCGCTGCGGGCCTCTACCATGGATTTATTTTCAATAATTGATATCAGAGCACGCTAGTGGTATGTGTTTCATGTTTTTCATGAAACCATCATGTGCACATATGAATAGTATGTGTCGCCATCGGGGTTCTACGAGTAGATCATGCATAGTATATATTGTATGTTCTATGAATTATTCTTGCAGGGCGCCGCTTATAAAATTATTCTGGATATGTGATTGCTTGCTACCGGGGGTCGGACCCCGTGTTAGCAAATATGTATGGATGTGTTTTCTTCTGTGTGTGGATAGGTTTTAGAGCCATAGTCGGGCAAGTGGTGGAGGTTGACCACCCTTGATTCCCAGGCTTTTTTTTGTTAGGTTTGTTTTACTTTTCGTTCTAGGAAATTGTGTACGAGCGAGCACTTGCTCGAAGCGTACTAGAGCTTTTTCGGTTACAGATTGAAGATGAGGACTTGCCGTAGAGATCCACCACCGGGAGGATGAGCGGAACCTTGGAGAACGATGGTGATCCGGCGAAGCGTACACGATGACGGCAAAAGGCAGAAAGTGTCAGGAGATCGTATACAAAGGCTTGCACCGGATCAAGGAACCTTGTGAAGGAGACAGAGAGCCTACAATGTGCCAGTCAGGTTCAGGGGTCGGACATTAAACTTGATTCAGTTGTGTGGTTGTTTCTTTCTACAGTTCTTTATATTTCTGTAGAGAACCCCGATGCGATAATTTGATTATCTGTATTAGAGGGATGCCCTTTCTCCTCGGGTCCTAGCGACCTTATTAGGATAGGATTCCACTAGTGATGCCTATTATTTAATTGACCCTTGATGATAGCATGAATTCATCATATTTGGTTATGCCACCATTAGGTCAACACCCGATTAGTCGGGTGTGCTTATTTGGCCAGCATCGAAACCTAGAATGAGTTAGAATTCTACTATGACATCATTTGTCAAATTTATAATCGAGGTGTCATGGTAGTGGAAGACCTTTCATGTCAGTCTGACCTTAGGCTAGGCTCCAGAGCATTAGCGTGATAGCTAGGTTTGCGGAGCATCGATGTTCTTGGGATATGTAATGTGACTCTTGAGTGGAGAAATCCACTTGAGACAGGGACTATGATATTCCGATATCGATTAATGCTTCACGAAAGGTTTGAAACGCTAGTGGGAGTACGGTATGACCAGGGTCTAGTGTATAGGTTGTCGTGACCTTAGTGTACACTCATACTTGCATAAAAGAATCCTCAAATTTATTAATCGATGTAGGAGAGGACTTTTAGAGATCCTTTGGCCTCCATAACCAACTGCTTTATGTCTGGGTGGAAGGGCGTAGCTCGACACCCCCTAGGGTGAGGGTTATGTTTTTCCATGTCAGATGACTTAGCAGTCTCCTTTGGGATATGGTGGTTACGGGGTGAGGAGAGAAGGGCTTTTTATCCAACCCTAGTGGGGGCCGTATGAACTCCCGTGTCGTAACTACCTAGGCTTGTGGGTAAGCATCCGAAGTGGGCGTGAGGCATCCGTTGCTTGTACAATGGGGATCACGTGGCACTGGCCAAAAGATAACCATGGTTCATCAAAGCCCTTAGTTGGTAGATTTGGACTGGGTCAAGGAAAGGCCCGTGTAAGCGGATTGACGCTGCATGATGCCCCCTAGGGCAGTTGCAGTTGATTCCGAGATCTTACATACATGGTTAATTAATCCATAGAGGTGTCTTCACTGTGAGGGTAGCGCTGACATTTGGATATAATTAGCTTATTTTAAAAATCCATAAAAATAAGTTTTCCTGCATTCGTTTTCATTCAACCATATAGTTCCCCTATCCGTTATCCCATAAGAGAACTAGTTATCGAGTCTCTAACTACGTAGAGCGGAAGCGTTATCTTTAGCTTATGCTTAGGGTAGTAAACGTACATTGGCTTTCTATCTCAATATCCCTGTACTAGACCTAACGGGTCCAGATGTTACTAGGGCACTAACTAGGGCATATGACGACTAGCGAGAGTCTGAGGAGATGTGCAAGTTTTGTGTCATAGCAGACTTGCGGATAACTCCTTAGAAGCAAGTCAGAGATATGTCGGGTCTTCTCTAATAAAGTTTTACTTGCATAAGATGTCTTAAAGGCGAAGTAGGTAGACTTATCACTTTTCCACCAAAATACTTGTCGGTACCGAGATGTCTGAGGGTATGCTTGTTCGGGAATACATACTTGAGTTCCAGATCGAACTAGATTCCAAAGACATGGTGCCAGATGATGAGGTGGTGGAAGACATCTATCTTGCATCCTTGTCTGGAACCTTCGACGGAGTTATCAGAGACTTTAGCTTTAACAAGTTAGAGATGATAAACGCATAACTTCTAAGGAGATTTCCAAGAGACAAATGATGGGATCAAGATTAAAGGCAATGCCTTTAGTGCTTAACCTAGGTCTTCTTTAGAAGAACCTAAGGGAGTAACTTATTAGAGATCGAAAACTATTCTAGTGCAGAAACTGGTATGGACTCCTAAGTCTGGTAACGCTAAGGACAGAAGTGTTTCCGCTTTGGCAAGTATAGGGGATATTTGAAGATAGTGTATGGTCTCAGGATGTTAGAAATTGAGTCGCTATCTAGTAGCAGTTCTTATGCTTATTGGAATGTAGACTTCGGGTCTACAGAGATTCAAGGAAAGCAGAGGCTACTTTATAGTAAAGTAATCCTAACATAGGTACTGATGCCATAAGCCGCTGTGGAAGCTGTTAGATATGATTGTCTTAGTTTTTTCGAAACACGAATTTTGATTTTTAGAGATGTAATTTTGTTTCCTCCTTGGTAAATAAAGTTTTTAGTTTTAGACAGCACCGTAGGTATGTATCTTAAACTGAATAGATAGCTTTATTACTAGAGGAATAAATCAGAAAAATCCCTTTGTATTTAATCTTAATTCGGAAATAGATTTCATGACAGCTGCAGCATCTAATTTAAATTCATCTAAATCCTTCGGAGAATCTATCTCATTTGTGACCCCTCTGATTTAGATATTTTGCCTCAAATAAATTCAGAGATAACAGAAGGTCGAGTTTCTGTTCACAGATTCATCGGAGATCCTTCTAACCTATAAGTGTAATCTGGAAGACAGAATAACTAAAAGGGCCACTAAGGTATTGGAGTTAGTTAATTTTGACGTCTATGGTTCCAAGAGCGTCTAGACGATAAAAGACTCTTCGATTTAATCGAAGGAATAAGTCACTATCGGACGAGTTCCATAAGATCCTAAGGGAGCATGGGATTATCTCCCAGTTAAATGCTCCAAGGATGACACGTCATAATGAAGTCTCCGAGATAAGGAATCGGACTCTGTTTGACATGGTCCGTAGTATGATGAATATTGCCAAGTGTACTACCCACCTTTTGGTGGGGTTGTACCTTAAAATAGTAGCTTATATCTGTAACTATCTCTCATCTAGATCAGTGTCTTAGACCTATAGAGAGCTATGGTCTAAGCAAAAGCTGACACTATAGTGTCTCGAGATATAGGGTTGTCCTGCGCTTTTGCAAAAGGACAAAAGGGATGAGATGGAGATGTAGTTCCAGGTATATCTGTTTATAGGTTACCCTAGGGAGGCATAAGGTGGACTATTCTATGATCTTGAGGTTTGGAAGGTAATCATTTCTATGAACACTATCTACCTAAAATAAGATTATATTATAGACCATAAGTTTATCAGTAAGGTAGTTCTGGGTGAACTATTGGGTACTGGTAGAGAGTGCGCATCTAAAAACGTAGTGGGAGTAGATGATACAAGAAACTAGTATACCAGACACTGTAGAAACGATTCACTTTGTACCACCACCACCTCGTCGTTGTGGGACCATCAGAGCTCCTGAAAGATACTATAGAGAAACTTCGATAGTTAATCCAGAGTTTCAGGAGGATGATCCCTAGAGCTATGAAGAAGTAGTGGGAGCTTCCGACAGCTCTGACAGACAAAAGACCATGGAGGCAAATTTACATCAATGTCTCTTGATACAGTCTTGACACTTATAGCACTATCACCCTTCAGGGTGTAGGAGGTGTATAAGAAGAGCACCCGGTTAAGACTTAAGTAGCTAGATTAGTTGCAAAAGGAGAAGGCATTGACTATGTAAAAACCATCTCACTGGTAACTATACCTAAGTCTATTTCGGATTCTCTTAATCCATCGCAGCCCATTATAGTTAGAAGATCTGGTTGATGGATGTCAAGACAGTTATTCTCTAACGGGAATTTGGAAAGAACATATGGATGATGTTGCCCCAGGGTTTGTGTCAGTAGGTTAGGAAGATATGTAATGCAAGTTGCAAAGGTCCATTTATGGACTGATGCAAGCATCCAAGTTGGAATATCTATTTTGATCAAGGAAATCCGCTCACACGGATTTGATCAGAATGAAGATAAACCAAGTGGGTATAAGAAAACTGAAATAGCTACAAGGGTGTACGTAGTACTTTACGTTAACGATATTCTAGTGATTGAAAATGATATAAGAATATTGTTTACGGTAAAGGTTTGTAGTCATCACAATTTGATGTGAAAGACCCTAGTGAGGCAAGTTATGTTCTGGGAATCAAGGTAACACGAGATTACCAGTGCAAGATTCTCTTGCTGTCAAAGGCTATGCATAAAGATAAGATTCTAGTCAGATTCGGTTTACGAGGCTAGATATCTATTGCGCAGCAGGAATGATGGGTCGGTTTCAGTCGAACCCGGGTCCAGATCTCTGGACCGATGTGAAGGGTATACTCAGAAGTCCTTATTCAGTGAGGATTAGGAGTTAGCTTATACTTCACAGGTTTGATATATCGATTAGACATACAGGGTCTGACTTTGGTGTCAGATGTGCGTTCCAAAGAATCAATTTCAGAAATTATTTTTATCTTCGGATTAGAAGCGATAGTTGGTAGAGTGTGAAGCAAGAATGCATCACAGACTCTACCACAGTGGATTAGCACGTTGTTGCATGCGAGATAGTATATCAGGTGGTATGGCTTAGGACGTTCTTAGAGAACTTGGGACGCGTACCAGAGGCTCAGTTATCTGTTATTGCAAACAGAAGAGCGGTAAGCAAGGTCCAAAGAGATTAAGCACCGCCGTGAGGGGAAACCCATCAAGTACAAACTCAACTTGATCTGACAGTTATAGGAGGAAATACAAGTAGCGGTACTGAGGTGGAATCTATAGACAATGTTGCCAATTCCTTTAGAAAATTCCTGCAAAGGCTTTTGGACAGTATGTAGAAGCTACAGAGCTCAACACCGTTGTTCCTTGTTAGACCTAATGGTAGATTGTTAGAATTGGTGAGGTCTACAGCTCGTAAAAACCTATAGTTTAGCTATGTATGGTTGATAGTATAGGATTGTATATTGGTACGTACCTTAGTACGTGTTCTGATTACAAAACAGAGAGCCATAGCTACATGGTAATCCACTTTAGTGGGAGACTCAAGGGACTGGTCTCATGTAACCTAAATACGTTCGCAGCTCTGATTAGGGTCGGTCGCCCTATCAGGATAAGCTGTTGGGATGACAGAGCGTGGGTGTCTCCACCACGGTCATTATCATGCAAAGTTTCTATGGCCGAACGGAACCAACACGGTGCATTGATCGGTGAGCAGACATCGGTGCACTAAATCGTGTTTCTGCTTAGGGTAAAACGATCTTAAACCCTGAGGAACTATGTCTGGTGGACTAACCAGTTGTGTAGTGCTTTGGTGCACCAATGTGTGAGGATCCGGATGCAGTGATCCAAAACCACGGTGTACTGGGTTACCCGACTGGCGTTGTATCAGCGTGTCACTCCTGCAGGCTATCCACACCCCTAACGGGAGGTGCGTTCCTTAGTCTGACCTATGTCATATTAAACCCTGGCCAGGTGGCCATCAGTTGGACTGATGACGGATCCGGTTGCTTGTCAGAGTAATCGGAGGTACGATATAAATGGTCAACCTGGAAGGAACTGAGTCATTTGAGCACTCGAGTCTGATGGTATTCTTCACCGCTCGAGTTGCATCATGGCACCAGATGGAGGGACAGCGAGTTTACCATACTAAACGGAGAGCAGGGGTATGAGGGAGAACATAGTAAGTCTGGGGGAATTGGAGTGCAGCCTGCATCGCACTCTAGGTGGCCAAGCAGGTTAACTTGGACTCAGAGGATCGATGGTACACTCGGGTAGTGTGTCGATCGAGTCTAAGTTGGAAGCCATGAACCCTGGTCCCTGAAGATTCAACCTTATCGACATTATGTATGGTTCTTATACTATCTCCTCGAAACACAGAACGTAGTTAGAGGAAGCGAGAAATCCAAGCCTATGCTCCGTGAGTGCTTCGCACTAGTGCACGGTAGATGCGTAGCTGCGTGTGTGCACTAAGGGGAAACCCTGGGTTAGTGCAGAGATGCATGTAGCAATTCCTTGCCATAAGTGGACTTTGCCACATGGGTGCGATGCACCGGGACATGTTACGAGTTGACTAGTTGACTTCACTAGGGGCACCCTACGGGAACCTCAGAGAATAGTGAAATCGCTGGTGCACTTCACTTATGTGTGCCTTGCAAAGTCTCGTACACGAGGAACGTCCAACTAGTGATATAAGGGCGTTTTGGTCATACCATGCGTCGCTATGTACTAAGGGGGCCAACCCTAAGTGTTGAGAGACTGGTCAAGGCCGGCCCCATTGGTTTCAGGAGGTTGTTGCCTCCGATGAAAGGGCCGATCATGAGGCACAAAAAATGGGCTGGTTTTGACCATTTTCAAAACCAAGGTAAAGATAGGGATAAAGAAGAGATATATAGGGAGTTGTTTGAATTGGTTGAACCTTATCCGTACTAGCCTCATCTATAAGGATAGGGCAGCCCTATATAAGGGAAAGGGGATAGGGGGGTCGACCATGGATGCAAGCCCTAGGGGCCAGCCATGGCATGGGGAAACACTAGCCGCCCCCTCTTCTCTCTTCTCTTGTCCTCTCTCGTCTCCCTCTCCCTCGCTTGCGCTATTGGATGGCGACTCGTCTTCCTCGCATGGTGTTTCGTAGAAGGAGAAGGCTCGTCAAATAGAGGCACTCAGAGATCCATCGACGAGGTGTCGTGCATCGTGTGAGATCGGGTGAACTAGAAGGCATCTCCCGTAACCTTTTGCTGTCCAGAATCTGCACAGAAAATCAACATTGTTTCTGTGATTTCGGGAGCTACAAAAGTTCAAACGAGGTGAAACTTATTGCAAAAGTTGTGTCTCGAAGTTGGCTACTTGTAGTCCAAAGTTCAGCCCAATCAGAGTTCGAAGATAAATGTTATGGCTATCGTACCGAAGCTATATCAAGCAGATCCGAGCCCGTCTCCATCGACAAAGAAGAAACTTGTCGCGGTGAAAGAATCCGCACGCGGGTATGATCTCTAACATGTAGATCTAGCATGGATAGAACATGCATGCATGCTAGATTGTTCTTTCGCGTTAGATCGACATTAGGGTTCGCGTAGTTGCCATACTAGTTTCATACACGCACGTGTAGATCGTTTAGATAAAAATTTTGATATGTAATGCACACCGCTCTCGGTCTTCGGACCTTCATTTTGCTTCCGCTGCGGGCCTCTACCATGGATTTATTTCCAACAACAATGGCCCAATAGGGACCTATCTAGGAAGCCCGAACAATGGCCTGCATAAAGGCCCAAGCCCGATGCAACCTCATCACTGCCATATTAGCACAGTTTACAGCTATAAAATAACCCCTATGGCCTACAGAAAAGGGGTTGGGTGGTTGGTCAGTTGATCAGAGGATGAAGAGATTCTAGAACGAGAGCCAGAGCTCTCTTCTTCCTTCGAGTCTTCTTCTAGTTGCTCCGTGCAACCCCACTATACGAAGGCATTCTCGGCCTGTCGAGAGAATGTTCACCCCTCATTTACTCATATTATAGTGAAGATAAGGTGGCACCTCTCACTTGGCGACGACTGACTTTAACAGCATCTCTTGCGTCATCTTTCTCTCTCTCTCTCTCTTTCTTTCTCTTACTCTACATCACGCACACCATCCATATTCAATCGAGGTTATGAGGTTGGTTTCCCAATCAAGGCGACTCAAAACTTTCCCACATAATCGTTGGTGCCGTATGTGGAAAATCGTTAGAGGTCTATCCACACTTCTATCGACTCCTATTTAACTTGTGGTGATGAGCCACAAGCCCTCCTTCGAATCTACATCAATATCTTCAACCCTCCTAAGGCAGATGCTGATTTGGAAAATAACGTGCTAATCGAAGACGGGCAAGAAGTCTCTGTGGCAACCAATCGAAGACATATCCAGGAGCAGCTGGGGCCACAAAGCAGCAATCCAGAAGGTTGCAACAATCGACAAGATCCGTCATCCCCAAGGCACTGACCAGGCAAGGAGTATATTGCTCAAGGGAACGAGCCTTAGGCTACGTTCCAAATTTTGGCTGCTGACTTCTAGCTGCTGAACCTCCTAAAAAAGAACGTAGCCCTCGAGCAAGAGAGGGACTCCCTGAATAGGGCAGCTGAGAGAGCGGGGGTGGTGGCCCACAATATTCCAACCGCTAATAAAGATCCACCAAGGACTTGCCCAGCCTTGAGTCATCATCTAGAAGAGCCACATGGGTTTCGCACTGACAAACATTAGGCATCCACATTAGCACCAAAGCAAATGATATGGGACCGCCTCAATATCGACGGTGCACCAAACCACCACCGAGAAAAGTCACCTAAGTAAACTGGGTCCATTGGACGTCCCATCCACTCTCGCACGAAAGCAATAGATGCCAGCGAGCTACTCAACCGTCTGAGGCATATCACCGACATAGGACGACACCATCAAGACCACATGCTGTTAGTCGTCTTGGCAGAGACTCTGCGTCCTGAGGTTCTCCAACTCCATTTCCTAAGAGTTGGCAAACACCAAACTTGTCAAATTTTAACTGCATCAAGGGAGACACTGCTCTCCATATCTCGACCTTTAAGCAGGCCATGATGCCTTATGAGTATGAGAACCACGTCCACTGTCATATGTTCATGGAAACCCTCTAGGGATCTGCCCCTCAACTGGTACCACACACTGCGTACCGATAAGGTGGCCACTAGGCCTGTCAATCTGGCCGTTTGGAGAGAGTACCCTGCCCAGCCCTCCAAAGCCATCTAAAGCCCTGCCCGCTAAGGGCCTGAGGGCTAGACTGGGCCTAGTTTTCATAAGCCCTCTAAGATGAGGGCCGGGTCAGGGAAACCTATGGCCCGGCCCGGTCCTCTATATACATTAATTATATAATATATATATATATATATATATATAATAAGTGTTAAGGGGCTAAATTAACAACTAAGTGGGACTAATCAGTAATTAATCGATCACTCACTGTAACCCTATAGGAATTGGAGTTATCAAGTTTGGATATATTAGTATTAGAAGTATTATACAACACTCATAAGACTTATAATACTTTTTAAGCTGTATTATCAGTCTCAAGCACGAATAAATGAGTGGAGTTTTAAATTAATGCTAAAAGCCTAAAGGCATTGGCATAAGAGTAATTTAGGAAGAAAAAAGTTTTAACCCTTCCTTAATGACCTTACCGAATAAATATATAAGTCGATAATCCTTATCTTAGTGATATCAACTTGGCCCTTGATCGGCCCTGGCCCAATCCTGGCCCTTGAAGGGTTGAGCTAGGGCCCATCATTTTCTAGCCCTGAAGGGTTAGGGCCTACCTTCTAAAATAAAGGACCGGGCCCGATTTGACCCCAACCCTACCCTGGTCCTTCCCTTTGAAAGGCCTAGTAGCCACATTCGAAGAGTTGGCAGAACTCTTTATCGACCACTACCTACTGAACCTGAAGCCAGAAAAGAAGTTGGACACTTTCTACCGGGTGAAGATGGGCTCTGATGAGTCCTTGAGGAGCTTCACAATAAGATTCCGCAAATGAGCATTCTGAGCTCACTAGCAGATCCCATAACAAGGAGGCCGTCATGGTAGTATTCAAAAACGCTATTCAGCCAGAGCTTCACGTCTACATCGAATTCATCCATCGCCCTTCTGATACTCATTCAAGCAGGCACAACGAAAGATAGAGGTGGAAGACAACCAGCGAGCTAGAAGGATGCACGAGCCACGCAACTCTCGAGAAAGAAGAGCTAAGAAAATGGAGTTCAGCGAAGGAGATTTGGTACCCATAACCATTTTCCCAAACACGAAGTAAGTCGTTAGCGACAAATTCTCTCTGTCTTGGGAGGGGCCATATGTCATAGATTCCAGAGGCAGCAAAAGTCCATATAGGCTGATCATCAAAGTTTAAATCTCTCGAAGTTCAATTCTACTCGTTCAAGTCAGAAACTCGAAGCAAAATCAGCTATACCCTTTCAAAGCTAAAGCCCGACCAAAAGGCTCCTGGCAACCCAGGTCAACTGAAGCCTTCGATTCCGCCCGTTCAAGTCAGAAGCTCGAAGAAAAATTGGCTACGCCCTTTCAAGCCTAAAGTCCAATAAAAATACTTCTGGCAACCCAGATTAACCTAAGCCTTCGAATCCGCTCGTTCAAGTTGGAAGTTCAAAGCAAAATCGGTTATGCCCTTTCAAGGTTAAAGTCCTATAAAAAGGCTCTTGGTAACCTAGGTTGACCCAAGACTTCGATTCTGCTGATTCAAATCAGAAGCTCAAAGTAAAATCGGCTACATCCTTTCAAGCCTAAAGTCTGATAAATAGGCTTCTGGCAACCCAGGTATACCCAAGACTTCAATTCCGCCCATTCAAGTCAGAAGCTCGAAGCAAAATCGGTTACACCCTTTCATGGCTAAATTCCGATAAAAAGACTCCTAGCAACCCATGTCAACCTAAGACTTCGATTTCACCCGTTCAAGTCGAAAGCTCGAACAAAATTGGCCACGCCTTTTCAAGGCTAAAGACCAACCAAAAGGCTCCTGGTGACCCAGATCAACCTAACACTTCGATTCTGCCTATTCAAGACGGAAGCTCGAAGCAAAATCGACTACGCCTTTTCAAGGCTAAAGACCGACAAAAAGGCTCATGGCAATCCAGGTCAATCTAAGTTCTCGACCATGCCTATTGGAGGTGGAAACTCAAAGCAAGTCTTGACTACGCCCTACAAGGGCTAGCACCCTCCAATTCAAGAAAATCAACCATCAAACTACCGGGCTAGAGTACCATTACTCAAATAAGGTCACTAGCTCAAACATAAAGATAGCAAATTTATTAAAACAGATACTCGGCTACATCAAATGATCAATTCACAAGCAAATATAAGAAAGTACAAGTCAAGGAAGCTGAGCCGAAGAAGCTTTCGTAGCAGCAACCGACGTAAAAGCTAGCTGGACCTTGAGAGCCTTGATGGCGCTCATCGACTCGAGCCATCCAGCGTAGTACTCCCCGCTGTCCCTCTCGAGCTCTGCTATACGACTGTGAAGGTCTGCAACCTCCTGCTCCCGAGCATTAAGGGCTGCTTGACTGCTCACCCTAGATCCTCAACCTTCTTCTGTAGCACAAACCCACGCTCACTGAGGCCGACAATCTCTAGCACTTGCACCTCCAGCTCGGCAACCTGAGCCCGACCCTTCTCTTCCAGCTCGACAACCCGAGTCCTTAGAGTAGTCACCGACCCCTCTAGCACCGCCTGCTCGCTAATCTGAGACTGAAAAGTGCTAATGGCCATCGCCTGGTCCTCCAATTTCTTCGCATCCAGGGCCTTGTCCTTCTCGAAGCCCTCCGCTCATGTGCGCCACATCACGACCGATCACTTATCCTTCTTAGCATCAATAAAGAGCTTCTTCAATGTCCCCTTGGCTGACCTGGCCCACACAGAGTAGCACTTAGCTCCCCCTCAAGGTTCTTGACCTCCCCAAAAAGCTCTCGACGCCCGTCACGAATCCCGATGTCTAACAAAACTGACATTTGGTCAAAGGATCAACGAAAGCATCAATCTAACAAGCCAAAGGAAAAGAAAGAAAAAGCAAAGCAAAACTTACCATGCCCTCAATATCATCCACTACTTGTGTATGAGGAGCCCCGGGAAGCCCCAAGACACTCTCGCAAAAAGTAGTGAGCTCAAGGGTGGCATTGGGGTACGAGTCGGCATTATCGGCACAAGCATGGACGTCGTAGCCTTCCCCCTCGCCTTCCGCGACGCCGAAATAACTACAGACTTCCCTTCCTTTCTACTCCGGATGACATCCTTCGGAGCGGGAGGCTTCCAGGCAACATTTGCAATGATATCCTCAGTCAGCTAAACCTTTGGCACATCATGGACAAAAGGCATGGAATTCAGTATCTGGATGTCTCCCACAAGCGTTGCAAACAAAGTAATAAGGTCAGAGCGGAAAAACCAGAACTAACACAGAAGGCTGGGAAAGACAAGGAAGGTTACTGTCAATGGCAATTGGATCAGTGACACCAACATCCTCAATGGCCCAAGCCCACCATCGGAGCCACTGTTTGAATCATTGACATGTGGCAGAGAAGGAACGTGAATGTGCGCCTTTGTCCCTCGATGGCGTTTTTCCAACACAGTAGAACCCTTGACAACTTTGATTACGGAAAGAACGACCTGTAATGAATGAACAAACGACAAATCAGAAACAGGACAAGTGAAAAAACCATGGAAATACGGGGCAAAATGGCGCTTCATTGATCGTGGCTAAGTCAACACCCTCACGACCGTAGTACCTGGAGAATATAGTAACCAGGTACGGTTGTACATTGGATGAAGACTGACCAACCATCATGTGGCACCATCCTAAATTATTTTAAGAAACTCCCCAAGTGTTAGCACTACCCCGCACCGATAACCTCACACGTCAATGCCTTGGGAATATAACCAAAGAAGTGTCAATTTCGGATGGGGATAAAATTTTAAAAATATACTATTTTCAGTACCGATACTTTTTGGCCTCTCCTAGTGTCCACCACAGCCCCCTCGTTCTAGACTGAGAAAAGTGCAAACTCGATGCGACTGTGGTCAGCATCAATAGCAGCCCCCCTGGTTTCTAAAAAAACTAAGAGGGGGGGGGGGGGGGGGGGGGGCGGACAACAGCAGCCCCCCCCCCTTGGTTTTGCAAAATATAGAGAGGGGGGGAGTGTTAGAATTGGTGAGGTCTACAGCTCGTAAAACCTATAGTTTAGCTATGTATGGTTGATAGTATAAGATTGCATCTAGGTACGTACCTTAGTACGTGTTCTGATTACAGAACAGAGAGCCATGGCTACATGGTAATCCTCTTGAGTGGGAGACTCAAGGGACTGGTCCCATGTAACCTAAATACGTTCGCAGCTCTGATTAGGGTTGGTCGCCCTATCAGGATAAGCTGTTGGGATGACAGAGTGTGGGTGTCTCCACCACGGTCATTACCAGGCACAGTGTCTGTGGCCGAACGGAACCAACACGGTGCACAGATCGATGAGCAGACATCGGTGCACTAAACCGTGTTTCTGCTTAGGGTAAAACGGTCATAAATCCTGAGGAACCATGTCTGGTGGACTAACCAGTTGTGTGGTGCTTTGGCGCACCAATGTGTGAGGATCCGGATGCAGTGATCCAAAACCACGGTGTACTGGGTTACCCGACTGGCGTTGCATCAGCATGTCACTCCTGCAGGCTATCCACACCCCTAACGGGAGGTGCGTTCCTTGGTTTGACCTACGTCGTATTAAACCCTGGCCAGGTGGTCATCAGTTGGACTGGTGACGGATCCAGTTGCTCGTAAGAGTAATCGGAGATACGATGTATGTGGTCAACCTGGAAGGAACCGAGTCATATGAGCACTCGAGTCTGACGGTATTCTCCATCGCTCGAGTTGCGTCATGGCACCAGTGGAGGGACAGCGAGTTTACCATACTAAGCGGAGAGCAGGGGTATGTGGGAGAACATAGTAAATCCGGGGGGATTGGAGTGCAGCCTGCGTCACACTCTGGGTGGCTACGCAGGTTAACTCGGACTCAGAGGATCGATGGTACACTCGGGTAGTGTGTCGATCGAGTCTGAGTTGGAAGCCATGAACCCTGGTCCCTGAAGGTTCCACCTTATCGACATTATGTATGGTTCTTATACCATCTCCTCGAAACACAGAACGTAGTTAGAGGAAGCGAGAAGTCCAAGCATACGCTCCGTGAGTGCTTCGCACTAGTGCACGATAGATGCGTAGCTACGTGTGTGCACTAAGGGGAAAACCTAGGTTAGTGCAGAGACACATGTAGCAATTCCTTGCCATAAGTGGACTTTGCCACATGGGTGCGATGCACCGGGACATGTTGCGAGTTGACTAGTTGACTTCACTAGGGGCACCCTACGGGAACCTCAGAGAATAGTGAAATCACTGGTGCACTTCACTTATGTGTGCCTTGCAAAGTCTCGTACACGAGGAACGGCCAACTAGTGGCATAAGGGCGTTTTGGTCATACCATGCGCCACTATGCACTAAGGGGGCCGGCCCAAAGTGTTGAGAGACTGGTCAAGGCCGGCCCCATTAGTTTCGGGAGGTTGTTGCCTCCGATGAAGGGGCCGGTTATGAGGCGCAGAAAACGGGCTGGTTTTGACCGTTTTCGAAAACAAGGAAAGGATAGAGATAAAAGAAGAGATATATAGGGATAAGGTTTGAATCTATCATCCTTATCCATACTGTCCTTATCCATATGAATAGGCCGGCCCTATATATGAGAAGGAGAGAGAGGGTGCACGAAATTAATAGAGCCATGCAAGCCCTAGGGCCGGCCATGGCATGGGGAAACCCTAGCCGCCCCCTCTCCTCTCTTCGCATCTCCTCTCTCGTCTCTCTCTCCCTCGCTTGCGCCATTGGATGGCGACTCGTCTTCCTCGCATGGTGTTTCGTAGAAGGAGAAGGCTCGTCGTATGGAGGCACTCAGAGATCCATCGACGAGGTGCCGTGCATCGTGTGAGATCGGGTGAACTAGAAGGCGTCTCCCGCAACCTTTTGCTGTCCAGAATCTGCACAGAAAATCAACGTTGTTTCTGCGATTCCGGGAGCTACAGAAGTCCAAACGACGTGAAACTTGTTGCAAAAGTTCCGTCTCGAAGTTGGCTACCTGCATTCCAAAATTCAGCCCAATCGGAGTTCGGAAAAAAAGTTATGGCTGTCGCACCAAAGCTATGTCGAGCAGATCCGTAGCCCGTCTCCATCGATAAAGAAGAAATTTGTCGCGGTGAAAGATTCTGCACGCAGGTATGATCTCTAACAAGTAGATCTAACATAATTAGAACATGCATTCATGCTAGATTGTTCTTTTGCGTTAGATCGTCGTTAGGGGTTCGAGTAGTTGCCATGCTAGTTTCATACACGCATATGTAGATCGTTTCGATGAAATTTTTGATATGTAACGCACACCGCTCACGGTCCTCGGACCTTCACTTTGCTTCCGCTGCGGGCCTCTACCATGGATTTATTTCCAACAATTGGTATCAGAGCCCGCTAGTGGTGTGTGTTTCATGTTTTTCATGAAACCGTCATGTGCGCTTGAATAGTATGTGCCGCCATCGGGGTTCTACGAGTAGATCATGCATAGTATATTATTTTGTATGTTCTATGAATCGTTCTTGCAGGGCGCCGCTTCTAAAATTATTCTGGATATGTGATTGCTTGCTACCGGGGGTCGGACCCCGTGTTAGCGATTTTGTCTGGATATTTTTTCTTCTATGTGTGGATAGATTTTAGAGCCATAGTCGGGCAAGAGGTGAAGATTTACCACCCTTGATTCCCAGGCTTTTTGCTAGGTTTGTTTTTCCTTTTCGTTTTAGGAAATTGTGTACGAGCGAGCACTTGCTCGAAGCGTACTAGAGCTTTTTCGGTTACAGATTGAAGAGGAGGACTTACCGTGGATATCCACCACCGGGAGGATAAGCGGAACCTTGGAGGATGATGGCGATCCGACGAAGCGTACACGATGACGGCAAAGGACAGAAAGCGTCAGGAGATCGTATACAGAGGCTTGCACCGGATCGAGGACCTTGCGGAGGAGACAGAGAGCCTGCGCTGTGCCAGTCAGGTTCAGGGGTCGGACCCTAAACTTGATTCAGATGTGTGCTTGTTTCTTTCAGTAATTCTTTATATTTCTGTAGAGAACCCCGATGCGATAATTTGATTATCTGTGTTAGAGGGATGCCCTTTCCCCTCGGGTCCTAGCGACCTTATTAGGATAGGATTCCACTGTTGTAACGTTTCAATATTTGAAAAGCTGTAACGTTAGAAACGTTACAGCTTTGATTGCAAAACCGGTCATAATGGGCAGCCATTATTGGATTTTATTTTCAGCCTTGAAGGCTGGTCCAACGGTCATATTTTTCTCTATTTAAAGCCCCTCAAACACCTATTACAAACAAGGTTTTCTTCTTCTTCTTTGGAAAAAATTCTGCACAAAAGTTCTTGAGTTTTCAAAGTTTGTTTCTTCGGGCAATCGTCATCGGCAAAGGGTCAATTGATCCTCGATCGGGTCGTGCCGGCAATCGAGGAGGAGCTTGGATTGGGTTCGTTGTACCTTGGGTTCGAAGGATCCGTTCAAACCCGCACGAGGGGAGGACTTTCGTTCTTAGGGCAGCGATTACGCGCCTCTAACCCATCGAGTAAAGTTTCTTATTTGTTTAGTTATTTTGTAATTTAACAAGTTGCCTAGTTCATATGTTTAGGAACAACAATCTAAGAACGAAATTCTCTATTTGATTTATCACTTGTTTCTAATCATATTATCTAGCCCATTCTAAAAGAAAAAAAAAAAAAATAATATATTATAGTTTGCTTGTAAGTTATATTAAAGGATTTGCATAGATTGTCATAATAGATTGATGCACAATACTTGTAACAAAATATTACAACGGTTTAATTTGTAGTATATAGAATTAACAAACTAATTTTGTTGGGTTTTTTTTCTCTTGTGAATATTATCTTGCATGATTAGAATAATTGTGACTAGTTAATGTGTTCTATAATTTCTTTGTCTACATTATAGATTGCAATTATATTCTCTAGCTAAAGCTCTCTAATTATTATTTACTTATTTGCTTAGAAAAAAAAAAGGGAAAAAAAAAGGGTGTAGAACACAAGTTGTTTTTAGTTTCTTACTAGAAAAGATTTTAGTTTTCATTAAATATTTCTTTATCTAACGGTGTCTAGAAAAGCTTGTCAAACCGGCGTAAAAGCCTAAGAAGGGATGGTATTTAAGAGAGCCTAGTGCTCCTCCACCCAACTGGAGCTGATCTGGCCGTTACATATTGAAATACTTATTTGACACCTAAAGTCTAACCTAGTTGTAATTTAGTGGCTTGTTTGTTCTAGATAAGCTAATACTAAAGTCCTTTTGAACTTGCAGAAAAAAGAAAAATCCTTTTCAATTCTCATCTTAATCCATGGCATCTTTTCTCGAATCAAAATCAGTCAAACCTGACAAATTTGATGGAACCTCATTTAGAAGGTGGCAAAACCAAATGAAGTATTGGTTAACCACTTTAGGCCTCCTGTCAGCTTTAGGTCTTACCTCTCCTTTAGAAGAAGCCTTAGAGGCAGGGTCCGAAAATCCCACACCTACCAATGTTGGTACTTCTGATGCCTCTGGTACACCTTCTACCTCTACACCCGAGACGTCTCTTATCGGAAAAACCCCGAAAGAGATAGACTATCATTGTCACAACCGTATTCTTAGTGCTTTATCCGACAAGCTCTATGACATATACCTAAAGACCACTGATACCGCCAAGGAACTTTGGGAAGCATTAGAAGCCGAGTATGGCATTGATGATGCCGGTGTTAACCGATTTGCCATCTCGAACTTTCATAGCTTCAAAATGGTAGATTCCAAACCTATTAACGAACAAATCCATGAGTTCCAGTTTCATTTGAGAGAGATTAGGATCCAGGGTACAATTCTAGATGAGAACTACATGGTGTCTTGTCTCATTGACAAGCTACCACCATCTTGGGTTGAGTTTGCTAATCATCTTAGGCACACCCAAGGCACCCTAACTCTTTCCCAAGTCTACAACTCCCTTAGAATAGAAGAGAAACACAAAGTCAGTGAGAAGAAACCCAATGAGTTCAAGGCCAAAGCATATCTTACCGAGAAAGTCTCTAAACCCAACTATACCCACCATAACTATAAACCCAAGCATAAGAACTTCAAACCCAACAAGTCAAACCACCATAGGTTTCAAAACCCTAACCCAAAAAACCCTTCCAAGTCAGGAGGAGAGAAAAGGGTATGCTATGTATGTGGAAGAGACAACCATCTAGCAAGGGATTGCTTCTACAAGAAGACAACAAACTCCAAACCCTCAGGGAAAGGACAATTTGTTCCTAAACCTCAGGTCAATATGCTGGAGAACAACCCTTCATCTTGTGGATTGAGGTTTGAATCTTTCTCCATCAACCTTACTTCACTTAACAATGATTGGTGGCTTGACTCAGGAGCTAACATACATGTATGTTTTGATCGCTCCTGGTTTTCCACTTATCAGGTCTCAAGTGGAGGAAGTGTAACGTTGGGTAACAACTCGGCTGCTCAAGTAGTAGGAAAAGGACGAGTGAATCTGGAGATGACTTCAGGGAAGATCCTTACCCTACAAGATGTCCAGCATGTCCCAGATGTTCGTAGAAACTTGATCAGCGGATCGCTCTTGGTTCAATTAGGATTTAGAGTTGTATTGGAGTCAAATAAAGTTGTAATATCTAAGGGCAGTAACTTTATTGGAAAAGGTTATGTATCAGAAGGATTATTCAAAATGAATATTGTTCCTAGATTTAATGAAAATTCTTCTTCTATTATCCTAAATACTGAATTGCGTAATGTCTGGCATGGTAGATTAGGTCACATAAACTTGAAGACCATTAAGAAGATGATGGACTCTAGTTTAATACCTAAATCTCCTATTAAACTTGATCAGAAATGCGAGGTATGCATTCAAGCCAAACAGCCTAGGAAGCCTTTTCATTCAGTTGCAAGGGATTCTGATATCTTAGAACTAATTCATAGTGACATATGTGACTCAAATCGTATACCCACTAGAGCAGAAAATAGGTATTTCATAACCTTCATAGATGACTACTCTAGATATTGTTATATCTATCTTATTAAAACTAAGGATGAAGCCTTAGAAAAATTTAAGGTATATAAAGCCGAAGCCGAGAACCAAATAGAAAGAAAGATCAAAATTCTTAGATCTGATAGGGGAGGGGAGTATACTTCAAATGAAATGGCACAGTTCTGCCAAGATCATGGGATCATTCATGAAGTAACAGCCCCATACTCACCTCAGTCGAATGGTATCGCTGAAAGAAAAAACCGAACACTTATGGACATGGTAAACACCATGCTAATAAGTTCAGGTGCTCCCGAAAGCCTATGGGGGGAAGCTATACTTTCAGCATGTCATATCCTAAATCGAGTTCCAAATAGACATAATGATAAATCTCCTTATGAACTTTGGAAAGGTAGAAATCCTAACCTCCATTACCTCAAAGTGTGGGGGTGTTTAGCTAAGGTAGGAATTCCAGATCCCAAGAAGAGAAAAATAGGACCTAAGACCGTGGATGCTGTTTTAGTCGGTTACTCACTAAACAGCAACACAAATAGGTTTCTAGTTATAAACTCAGAGATTAGTGAGATATCCAATAACACAATGATAGAGAGTAGAGATGCAACTTATTTCGAGGATGTCTTTCCTTTTAGAACCCCAATTCCAAGTTCTGTTAGTATACCCTCTACTTGTGTACCTTCTACTAGTATACCTCCTACTAACCCACATTCCGAGACAAACCCTGAACCTAGAAGGAGCAAGAGAGCCAGAGTGGAAAAGAACTTTGGAGAAGGTTTCTTTAGTTTTCTAATAGAAGATACCCCAACATCCTATCAGGAAGCTCTAAACTCCATAGATTCTCTCTTTTGGAAGGAAGCTATTCATGATGAAATAGAATCTATCTTGAGTAATAACACTTGGATTTTGACTAGTTTGCCTCCTGGGAATAAGCCATTAGAATCTAAGTGGATATTTAAGAAAAAACTTAGAGCCGATGGATCCATAGATAAATATAAGGCTAGATTAGTGGTAAAAGGATTTACCCAAAAAGAAGGGATAGATTACTTCGACACATATTCGCCGGTAGCTAGGATTACTACCATACGAACCTTATTAGCCCTAGCCTCAATCCATAAGATGGAAATTCATCAAATGGATGTTAAAACCGCCTTCCTCAATGGTGATCTCGAAGAGGAGATCTACCTAAGGCAACCTGAAGGTTTTATAGCCCCAGGACAAGAACATAAGATTTGTAAGTTAGTAAAATCCCTATATGGTCTTAAACAAGCACCTAAACAATGGCACGATAAATTTGACAAGGTAATATTATCGTATGGTTTTTCGATAAACAAGTTTGACAAGTGTCTTTATTGTAAAACCTTAGAAAATGGATATGTGATTCTTTGTCTATATGTAGACGATATCCTGATATTCGGATCAAATTTAGATTGTGTCTTGGATGTCAAATCCTTATTATCAAAGAGCTTTGACATGAAAGATCTTGGCCGAGCAGATTTAATCCTAGGGATGACCCTATCTCATTCCCCTAAGGGAATTTCCTTATCCCAATCCCATTTCACATAAAAGCTTATTGAGAAATTTGGTTTCTCGAACACTAAGATAGTATCTACGCCTTATGATCAGAGTGTTCAACTCAATAAGAATCTAGGAGAACCAGTCTCCCAAGATAGATATGCCAAGATTATAGGTTCACTTCTATACTTAGCAAACCGCACCAGACCTGATATCGCTTATGCGGTTTCGAGACTTAGTAGATACACTTGTAACCCTGGTGCAAACCATTGGACTGCATTAGAAAGGGTATTCAAGTATCTAAAGGGCACTACCTCTTATGGTTTATTCTATGGAGGAGATCCTTCTGTGGTTGAAGGGTACAGTGATGCCAACTGGATCACTGATACTCTTGACATAAAATCCACAAGTGGTTACATCTTCCTACTAGGAGGAGCAGCTATAACTTGGAAATCTGCTAAACAGACATTAACAGCTAGAAGTACTATGGAAGCTGAGTTAATAGCACTAGATTCCACTTGCACTGAGGCTGAATGGATAAAAAATCTACTCAGCGATATACCAGTAGTTAATAATCCAATACCTGCCATTTCCATTCACTGTGATTCTAAAGCTGCTATAGATTTGTGTAAACAAAAGAACACGAATGAGAAAATGAACAGGCATATACGAGTTAGACACAAGTCTATAAAAGAACATCTAAAGAAGTCCATAATAACAGTGGAATTTGTGAGATCAGCAAAGAATTTAGCTGATCATTTGACCAAAGGTCTATCTAGGAGCGCAGTCCTAGATTCATCGAGGGGGATGGGATTGAAGCCCATAAATTAGGCACCTCCGGTGGAAACCCTACCTCTATGATTGGAGATCCCTTGAATGAGGTTCAAAGGGTAGAAACAAGCCAGAGTAGGTGTCTAGTGGGAGAGCACAATCCTATGGAGTATAACTCCTTCCCGTCCCTATGATGAGGTGCTCTCATGTGTGACGGTTCAGGTTGAGATTTACTCTCTTAATGAGCCCAAGGCAGGATTCTGCGAGGTACTAATCCGTCGCAGGTACCCTTGGAGGACTCACCTATGTGAGAATAAGTCGTGGGGCCGCGACTATGGGAATCGGGCTATTCCTTAAAAAATTCTCATGAAGAAGCAAGGTATCAGCGCATGGCCGTAACGTGCTAACCCGCTTAACCCGAGTCGATATGTGCTATATGTGTTATAGTTGAAATCTGAATCAAGGGAAGCTTGGTTCAAGACCTAGTTCACTTCGCTTTCCTCAGACCAAACTTTTAACACTAAGTGTTGGTTCAAGTCGGAAGACACCTTCACCTAATGCATAGCACAAGATTGCCCAATATTTTTTTTGATTTTAATCATTTCAAATATTTAAACTTTGTGGGGGATTGTTGTAACGTTTCAATATTTGAAAAGCTGTAACGTTAGAAACGTTACAGCTTTGATTGCAAAACCGGTCATAATGGGCAGCCATTATTGGATTTTATTTTCAGCCTTGAAGGCTGGTCCAACGGTCATATTTTTCTCTATTTAAAGCCCCTCAAACACCTATTACAAACAAGGTTTTCTTCTTCTTCTTTGGAAAAAATTCTGCACAAAAGTTCTTGAGTTTTCAAAGTTTGTTTCTTCGGGCAATCGTCATCGGCAAAGGGTCAATTGATCCTCGATCGGATCGTGCCGGCAATCGAGGAGGAGCTCGGATTGGGTTCGTTGTACCTTGGGTTCGAAGGATCCGTTCAAACCCGCACGAGGGGAGGACTTTCGTTCTTAGGGCAGCGATTACGCGCCTCTAACCCATCGAGTAAAGTTTCTTATTTGTTTAGTTATTTTGTAATTTAACAAGTTGCCTAGTTCATATGTTTAGGAACAACATCCACTAGTGACGCCTATTATTTAATTGACCCTTGATGATAGCATGAATTCCTCACATTTGGTTATGCCCTCATTAGGTCAACACCCGATTAGTCGGGTGTGCCTATTTGGCAAGCATCGAAACCTAGAATGAGTTGGAATTCTACTATGACATCATTCGTCAAATTTATAAGCGAGGCGCCATGGTAGTGGAAGACCTTTCCTGTCAGTCTGACCTTAGGCTAGCCTCCAGGGCATTAGCGTAATAGCCAAGTTTGCAAAGCATCGATGTTCTTGGGATATGTAATGTGACCCTTGAGTGGAGAAATCCACTTGAGGCAGGGACTATGATATTCCGAGATCAATTAATGCTTCGCGAAAGGCTTGAAACGCTAGTGGGAGCATGGTATGACCAGGGTCTAGTGTATAGGTTGTCGTGACCTTAGTATACACTCATACTTGCATTAAATAACCCTCAAATTTAATAAGGGATGCAAGAGAGGACTTTTAGAGATCCTCTGGCCTCCACGGCCAATCACTTCGTGCTCGGGTGGGAGGGCATAACTCAACAACCCCCTCGGGTGAGAGCTGTGTTTTTCCATGCCAAGCTACTTAGTGATCTCCCTCGGGATATGGCGATTACGGCGCCAAGGGTTCAGGCTTTTACTCACCCTCGTGGGGGCCGTTAGAACTTCCGTTCCGTAATTGCCTAGGCTCGTGGTTAAGCATCCGAAGTACACGTGAGATATTCGTTGCGAAGACAATGGTGATCATGTGGTACTGGCCAAAAGATAACCATGGTTCATCAAAGCCCTTAGTTGGCAGATTTGGATAGGGTCAAGGGAAAGACCCGTGTAAGCGGATGACCTGCACACTGCCCCCTCGGACAGGTACAGCCTATTCCGAGATCTTACATACATGGTTAAATTAATCCATAGAGGTGTCTTCGCTGTGAGGGTAGCGCTGACATTTGGATATAATTAGCTTATTTTCAAAATCCATAAAATAAGTTTTCCTGCATTCATTTTCATTCAACCAAATAGTTCCCCTATCCGCTATCCCATAAGAGAACCAGTTATCGGGTCTCTAGCTATGTAGAGCGGAAGCGCTATCTTTAGCTTATGCTTAGGGTAGTAAACGTACATTGGCATCCAATCTAAATATCCCTGTACTAGACCTAACGGGTCCAGATATCACTAGGGCACTAACTAGGGTATATGACGACTAGCAAGAGTCTAAGGAGATGTGCAAGTGCTATGTTATAGCAGACTTGCGGACAACTCTTTAGAAGCGAGTCAGAGATATGCCGGGTCTTCTCTAATAAAATTTTACTTGCATAAGATGTCTGCTAGGCGAAGTCGGTAGACTCATCGCTTATCCACCAAGATACTTGTCGGTACCGAGATGTCTGAGGGTATGTTTGTTCGGGAATACATACTTGAGTTCCAGATCGAACTAGATTCCAAAGACATAGTACCAGATGACGAGGTGGTGGAAGACGTCTGTCTTGCATCCTTGTCTGGAACCTCGAAGGCGTTGTCAGAGACTTTAGCTTTAACAAGCTAGAGATGACAAACGCAGAACTTCTAAGGAGATTTCTAAGAGACAAAGGATGGGATCAAGATTAAAGGCAAAGCCTTTAGTGCTTAACCTAGGTCTTCTTTAGAAGAACCTAAGGGAGTAACTTATAAGAGATCGAAAATTATTCTAGTGCAGAAACTAGTGTGGACTCCTAAGTCTGGTAACGCTAAGGACGGAAGTGTTTCCGCTTTGACGAGTGTAGGGGGTATTTGAAGATTGAGTATGGCCTCGGGATGTTAGGATTTGAGTCGCTATCTAGTAGCAGTTCTTATGCTTCTTAGAATGTAGACTTCGGGTCTACAGAGATTCAAGGAAAGCAGAAGGCTACTTTATAGTGAAGTAATCCTAACATAGATACTGATGTCATAAGCCGCTGTGGAAGCTGTTAGATATGATTGTCTTAGTTTTTCCGAAATACAGATTTTGTTTTTTAGAGATGTAGTTCTGTTTCTTCCTTAGTAAATGAAGTTTTTTAGTTTTAGATAGCACCGTAGGTGTGTATCCTAGACTAAATTGATAGCTTCATAGTTAGAGGAATAGATCAGAAAAATCTCTTTGTATTTAATCTGAATTCGGAAATAGATTTCATGACAGCTACAGCGTCTAATTGAAATTCATCTAAATCCTTTGGAGAAGCTATCCCATTTGTGACCCCTCTGATTTAGATATTCTTCCTCAGATAAATTCAGAGGTAAAAGAAGGCTGAGTTTCTGTTCACAGAATCATCAGAGTTCCTTCTAACCTATGAGTGTAATCTGGAAGGCAGAATAACTAAAAGGGCCATGAAGGTATGGGAGTTAGTTAATTTTGACGTCTATGGTTCCAAGAGCGTCCAGAAGATAGGAGTCTCTTCGACTTATCGAGGAAACAAGAACCTATCGGATGGGTTCCATAGGATCCTGATGGAGCATGGGATTAGCTCCCAGTTAAATGCTCCAAGGATGACACGTCAGAATAAAGTCTCCGAGAGAAGGAATCGGACCCTGTTTGACATGGTCCGTAGTCTGATAAATATTGCCAAATGTACTACCCACCCTTTGGTGGGGTTGTACCTTAAAACAGTAGCTTATATCTGAAACTCTCTCTCATCTAGATCAGTGCCTCAGACCTATAGAGAGCTATGGTCTAAGCGAAAGCTGACACTATAGAGTCTCGAGATATAGGGTTGTCCTGCACTTGTGCAAAAGGACAAGAGGGATGAGATGGAGATGTAGTTCCAGGTATATCTGTTTGTAGGTTACCCTTAGGAGGCATAAGGTGGACTGTTCTATGATCTTGAGGTTTGGAAGGTAATCGTTTCTACGAATACCATCTACCTAGACCAGGATTATATTATAGACCATAAGTTTACCGGTAAGGTAGTTCTGGGTGAACTACTGGGTACTGGTAGAGAGTGCGCATCTGAAAACGTAGTGGGAGTAGATGATACAAGAAACTAGTATACCAGGTACTGTAGAAACAATTCACTTTTGTACCACCACCACTTCGTCGTTGTGGGACCATCAGAGCTCCTGAAAGATGCTATGGAGAAATTTTGATAGTTAATCCAGAGTTTCAGGAGGATGATCCCTAGAGCTACGAAGAAGTAGTGGGAGCTTCCTTTGTACCACCACCACCTCGTCGTTGTGGGACTATCAGAGCTCCTGAAAGATACTATGGAGAAACTTTGATAGTTAATCCAGAGTTTCAGGAGGATGATCCCTAGAGCTACGAAGAAGTAGTGGGAGCTTCCGACAGCTCTGATTGACAAAAGACCATGGAGGCAAATTTGCATCAATGTCCCTTGGAATAGTCTTGACACTTATAGCACTATCACCCTTCAGGGTGTAGAAGGTGCATTAGAAGAGCACCCGGTTAAGACTTAAGTAGCTAGATTAGTTACCAAAGGAGAAGGGATTGACTATGTCAAAACCATCTCACTGGTAGCTATGCCTAAGTCTATAACGGATCCTCTTAATCCATCACAGCCCATTATAGTTGGGAGATCTGGTTGATGGATGTCAAGACAGTTATTCCCTAACGGGAATTTGGAAAGGACATATGGATGATATCGCCTCAGGTTTTGTGTCAGTAGGTTAGGAAGATATGGAATGCAAGTTGCAACGGTCCATTTATGGACTGATGCAAGCATCCAGGATGGAATGTCTATTTTGATCAAGGAAATCCGCTCATACGGATTTGATCAGAATGATGATAAACCAAGTGGGTACAAGAAAGGTGAAAAAGCTACAAGGGTGTACGTAGTACTTTACGTTAACGATATCCTACTGATTGAAAATGACGTAAGAATATTGTTTACGGTAAAGGTTTGTAGTCATCACAATTCGATGTGAAAGACCCTAGTGAGGCGAGTTATGCTCTGGGAATCAAGGTAACTCTAGATAACCAGAGCAAGATTCTCTTGCTGTCACAGGCTACGCATGAAGATAAGATTCTAGCCAGATTCGTTTTACGAGGCTAGATATCTATTGCGCAGCAGGAAGGTGGGTCGGTTTCAGTCGAACCCGGGTCCAGATCTTTGGACCGATGTGAAGGGTATACTCAGAAATCCTCGTTAAGTAAGGATTGTGAATTAGCTTGTACTTCACAGGTCCTGATATCGATTGGACACACAGGATCTAACTTTAGTGTCAGATGTGTATTCCAGAGAATCGATTTCAGGGATTATTTTTATCTTGGGATTAGAAGCGGTAGTTGGTAGAGTGTGAAGCAAGAGTGAATCACAAACTCTACCACAGAGGCTTAGCACGTTGTTGCGTGCTAGGTAATATATCAGGTGGTAAGGCTTAGGAAGTTCTTAGAGAACTTGGGACGCGTACCAGAAGCTCAGTTATCTGTTGTTTCAACAGAAGAGCGGTAAGCAAGGTCCAAGGAGACTAGGCACCGCCGTGAGGGGAAACCCATCAAGTACAAACTCCACTTGATCTGACAGTTATAGGAGGAAATGCAAGTAGCGGTACTGAGGTGGAATCTACAGATAATGTTGCCAATTCCTTTAAGGAATTCCTGCAAAGGCTTTTGGGCAGCATGTAGAAGCTACAGAGCTCAACACCGTTATTCCTCGTTAGACCTAGTGGGAGATTGTTAGAATTGGTGAGGTCTACAGCTCGTAAAACCTATAGTTTAGCTATGTATGGTTGATAGTATAAGATTGCATCTAGGTACGTACCTTAGTACGTGTTCTGATTACAGAACAGAGAGCCATGGCTACATGGTAATCCTCTTGAGTGGGAGACTCAAGGGACTGGTCCCATGTAACCTAAATACGTTCGCAGCTCTGATTAGGGTTGGTCGCCCTATCAGGATAAGCTGTTGGGATGACAGAGCGTGGGTGTCTCCACCACGGTCATTACCAGGCACAGTGTCTGTGGCCGAATGGAACCAACACGGTGCACAGATCGATGAGCAGACATCGGTGCACTAAACCGTGTTTCTGCTTAGGGTAAAACGGTCATAAACCCTGAGGAACCATGTCTGGTGGACTAACCAGTTGTGTGGTGCTTTGGCGCACCAATGTGTGAGGATCCGGATGCAGTGATCCAAAACCATGGTGTACTGGGTTACCCGACTGGCGTTGCATCAGCATGTCACTCCTGCAGGCTATCCACACCCCTAACGGGAGGTGCGTTCCTTGGTTTGACCTACGTCGTATTAAACCCTGGCCAGGTGGTCATCAGTTGGACTGGTGACGGATCCAGTTGCTCGTAAGAGTAATCGGAGATACGATGTATGTGGTCAACCTGGAAGGAACCGAGTCATATGAGCACTCGAGTCTGACGGTATTCTCCACCGCTCGAGTTGCGTCATGGCACCAGTGGAGGGACAGCGAGTTTACCATACTAAGCGGAGAGCAGGGGTATGTGGGAGAACATAGTAAGTCCGGGGGGATTGGAGTGCAGCCTGCGTCGCACTCTGGGTGGCTACGCAGGTTAACTCGGACTCAGAGGATCGATGGTACACTCGGGTAGTGTGTCGATCGAGTCTGAGTTGGAAGCCATGAACCCTGGTCCCTGAAGGTTCCACCTTATCGACATTATGTACGGTTCTTATACCATCTCCTCGAAACACAGAACGTAGTTAGAGGAAGCGAGAAGTCCAAGCATACGCTCCGTGAGTGCTTCGCACTAGTGCACGGTAGATGCGTAGCTACGTGTGTGCACTAAGGGGAAACCCTAGGTTAGTGCAGAGACACATGTAGCAATTCCTTGCCATAAGTGGACTTTGCCACATGGGTGCGATGCACCGGGACATGTTGCGAGTTGACTAGTTGACTTCACTAGGGGCACCCTACGGGAACCTCAGAGAATAGTGAAATCACTGGTGCACTTCACTTATGTGTGCCTTGCAAAGTCTCGTACACGAGGAACGGCCAACTAGTGGCATAAGGGCGTTTTGGTCATACCATGCGCCACTATGCACTAAGGGGGCCGGCCCAAAGTGTTGAGAGACTGGTCAAGGCCGGCCCCATTAGTTTCGGGAGGTTGTTGCCTCCGATGAAGGGGCTGGTTATGAGGCGCAGAAAACGGGCTGGTTTTGACCGTTTTCGAAAACAAGGAAAGGATAGAGATAAAGAAGAGATATATAGGGATAAGGTTTGAATCTATCATCCTTATCCATACTGTCCTTATCCATATGAATAGGCCGGCCCTATATATGAGAAGGAGAGAGAGGGTGCACGAAATTAATAGAGCCATGCAAGCCCTAGGGCCGGCCATGGCATGGGGAAACCCTAGCCGCCCCCTCTCCTCTCTTCGCATCTCCTCTCTCGTCTCTCTCTCCCTCGCTTGCGCCATTGGATGGCGACTCGTCTTCCTCGCATGGTGTTTCGTAGAAGGAGAAGGCTCGTCGTATGGAGGCACTCAGAGATCCATCGACGAGGTGCCGTGCATCGTGTGAGATCGGGTGAACTAGAAGGCGTCTCCCGCAACCTTTTGCTGTCCAGAATCTGCACAGAAAATCAACGTTGTTTCTGCGATTCCGGGAGCTACAGAATTTCAAACGACGTGAAACTTGTTGCAAAAGTTCCGTCTCGAAGTTGGCTACCTGCATTCCAAAATTCAGCCCAATCGGAGTTCGGAAACAAAAGTTATGGCTGTCGCACCAAAGCTATGTCGAGCAGATCCGTAGCCCGTCTCCATCGACAAAGAAGAAATTTGTCGCGGTGAAAGATTCCGCACGCAGGTATGATCTCTAACAAGTAGATCTAACATAATTAGAACATGCATTCATGCTAGATTGTTCTTTTGCGTTAGATCGTCGTTAGGGGTTCGAGTAGTTGCCATGCTAGTTTCATACACGCATATGTAGATCGTTTCGATGAAATTTTTGATATGTAACGCACACCGCTCACGGTCCTCGGACCTTCACTTTGCTTCCGCTGCGGGCCTCTACCATGGATTTATTTCCAACAGGGAGCACTCAGCCTTCCCCCCTCCTTTCAAAAACCGACCAAGGGGGGGCTCGGCATCGACAAACATTCCCCCCCCCCTTCCCCCTCCCCCTTTCCCCCGTCAAATCTAATCAAAAAAGAAGGAGGCCTATCCTACCATGACAGTCGAGGGAGGGAGGAAGGAGCAAGAAACCCTACTTGGAGAGAAGACCACAACAAGCAACAACAGGGGAAAGAGCCTCGATTAAAAAATATACTAGTTTTCAGGGAACACCCCCTTATAAAACCGAGACTTTTCAGCCCGTAGCAAGCAACATAAGGGGAAGGACCCTCAGTTGAAAAATATATTGATTATCTGGGAGCACCCCTTAATAAAACTGAGACTTTTCAGTCCACACCAGTAAATACAGAATCACAACCAAATCAACAGAATGATCGCAAATATGGAAAGTGGGTCAATACAGGAATCCAACATGAACGCGTTGGCATGGCTCGAGACTCAAGTCATGACTGTGCTAACCCGAATCACGACTCCGATGACCCTAGCCAACCATGCCAGAATTCAAAGGCGTTTGCACCATGGAATCCCAGCCGACCTATGGGTCCTGACCTGATTGGGAGGGGATAACTGTGGGTGCAAAAATTATACTGGACCAAACCAGACCCACATGGACCCGTGCAATAGCCCAAGTAGGCAAGGCCAAGCCCATGGACCTACTCACTAGGGCCCATAAATCAAGCCCCCCCCCCCCCCCTTTATTGGGCCCGGACAACGACCCAATAGGGGCTGATCTAGGAGGCTCGGATAACAACCTGCATGAAGGCCTAAGCCTGATCCCACCTCATCACTACCATATTAGCATAGTTTACAGCTATAAAGAACCCCTATGGTATACAGAAAAAAGGTTTGGGTGGTTGGTCGATCAGTTTATCAGAGGAAGAGGATATTCTAGAGCCAAAGCCAACACTCTCCTCTTCCTTCGAGTCCTTTTCTAGTTGCTCCGTGCAACCCAACTGTACGAAGCCTTTCTCGGTCTATCGAAAAAACGCTCACCCCTCATTTACTCATATTATAGTGAAGATCAAGTGGCACATCTCACCCAGAGAAATAGGTCGCAAGACCGAACTTCGACAATAACTCTCTGTGTCATCTCTATCTACATTCTAATCTCTATCTTTCTAAACCATCCATATTCAATCAAGGCTGTTGCCTGGGTTTCCTGATCATGACGACTCAGAAATTTCCCCCACAATAGGTTGGACATGGTGGATGTTTGGAGCACATGTTTATCGTGTGAGCTTGGCAAAAATGGACTTAAGGGGTGCAAATGCACCTATTGGCTGGTGAACCAATGCCATGGTTGGCCGAAGCAGTGCGAGTTTGTGGTGCTATTGTTGGGTGAATCATTGCTTCGAACTTTATACATAGGGTCCCTTATCTTCATTTGTCACTCACTATGAATTCCGATCATAATTTGATCACTCTGATTTTCTTATAGTTTTCTTCTCTTCTTTGCCAGAAAATCATATATCACAGATTCATTGAAGTGGGTTTTTCACCAATGCTAGATGCAGTTCTACAATATTATATCCTATGAGACAGTTCGGAAGTATACCCGCCAGTTACTATAGGATGCAAATAACACTTAAAGAAAGTGTATATATGATCGACGCATAAACACGTCGTATCTATGCCACTAAACATATGTCGAATCATGATATTTATACTTTAAAATACTCTGATTAATTGTATTTCTGTGATTTACAGAAAAAAAAAAAGCACAACTAACAAAAAAGCACATCAAATGTAACATAGCGAGAAAAATAACTAAGAGCATCCACGAGGAATGACAACTTCAAGGGCAACCCCCGTGCGACCTCCTCCGCAAACAGAGAATTCATCACCATCGATCGATCGATCTCGAAGCCCGATCAATCGGGTGCGACCTTCTCCGCAGACAAAGAGTTTGCCACATCCGATCGATCGGTCACGAAGCACAATCAATCGGACACGACCATCTGAGTCTCCTGACGCCGTAAATAGTGGTCAAGATTCACCACGGGACAACTACAACTCGTACACGTTTGGAAGCCTATATATCCATGTTTCTCTTAAAGAAATGCATCCGAATTTCGCTTGGAATTTTATCATACCTAGGAGAAGATCGAGAGAAGAAGAAGAAGAGGAGCCGCCATCATCTCAAATCCAAGTCGTTACCATCATCGCACGCCATCGTCCTCACCAGAAACCCTCATCCGCAACCATCTTCAAGCTTCTTCAATTTTATTAATGGAGTTTATTTGTATTAGTATTTTCATGTTGAACCTTATGAACATGCGTGGCTAAACTATGGGAGATGCCTAGTAGTTTATTATGCGCTTCCTTTGATCAATAATAAAGTACTAGTTCTTATGATTGAATCTTATATGGATGATATTATTCTAAGATGCATGTTGTTCTACTTGCAAATTTGTTTGATTCCGTATTGACTCCAGACATACGGAATACTTATGAATCCCTGTCGTATGATAACACAAGGGTAACGAGTCTCTCTTTATATGATTTTCAATCTATTTTAGTATATTGGATGCCTACCTCTAGAAATTGATGTATGTGTACAAATCCTTTTGATTTCACATCAACTCTGAGCATATGTAATGCTTAAAGACCCCTATAGCATGCATTTGAACCTATTTTGATGCTATCCTTATATATTCTTATTGATCAAAAGAATGCATAATGTACTACTAATTTGAACCCGGATGCCTTAACATCCTCTCTATCGTAACCTCTTTAATTAATAGCAATCTTTAGTTCTTTTTAATTTAGCATCGTAATGTCATATCTTGTGCTCCACTCTCAGTGAAAAATCCTAATTTGCACTCATATTCACGTATTTCCACCACACTAATTCCCATTAGTCCTTTAGTCCCTGTGGAATCGGCCTCGGACTCACCAAGATTATTACTTCGCTACACACCCTATACTCGGGGTTAACTTTTTAGTCCCTTATTTATGACTACTCAAAACTGTAGCAATATTATATGTGCCTCAAACTGTATTGTTTTGTCTTACTTGTTTTTTTATTGTTTTTTTCCAACACCTTCCTCCCCTTCTTCCTCATACACTTGACTATTTTGAGGTCGGTGCTTTGTACAACCCATCAACCATTGATCGATTCCTCGGTCTCCAATGGTTGAATGGGTTGTGGAGGATCTCAGACTCCAATGTTCAAATGATATGTAGAAGAACTCAATCCTTAACGATCGAGTCACCATTTTTCTAATGGAGGAGAAGGAAAAAGGAGAGGAGGGGCGAAGACCTGCATACAAGAGATCAGCGGTTGGTGTCAACCAAGACGGGTCTGACGATGGCGACAGCGGGCATCGGGCTGCACGAGCACTAGCAACAAAGGAGGAAGGAAAAGAAGGGGTGCGGGTTGGCTTTACGGTGGGGTTATCCTTATTAAAAGGCAAAAACCTTCATTATTGCCCACCACATCTCTTGATTGAGTTTGGGGGCAACAAACATTGATTGGTTGGAAAATTGAGCATGACGAGTGCAACAAACAATCTCTCACAATAGTAGTTTTTTTTTTTTTCTGGACCGGCCAAGCGGTAAGAGGATAGGGCGCTAGAGCAAGGGCTCAAAGAGGTCCAGAAATCGAAACGAGGGGAGAGGCAACAGGAGCAGTAGCTATTTATTAATCCCATAACCCCATGAATATGACATCAACGGTCATGATTCACAAGCACAAACAAGACACAAACGACCTTGAGGGAAAGTCCGCTCCACGGTGTTCATATCGGGAGTCAAACATGGAACCTCTTGAACATAGAAGAGAGGAAATACCACCAGGCCAAGAGCCTGTTGGTTCTCACAAAGTAGTTTTTTATTTTTTGTTCATTGTAAGGGGAGGTCACAACCGGACCTCTAGGAGGCACCACAAGCCAATGCAAACCAAGAAACACCGCACACCGACGGAGAGTTACATGACCAAGTCCACAAAGCCCCAAAGGGCATAGGCGCCACACAGGCAAAGAAACAAGCAACGCCCTACGCGTCGAAACCTACAGATCCGCCGCACTGTTCAGAGCAAAATCCAAATCCACCACGCCGGCGGGATAAACACAGGAGTACACCATAAAAACCTTTAAAAAAAAGCTCCAAACCCGGGGCCAAACCACAAATACAAACCCCGAGGGAGACAAAACCCACCAACAACCAGCAAAAAAAGAGGTAGAATTAGCGTCTTCCCTCGACCTACCTTCAAGGCCACCGTCGTCGCCGCGCGCGGTCGGGATCCGCACAGCCGAGCCGAGGAGGGAATCTGAAATAGATCGTCGCCAAAACGTCCGCCACAAGCGGGCCGGGGCCCAGATTGTCACTCCCACAGCCACCGTCGGTCGCCACCAGCCCTGTTCGGGCTTTGAACGGCGAAATTGAGGAGGATGGGCCGCACCGCCTCGGATCTGCGAAAACAAAACGCCGTCTGTAGGGTGGAGACCCCTATTTACAAGGGGGTAAGGGGCACCAGATCCGCCCCCCAAAGAATCTGATCGGACACCCGGCCTCCCTGAACCCACTAGCGGTAGCGTCCGAAGAGGCCAGAAGGGGGGGCACGTCGAAACCCTAAACAGAAAAAAGAAAAAAGTGGAGCAGAGGACTCATAGAACCCCTCCCGTACCAAAAATAAGCTGCCAAAAATCTCACAAGAGTAGTTGATCACACTTTATAGCAACATCTTAAGAAATCTTGACCTCCGTAGCTGTTGGCCCCCAAGAATATTGCGTAAGTCGTTAGGCTCATCATTGAGTGTAACAAGACTCTTAATGGATCTTGTGAATAAGAATTCACCACTTCAAAATCCTCGAGCCTTTGCCCATATGAAAAATAGCGAACCAATGCAGCTATTTTTTTTGAGAAAAAATTGCAGGATAAATTAAACTTATGCCTTTGGTTACTTCGTTTATCCTATTGTGTGCGGTTGTTCTTATGGAAACTTATGCATTGGGCCCTACCGATGGCTTCTTTACTTTGACGGTGGTTGCGATTGGATTTTGCAGCATGCCCATGGTGCGGTTTTGCAGAGGAAGACATTGATCATATCTTTTGGGACTGTTCGAAGGCCAGAGAATGTTGGCAAGGTTTTCAACTACACAACGGGCTGAATTTTTACACTCTTGATCTTCTTCCCTTCGTCACTCGAATCGAGCAAGCTCAATCGGTCCCTCTTCCGAGTGAGTTGTTGGCTGTGTCCATGTGGATACTATGGAAGTCTCGGTGTGATAAGATATTTCAACGTCAGGCCCAATCATGTGTAGACCTTGTTCGAGAGAGCGTCTGATTGTGTTCTCTACAAGTCCAAAGTCTGCATCCATCTTCATTGCCGCCGAGTATTGGTTCCCATATGGAGTATGTGGTGTGGATTGACGGACTTTCCGATCTCCGGGGGAATGGCTAGTGGGGCTTGGGTGATTGCTTCACAGTCGGGGATGGTTTGTGCTGTAGCTTCGTTTAAATGCTTGGCGGGGTCTCCATTGCATGCGGAGGTGTGGGCTATCCATGAAGCCCTAATAGAACTGGTTCGGAGGAAGTTGGGCAATGTGGTGATTTTGACGGATGCCATGATAGCTAGGGATGCTCTTGTTCTAGGCAAGGGAGCCACAGGCGATATGTGCCATCTTCTCCTTCGTTATCAGCAGGCGTGGCAGCATTTGAGTGGTGTTCACATTCAGTGGGTGCATCGGTCGATCAATAGTGCGGTGCACTGAATAGCTCAGGATGCTATGATGGGGTCAAGGGAAGGCTACTGGGAGTCCGGTTTTCCACCGGTCTTAACAGCCCTTGGTTTGGAGGACTTGCGGATCATCATGGTGTGATCCAGTTTGGTGTAGCAAAAAAAAAAGACAAAAGGGGTATTGTGCTAACATTATCTAAAATTTAAGTATGTCCTTGACTACCGGCCAGTGGCATTGCACCACATTAGGGTTAGGAGTTAATTTAAAGTTTAAATTGCCTCCCACCCTTATGTGGTGTATGTGTCACAACGCCACTGGCCGGACATAATTATCGGTCGTCAAATTTTTTCTCATATTTTACCACTCTCATGCCCGCAAGGCACACCTAGGGTGTAAAAATGGCCGGGCCGGATCGGACCAGGCTTATAATACCTTGGGCTGGAACAGGCCTACATATGCTAAGCCCATATTAGTTTGTCTGGCCAGGCATCGGGCTAAGGGTTTGAGTCCGGACCCAACTTATATATACATGTATTGGTAATTTCGGACCGGATTTGGATTAAAATGTATTTTTTTTCATGGTGGTGACCCGAACCCGGCCCATGGTGCTTTCGAGCCAGGCCGGGTGAGGACATTGATTGGGCTGGGCCGAGTTAGATTCGGGTTGTTGACTTTCGAGCCGGATTAGGACCTGTGGGTTTTTTTTACACCACTAGGAACACCGCCGAGACTCATGGAGGTGGTGCCCACACCCCAATTCATACAGGGCCCACATGGTGTCCACTTCGTGGTCCAATGAGGTGCATGGGAGTAGCCTAGTAGGGGTGTAAAACGGGCCGGGTCTAAAATACCTCGGGCCAACCGGACCTAGAGATGTAAAGTCCAGATGGGTCTGTCGGTCTTGTCGGGCCAAGTCGGGCTATGCCAGGCCTCAAGCAGGGGTATGAGCCAGAACCCGGTCCAGATAAGCATGCATTCGGAAGTGCATGTTAGGCCGGACAGGGTTTGGACTAAAAATGATGGGTTTTTTTTAGGGAAATTTTATTCATACCCCAAAAATCTGTAATTAGCCCCCGTATCCCTAGCGTTTCTCAATAACTTACTCAACAATCCTTTAATACCAACAATGCCCTTTTTTTATACCCCAAAGCCCCTGCTCAGCGTCTTTTGTACCCCAACCCAACCCAATGTTCGTTTAAACTTAGCCCACGCCCAACCCGTCGGGTTGTGCGGGGTGGGTTCGGGTTAACCCGTCCAAAGTCGGGTTGGGTTCGGGTTGGCCCGCCCAAGTTGCAGCTAGGGGTGGCAATGAGTCGTGTCGTGTCGGGTTCGTGTCGTGTCCAAAACCCCTAGACCCGGACCCGACCCGTTTAACTAATCGTGTCTAGATCCTAAACCCGTACCCGACTCGCTAATAAACAGGTAGACACGATAAGACCCGTTTGATCTATTCAGTTGACCCGATCCGACCCAATCCGACTTGACCCGACCTGACCTGAAAGACCCACTGGTTTTATATATTATAGTATCGGATTGCTGGTAGACCCGACCCGACCTGACCCGACATGACCTATTGAATACTAAACGGGTCTTCCAGGGTCTACGGTGTCCAGACCCTAAACCCGGACCCGACCCGTTTAATAAACGGGTCTATCGTGTCGACCCGTTTACGACCCGAACCCGTTTAGCCTTGACCCAGACCCGCTAACTTCGTGTCGGGTCCTGTCGGGTCGAGGAGAAATGATTCGGGTTGGGCTCGGATTAGCCCGCCCAAATTCGGGTTGGGTTCGGGTTGGGTTCAGGTTGGCCCGCCCAAGTTGCAGCTCTACTTGTGCCTTCAAGTATCAGCCAACTGCATGGGGTTTATTTAAGAGTGGGGTGTATTTAAGAGTGCATATAATTGGGATATATTTAAGGGGGTATGTGTTTGATTGGGGTATAACCAAGTTGGGGCGGGCCATTTAACTGGGGTGTATTGAAGGTGGGGTGTAAGGGGGAAGGGTATTTTTGGGATAGGAATGGGGTATGAAAAAAAAAAATGGGGTGTATTCAAGTTTGTTGGAAATGGGGGCTAATTACAGATTTATGGGGTATGAATAATATTTCCCTTTTTTTATAAAAAATTGTACATCATCTGGATCAGGGTTCGAGCTGGGCTTTCGGGCTTTCTTTTGGGCCGAGTCTGGCCAGGCTTCTGACTAGGCTATTGGCTCGAGGTGACGGCTGGAGCTCAGCCCAAGGTGTCTTCGGACCGTGTCCGGCCGGCAATGTACTGAGCCGTGCTTGGTTTGGACCGGTGATTTTTGGGCCTGGCTCGGCCGATGAGCTTCTTTCACAACCCTACGTGGGAGGCGGTAAGCCTAGCATTTTCCATTGGGTATGTTTCTATTAATCAAAGATGTAAACCACATTTGGGTGAAACAAATTTTTTTTGGCAGGTTCTGTACACCTTGTTGGAAGCTTCTGACCGACAGACAATAATCGAACAATAAGATATATAAGTAAAGTAAACCAAAGATGTTCTCCAAAGTTTGATGAAATTTTAAAATTTTATCGAAAATTAGCGTGTGTTTGGCATTGGTTTTGACATTACAAGTTTTGATTTTGGAATACCATAAACCAGTTTTAGCTTTTCAGAACCAGTTCTAGAATTATCTACATTTGAACATTTAACAATTGTTAGTCATATGTACTGCCAAATCTCTCCTGTGTATAGGACCCTTACATGATGACACATATGCACTCTATATATTGGTCCATTCGTCCTAATGAGAGAAGCATTCATTCTCTCTCAAAATCCTAGCATCCTTCTCCTCCTCCTCCTCCTCCTCTCTCTCTCTCTCTCTCTCTCTCTCTCTCTCTCTCTCTCTCTCTCTCTCTCCCTCCTAGGGTTATCTGTCACATGGTATTAGAGCCATGATCAACGACTTCATCCTCGAGTACTCCGTGTCAGCGAAAATATCTCTCATGCGTCACTCAGTGAGATACCGTCATGCTCGATTGCTCGTCAAGATCTCCATGCTTGTCAATATCCTCCTCAAGTTCCAACTGCTCCGGGATCTACCACGTTGCACGACACCTCTGCTCCTCTGGTCTCCACCGCTCCTCATCGGCCTTACCGAAAGAAAGATCTACCCCTCTAGCCTCCTCTGCTCCTCAACGACCAGCATATTTGCCTCGGGCGGCAACTCTACTCCGATCCAGCCGCCACCTCCTGTCCCTCCTCTACTCATCTCCTCTTGGTCATAATTGCCTCCTTTGCTCACTGCCCTATCTAGTCGTCGAGGTGCTCGTAGGATCAGTTGTCAAAGGAGAGGATCGATATTACCCCTAGCTCACGGGAGAAGAGATCCAAATCCGGTACCTCTAGATCTAAAGAGATATGGTACCAGATCTTTGGCACCTCTAGTTGTAGTGCACCCTGAGCTAGCACTCGCTTCAGATATAGCATACCTATTGGGTACCCCTTTCCAGATCTCTAGCAGCTTCAACTACAGTGCACCCCGATCTGGCACCCGCTTTAGCTGCAACATACTTGTCAAGCACCCGTGTGCCTCCAGCATTGAGGACAACCCACCATTTTTACTTAGGGCACCCCTGTACCGTGCAACCTTTCCTCGTCATGTGCTATGTGCGTCCTTCTTGCTCGATGACCTCACCTCCTAGCCCTAGATGGCTTACCCGGTAGCGACTCTAGATGAGCACTCCTCTGGGGACTTCCTTTCCCTCTTGCCTTTTGCCGCGGACATTAATTGAGTAGACAACATGATCCGTCATTGCTCGGAGATTCCTCAACGGATGTGACCTCCTAGGGCACCTCCATAGTTAGATGTTGGCACCCACTACGAGCTCCACCACCACCTTGTGGACGTCTGCTGTCACTCCCATTACCGCCTACACTACTTGGAGACAGTGTGACTGATGTCTCCGTATCTTGATCGTCTCTTCGGTTCGTCATTCTCCATGAGTTAATCTTGTTGTCTTCACCACAACGACAGAGATCTAGGCACATTTCACGGAGAACTCCATCGAGACAAGTAAGACTCATGAGTACCAGCTCTTATCCCAGGCACAGGCCACTCAATAGGATGAGATTATGATCTATAAGTTCTATAGGCTCATGCGAGGCTACTAGCACCAGCTCCAGATGATGGTGCCTCTTCCTGACGCAACAAAGAGCCCATAAGTACCACAACTTCCACGAGTACACTAGCTCTACCAATTTCTAATCACTACAAAAAAACTGACTTTTAGCGGCGGTCGAGAGTGTCGCAAAAAATATTTAATAGCTGGCTAAAATTGGGGTCGCTAAAGGCTATACAAGTAAGTCACATTATTTTGACTAATGAAAAGGACGTAGGCTTTAGAATTTAAGCATTCATCTTTACTATGTTGAATTTATACATTTCTAAAAATCTAAAAGCTGAATAATCTAAATGACCGCTATTTCCAGTCACAGTAATCATGATTTTTTGTCTTATTCGAATGTTTTCCACGGATCTCATCTGTTCGATCATTCGATCAAACGGCTACACCTTTGAGCCAGGGTGGAAAGGATTTGTGACGTTCGATTCACGCCGATCAGACGGCTCGCGCTGAGTATCGCATTATTGTTAGAATTGGTGAGGTCTATAGCTCGTAAAAACCTATAGTTTAGCTATGTATGGTTGATAGTATAAGATTGCATATAGGTACGTACCTTAGTACGTGTTCTGATTACAGAACAGAGAGCCATGGCTACATGGTAATCCTCTTGAGTGGGAGACTCAAGGGACTGGTCCCATGTAACCTAAATACGTTCGCAGCTCTGATTAGGGTTGGTCGCCCTATCAGGATAAGCTGGTGGGATGACAGAGCGTGGGTGTCTCCACCACGGTCATTACCAGGCACAGTGTTTGTGGCCGAACGGAACCAACACGGTGCATAGATCGATGAGCAGACATCGGTGCACTAAACCGTGTTTCTACTTAGGGTAAAACGGTCCTAAACCCTGAGGAACCATGTCTGGTGGACTAACCAGTTGTGTGGTGCTTTGGCGCACCAATGTGTGAGGATCCGGATGCAGTGATCCAAAACCACGGTGTACTGGGTTACCCGGCTGGCGTTGCATCAGCATGTCACTCCTGCAGGCTATCCACACCCCTAACGGGAGGTGCGTTCCTTGGTTTGACCTACGTCGTATTAAACCCTGGCCAGGTGGTCATCAATTGGACTGGTGACGGATCCGGTTGCTCGAAAGAGTAATCGAAGATACGATGTATGTGGTCAACCTGGAAGGAACCGAGTCATATGAGCACTCGAGTCTGACGGTATTCTCCACCGCTCGAGTTGCGTCATGGCACCAGTGGAGGGACAGCGAGTTTACCATACTAAGCGGAGAGCAGGGGTATGTGGGAGAACATAGTAAGTCCGGGGGGATTGGAGTGCAGCCTGCGTCGCACTCTGGGTGGCTACGCAGGTTAACTCGGACTCAGAGGATCGATGGTACACTCGGGTAGTGTGTCGATCGAGTCTGAGTTGGAAGCCATGAACCCTGGTCCCTGAAGGTTCCACCTTATCGACATTATGTACGGTTCTTATACCATCTCCTCAAAACACAGAACGTAGTTAGAGGAAGCGAGAAGTCCAAGCATACGCTCCGTGAGTGCTTCGCACTAGTGCACGGTAGATACGTAGCTACGTGTGTGCACTAAGGGGAAACCCTAGGTTAGTGCAGAGACGCATGTAGCAATTCCTTGCCATAAGTGGACTTTGCCACATGGGTGCGATGCACCGGGACATGTTGCGAGTTGACTAGTTGACTTCACTAGGGGCACCCTACGGGAACCTCAGAGAATAGTGAAATCACTGGTGCACTTCACTTATGTGTGCCTTGCAAAGTCTCGTACACGAGGAACGACCAACTAGTGGCATAAGGGCGTTTTGGTCATACCATGCGCCACTATGCACTAAGGGGGCCGGCCCAAAGTGTTGAGAGACTGGTCAAGGCCGGCCCCATTAGTTTCAGGAGGTTGTTGCCTCCGATGAAGGGGCCGGTTATGAGGCGCAGAAAACGGGCTGGTTTTGACCGTTTTCGAAAACAAGGAAAGGATAGAGATAAAGAAGAGATATATAGGGATAAGGTTTGAATCTATCATCCTTATCCATACTGTCCTTATCCATATGAATAGGCCTGCCCTATATATGAGAAGGAGAGAGAGGGTGCACGAAATTAATAGAGCCATGCAAGCCCTAGGGCCGGCCATGGCATGGGGAAACCCTAGCCGCCCCCTCTCCTCTCTTCGCATCTCCTCTCTCGTCTCTCTCTCCCTCGCTTGCGCCATTGGATGGCGACTCGTCTTCCTCACGTGGTGTTTTGTAGAAGGAGAAGGCTCGTCGTATGGAGGCACTCAGAGATCCATCGATAAGGTGCCGTGCATCGTGTGAGATCGGGTGAACTAGAAGGCGTCTCCCGCAACCTTTTGCTGTCCAGAATCTGCACAAAAAATCAACATTGTTTCTGCGATTCCGGGAGCTACAGAAGTCCAAACGACGTGAAACTTGTTGGAAAAGTTGCGTCTCAAAGTTGGCTACCTGCAGTCCAAATTTCAGCCCAATAGGAGTTCGGAGCAGAAAGTTATGGCCGTTGTACCGAAGCTATGTCGAGCAGATCCGTAGCCCGTCTCCATCGACAAAGAAGAAATTTGTCGCGGTGAAAGATTCCGCACGCAGGTATGACCTCTAACAAATAGATCTAACATAATTAGAACATGCATTCATGCTAGTTTGTTCTTTCGCGTTAGATCATCGTTAGGGGTTCGCGTAGTTGCCATGCTAGATTCATACACGCATATGTAGATCGTTTCGATGAAAATTTTGATATGTAACGCACACCGCTCACGGTCCTCGGACCTTCACTTTGCTTCCGCTGTGGGCCTCTACCATGGATTTATTTCCAACAATTGGTATCAGAGCCCGCTAGTGGTGTGCGTTTCATTTTTTTCATGAAACCGTCATGTGCGCGCATGAATAGTATGTGCCGCCATCGGGGTTCTACGAGTAGATCATGCATAGTATATTTTGTATGTTCTATGAATCGTTCTTCCAGGGCACCGCTTCTAAAATTATTCTGCATATGTGATCGCTTGCTACCGGGGGTCGGACCCCGTGTTAGCGATTTTGTCTGGATGTTTTTTTTTTTCTTCTGTGTGTGGATAGATTTTAGAGCCATAGTCGGGCAAGAGGTGAAGATTTACCACCCTTGATTCCCAGGATTTTTGCTAGGTTTGTTTTCCTTTTCGTTCTAAGAAATTGTGTACGAGCGAGCACTTGCTCGAAGCGTACTAGAGCTTTTTCGGTTACAGATTGAAGAGGAGGACTTGCCGTGGAGATCCACCACCGGAAGGATGAGCGGAACCTTGGAGGACGATGGCGATCCGGCAAAGCGTACACGATGACGGCAAAGGGCATAAAGTGTCAAGATATCATATATAGAGGCTTGCACCGGATCGAGGAGCCTTGCGAAGGAGACAGAGAGCCTGCGCTGTGCCAGTCAGGTTCAGGGGTCAGACCCTGAACTTGATTCAGTTGTGTGCTTGTTTCTTTCAGTAGTTCTTTATATTTCTGTAGAGAACCCCGATGCGATAATTTAATTATCTGTGTTAGAGGGATGCCCTTTCCCCTCGGGTCCTAGCGACCTTATTAGGATAGGATTCCACTAGTGACGCCTATTATTTAATTGATCCTTGATGATAGCATGAATTCCTCACATTTGGTTATGCCCCCATTAGGTCAACACCCGATTAGTCAGGTGTGCCTATTTGGCAAGCATCGAAACCTAGAATGAGTTGGAATTCTACTATGACATCATTCGTCAAATTTATAAGCGAGGCGCCATGGTAGTGGAAGACCTTTCCTTTCTGTCTGACCTTAGGTTAGGCTCCAGGGCATTAGTGTGATAGCCAAGTTTGCGAAGCATCGATGTTCTTGGGATATGTAATGTGACCCTTGAGTGGAGAAATCCACTTGAGGCAGGGACTATGATATTCCGAGATCGATTAATGCTTCACGAAAGGCTTGAAACGCTAGTGGGAGCACGGTATGACCAGGGTCTAGTGTATAGGTTGTCGTGACCTTAGTATACACTCATACTTGCATTAAATAACCCTCAAATTTAATAAGGGATGCAAGAGAGGACTTTTAGAGATCCTCTGGCCTCCACGGCCAATCACTTCGTGCTCGGGTGGGAGGGCATAACTCAACAACCCCCTCGGGTGAGAGCTGTGTTTTTCCATGCCAAGCTACTTAGTGATCTCCCTCGGGATATGGCGATTACGGCGCCAAGGGTTCAGGCTTTTACTCACCCTCGTGGGGGCCGTTAGAACTTCCGTTCTGTAATTGCCTAGGCTCGTGGTTAAGCATCCGAAGTACACGTGAGGTATTCGTTGCGAAGACAATGGTGATCACGTGGTACTGGCCAAAAGATAACCATGGTTCATCAAAGCCCTTAGTTGGCAGATTTGGATAGGGTCAAGGGAAAGACCCGTGTAAGCGGATGACCTGCACACTGCCCCCTCGGACAGGTGCAGCCTATTCCGAGATCTTACATACATGGTTAAATTAATCCATAGAGGTGTCTTCGCTGTGAGGGTAGCGCTGACATTTGGATATAATTAGCTTATTTTCAAAATCCATAAAATAAGTTTTCCTGCATTCATTTTCATTCAACCAAATAGTTCCCCTATCCGCTATCCCATAAGAGAACCAGTTATCGGGTCTCTAGCTACGTAGAGCGAAAGCGCTATCTTTAGCTTATGCTTAGGGTAGTAAACGTACATTGGCATCCAATCTAAATATCCCTGTACTAGACCTAACGGGTCCAGATATCACTAGGGCACTAACTAGGGCATATGACGACTAGCAAGAGTCTAAGGAGATGTGCAAGTGCTATGTTATAGCAGACTTGCGGACAACTCTTTAGAAGCGAGTCAGAGATATGCCGAGTCTTCTCTAATAAAGTTTTACTTGCATAAGATGTCTGCTAGGCGAAGTCGGTAGACTCATCGCTTATCTACCAAGATACTTGTCGGTACCGAGATGTCTGAGGGTATGTTTGTTCGGGAATACATACTTGAGTTCCAGATCGAACTAGATTCCAAAGACATAGTACCAGATGACGAGGTGGTGGAAGACGTCTGTCTTGCATCCTTGTCTGGAACCTCGAAGGCGTTGTCAGAGACTTTAGCTTTAACAAGCTAGAGATGACAAACGCAGAACTTCTAAGGAGATTTCTAAGAGACAAAGGATGGGATCAAGATTAAAGGCAAAGTCTTTAGTGCTTAACCTAGGTCTTCTTTAGAAGAACCTAAGGGAGTAACTTATAAGAGATCGAAAACTATTCTAGTGCAGAAACTAGTGTGGACTCCTAAGTCTGGTAACGCTAAGGATGGAAGTGTTTCCGCTTTGGCGAGTGTAGGGGGTATTTGAAGATTGAGTATGGCCTCAGGATATTAGGATTTGAGTCGCTATCTAGTAGCAGTTCTTATGCTTCTTAGAATGTAGACTTCGGGTCTACAGAGATTCAAGGAAAGCAGAAGGCTACTTTATAGTGAAGTAATCCTAACATAGGTACTGATGTCATAAGCCGCTGTGGAAGCTGTTAGATATGATTGTCTTAGTTTTTCCGAAATACAGATTTTGTTTTTTAGAGATGTAGTTCTGTTTCTTCCTTAGTAAATGAAGTTTTTTAGTTTTAGATAGCACCGTAGGTGTGTATCCTAGACTAAATTGATAGCTTCATAGTTAGAGGAATAGATCAGAAAAATCTCTTTGTATTTAATCTGAATTCGGAAATAGATTTCATGATAGCTGCAGCGTCTAATTGAAATTCATCTAAATCCTTTGGAGAAGCTATCCCATTTGTGACCCCTCTGATTTAGATATTCTTCCTCAGATAAATTCAGAGGTAAAAGAAGGCTGAGTTTCTGTTCACAGAATCATCGGAGATCCTTCTAACCTATGAGTGTAATCTGGAAGGCAGAATAACTAAAAGGGCCATGAAGGTATGGGAGTTAGTTAATTTTGACGTCTATGGTTCCAAGAGCGTCCAGACGATAGGAGTCTCTTCGACTTTCGAGGAAACAAGAACCTATCGGATGGGTTCCATAGGATCCTGATGAAGCATGGGATTAGCTCCCAATTAAATGCTCCAAGGATGACACGTCAGAATAAAGTCTCCGAGAGAAGGAATCGGACCCTGTTTGACATGGTCCGTAGTCTGATGAATATTGCCAAATGTACTACCCACCCTTTGGTGGGGTTGTACCTTAAAACAGTAGCTTATATCTGAAACTCTCTCTCATCTAGATCAGTGCCTCAGACCTATAGAGAGCTATGGTCTAAGCGAAAGCTGACACTATAGAGTCTCGAGATATAGGGTTGTCCTGCACTTGTGCAAAAGGACAAGAGGGATGAGATGGAGATGTAGTTCCAGGTATATCTGTTTGTAGGTTACCCTTAGGAGGCATAAGGTGGACTGTTCTATGATCTTGAGGTTTGGAAGGTAATCGTTTCTATGAATACCATCTACCTAGACCAGGATTATATTATAGACCATAAGTTTACCGGTAAGGTAGTTCTGGGTGAACTACTGGGTACTGGTAGAGAGTGCGCATCTGAAAACGTAGTGGGAGTAGATGATACAAGAAACTAGTATACCAGGTACTGTAGAAACAATTCACTTTTATACCACCACCACTTCGTCATTGTGGGACCATCAGAGCTCCTGAAAGATGCTATGGAGAAACTTTGATAGTTAATCCAGAGTTTCAGGAGGATGATCCCTAGAGCTACGATGAAGTAGTGGGAGCTTCCTTTGTACCACCACCACCTCGTCGTTGTGGGACTATCAGAGCTCCTGAAAGATACTATAGAGAAACTTTGATAGTTAATCCAGAGTTTCAGGAGGATGATCCCTAGAGCTACGAAGAAGTAGTGGGAGCTTTCGACAGCTCTGACTGACAAAAGACCATGGAGGCAAATTTGCATCAATGTCCCTTGGAATAGTCTTGACACTTATAGCACTATCACCCTTCAGGGTGTAGAAGGTGCATTAGAAGAGCACCCGATTAAGACTTAAGTAGCTAGATTAGTTACCAAAGGAGAAGGGATTGACTATGTCAAAACCATCTCACTGGTAGCTATGCCTAAGTCTATAACGGATCCTCTTAATCCATCACAGCCCATTATAGTTGGGAGATCTGGTTGATGGATGTCAAGACAGTTATTCCCTAACGGGAATTTGGAAAGGACATATGGATGATATCGCCCCAGGCTTTGTGTCAGTAGGTCAGGAACATATATGATGTAAGTTGCAAAGGTCCATTTATGGACTGATGCAAGCATCCAAGTTGGAATATATATTTTGATCAAGGAAATCCGCTCATACGGATTTGATCAGAATGATGATAAACCAAGTGGGTACAAGAAAGATGAAAAAGCTACAAGGGTGTACATAGTACTTTACGTTAACGATATCCTACTGATTGAAAATGACGTAAGAATATTATTTACGGTAAAGGTTTGTAGTCATCATAATTCGATGTGAAAGACCCTAGTGAGGCGAGTTATGCTCTGGGAATCAAGGTAACTCTAGATAACCAGAGCAAGGTTCTCTTGCTGTCACAGGCTACGCATGAAGATAAGATTCTAGCCAGATTCGTTTTACGAGGCTAGATATCTATTGCGCAGTAGGAAGATGGGTCGGTTTCAGTCGAACCCGGGTCCAGATCTTTGGACCGATGTGAAGGGTATACTCAGAAATCCTCGTTAAGTAAGGATTGTGAGTTAGCTTGCACTTCACAGGTCCTGATATCGATTGGACACACAGGATCTAACTTTAGTGTCAGATGTGTGTTCCAGAGAATCAATTTCAGGGATTATTTTTATCTTGGGATTAGAAGCGGTAGTTGGTAGAGTGTGAAGCAAGAGTGAATCACAGACTCTACCACAGAGGCTTAGCACGTTGTTGCGTGCTAGGTAATATATCAGGTGGTAAGGCTTAGGAAGTTCTTAGAGAACTTGGGACGCGTACCAGAAGCTCAGTTATCTGTTGTTGCAACAGAAGAGCGGTAAGCAAGGTCCATGGAGACTAGGCACCACCGTGAGGGGAAACCCATCAAGTACAAACTTCACTTGATCTGACAGTTATAGGAGGAAATGCAAGTAGCGGTACTGAGGTGGAATCTACAGACAATGTTGCCAATTCCATTAGGGAATTCCTGCAAAGGCTTTTGGGTAGCATGTAGAAGCTACAGAGCTCAACACCGTTATTCCTCGTTAGACCTAGTGGGAGATTGTTAGAATTGGTGAGGTCTATAGCTCGTAAAAACCTATAGTTTAGCTATGTATGGTTGATAGTATAAGATTGCATATAGGTACGTACCTTAGTACGTGTTCTGATTACATAACAGAGAGCCATGGCTACATGGTAATCCTCTTGAGTGGGAGACTCAAGGGACTGGTCCCATGTAACCTAAATACGTTCGCAGCTCTGATTAGGGTTGGTCGCCCTATCAGGATAAGCTGGTGGGATGACAGAGCGTGGGTGTCTCCACCACGGTCATTACCAGGCACAGTGTCTGTGGCCGAACGGAACCAACACGGTGCATAGATCGATGAGCAGACATCGGTGCACTAAACCGTGTTTCTACTTAGGGTAAAACGGTCCTAAACCCTGAGGAACCATGTCTGGTGGACTAACCAGTTGTGTGGTGCTTTGGCGCACCAATGTGTGAGGATCCGGATGCAGTGATCCAAAACCACGGTGTACTGGGTTACCCGGCTGGCGTTGCATCAGCATGTCACTCCTGCAGGCTATCCACACCCCTAACGGGAGGTGCGTTCCTTGGTTTGACCTACGTCGTATTAAACCCTGGCCAGGTGGTCATCAATTGGACTGGTGACGGATCCGGTTGCTCGAAAGAGTAATCGGAGATACGATGTATGTGGTCAACCTGGAAGGAACCGAGTCATATGAGCACTCGAGTCTGACGGTATTCTCCACCGCTCGAGTTGCGTCATGGCACCAGTGGAGGGACAGCGAGTTTACCATACTAAGCGGAGAGCAGGGGTATGTGGGAGAACATAGTAAGTCCGGGGGGATTGGAGTGCAGCCTGCGTCGCACTCTGGGTGGCTACGCAGGTTAACTCGGACTCAGAGGATCGATGGTACACTCGGGTAGTGTGTCGATCGAGTCTGAGTTGGAAGCCATGAACCCTGGTCCCTGAAGGTTCCACCTTATCGACATTATGTACGGTTCTTATACCATCTCCTCAAAACACAGAACGTAGTTAGAGGAAGCGAGAAGTCCAAGCATACGCTCCGTGAGTGCTTCGCACTAGTGCACGGTAGATACGTAGCTACGTGTGTGCACTAAGGGGAAACCCTAGGTTAGTGCAGAGACGCATGTAGCAATTCCTTGCCATAAGTGGACTTTGCCACATGGGTGCGATGCACCGGGACATGTTGCGAGTTGACTAGTTGACTTCACTAGGGGCACCCTACGGGAACCTCAGAGAATAGTGAAATCACTGGTGCACTTCACTTATGTGTGCCTTGCAAAGTCTCGTACACGAGGAACGGCCAACTAGTGGCATAAGGGCGTTTTGGTCATACCATGCGCCACTATGCACTAAGGGGGCCGGCCCAAAGTGTTGAGAGACTGGTCAAGGCCGGCCCCATTAGTTTCAGGAGGTTGTTGCCTCCGATGAAGGGGCCGGTTATGAGGCGCAGAAAACGGGCTGGTTTTGACCGTTTTCGAAAACAAGGAAAGGATAGAGATAAAGAAGAGATATATAGGGATAAGGTTTGAATCTATCATCCTTATCCATACTGTCCTTATCCATATGAATAGGCCTGCCCTATATATGAGAAGGAGAGAGAGCGTGCATGAAATTAATAGAGCCATGCAAGCCCTAGGGTCGGCCATGGCATGGGGAAACCCTAGCCGCCCCCTCTCCTCTCTTCGCATCTCCTCTCTCGTCTCTCTCTCCCTCGCTTGCGCCATTGGATGGCGACTCGTCTTCCTCACGTGGTGTTTTGTAGAAGGAGAAGGCTCGTTGTATGGAGGCACTCATAGATCCATCGATGAGGTGCCGTGCATCGTGTGAGATCGGGTGAACTAGAAGGCGTCTCCCGCAACCTTTTGCTGTCCAGAATCTGCACAGAAAATCAACGTTGTTTCTGCGATTCCGGGAGCTACAGAAGTCCAAACGACGTGAAACTTGTTGGAAAAGTTGAGTCTCGAAGTTGGCTACCTGCAGTCCAAATTTCAGCCCAAGAGGAGTTCGGAGCAGAAAGTTATGGCCGTTGCACCGAAGCTATGTCGAGCAGATCCGTAGCCCGTCTCCATCGACAAAGAAGAAATTTGTCGCGGTGAAAGATTCCGCACGCAGGTATGACCTCTAACAAGTAGATCTAACATAATTAGAACATGCATTCATGCTAGTTTGTTCTTTCGCGTTAGATCATCGTTAGGGGTTCGCGTAGTTGCCATGCTAGATTCATACACGCATATGTAGATCGTTTCGATGAAAATTTTGATATGTAACGCACACCGCTCACGGTCCTCGGACCTTCACTTTGCTTCCGCTGTGGGCCTCTACCATGGATTTATTTCCAACAATTATCGCATCAACCAGCATATCGCATGAGATCAGCTCTCTCTCTCTCTCTCTCTCTCTATATATATATATATATATATATATATATATATATATATATATATATATATATATATGAGGGCTGGGTTTCTATGACATGTCATAGGCAGTACCCTATGACATATGGTGAATTAGTAATGCTAGAATGTTTAGAATGTGCTGAATTTTTTTTAGGGTGATCACCTTACCTTAGATAGAATGTCCACAAAAAATCAAAGCATTCTAAAACTTGTTGGGGCATCAAATGTTAGAAGCTTTATCGTCCATCCATTTTAACCGTTAAATTAAAAATCACATTTGAACACCTAGGAAGATTTGGTCGACAGACCCCACGGAGGTACGACTGATCGACCAACACGAGCAAGGTAGGGTATATCACCCCCCGCGAGTGCTATCACCAGGCTAACAGGAGGGCCAGATTTTGGTCGCACGTCGTCGACATGTAATTAAAATACATAGGCCAAATTTTGGTTGCACGTCGTCGACGTGTAGTTAAAACGTGAAAGCCAAATTTTAACGACACATCGTCGACGTGTACTTAAGATACAAGGTCGATAAGAGAAGGATTGCAACCATATCATTCAGATAGATCACATTAAAGGTTCCAATACAAGCGGGAATGCGGTTTTTATTACATCACAAGACAGCGAGCGGGAGGGATCAGTCGTCAGCGCAAGCCTTCCACTGCCCCAGCGGGAGCTTACTGTGCAACCTTGCAACCTTCTTGCGCCATCCCTCCGCTTGCTCTTCGAGAGCTGCCTGGCACTCTCGGTTGAGGGTCTCGTACTGCCGAGCAAGAGCTGCCCTCTCCGACTCGACTGCCTGGTCAAGGGAGGCCTTCAGCACTGCTAGCTCGGCCTCGTGAGCTGCCTTCACGGCCTCGGTATCTGTTCGCTGCCTCCTGATTATAGAGGCCTGGCGCCTGAACCGACCCTCCATCGTGTCAATCTCTGCCTGAGCAGCCTCCAGTGCTTCTTGAAGCTCGAAACGGTCAGCAGCATTCGCCTGCGCGAGTTCAAGCTGAGCCCTGACTGCAGCTAACTCTTCCGCATGAACCCTTCGAGCTTCCACTAGCTGGGCGCAGGTCTCTATCAAGTCCTACTGAGCAGACCTCAGGGAGGCCTCGAGCTAAGCCATCCTTCGAGCACCCCCCTCGGTAACTCGACCAGCCATTGTAGTGACGCGGCCGCTCATCTGACAATAGTGGAGACGATATGTACCAAAGAGTTAGGAGAAGGAGTTACTACTGCAATCAAGTCTTCAACGACTCGAGGACTTACCTCGTGAAGGTCGTCGAGCTGGCTCCGCCAGTTAGAACCATCCACCCCTATATCCTCTTCCTCCACCTGGTGAGTAGAGAGCCCACTGGAGCGGTGGTGGGAGGTAGCTTCGGTAGCTCTGAGGGGAGAACCGAGAGGTGGCCTGACGACGCCCCCTGAAGCAGAGGAGGAAGGCGAAGCCATGAAGCACTGAACGTTCAAGTGTTCGAAGGGCGCAACAGTAGGTGGAGCAGTGTGAGTACGGGGTGAAACTCGCCCGCGCGACCCCGCAGAGCCGGATGGCACGGCTTGTTTACCCCTCCCGTATGAAAAAGAGGGACTGTAGTCAGGAGACTTCTCGGACTCCTCCACCTCCACGTAGTGTCGACCAGTTGATGGCACGTCTTCTGTCCAGTCGTCAGAAAGGGAACACAGATCTTGGAAAGCAGCGCGTCTCGTGACATGAATGGGGGGAGAGCGACCTTCATCGTTGTCGCTGGAAGACTCACTCAGAAAGACACGCCTCTTTGCTTTCCCCGCGGGCGCTGCTACGTTACGAGCAGCAGCCGCTTGTCTGCCGTCACCTGCAGCTGCAGTCGGCCTGGCACGACGCCTGAAGATCACGCAAAGCTTAGATGACACCGTATTGGGGTTGAAACGTCTAACAGAGCTGACGTGTCTGTCAGGGAGCTCCGAAGAGTAAGCATAGGGCTCTTCTTCTCTACTGGTCGCTACTGGCTGCTTAGCTTTCTTGGGAGTGCTGCAAGACCTGACGACGGGGAGCTTCGAAAACAACTACCGCCAGTCGTCGTCGTTGTGAGTTACCCTCTTAATCAGCCTATCTAAATCCCTTTCAACACCCTCAGGGCACTGGAGCTGCCTTGAGGGGTAGAAGTCTTCAATAGTAGCAGTGAGATGGGAGACTGGCCCAGGAACTTTGAAATGGCCCCTCCAGGGTCCTCCAACTACTATCGGGCACTCCTTCCAACCCCTTACAGAGTCGGATAAGCCCCCAATGGGAGGGCGACTGCCTGAGTGCGCCTGCAAGCTGAAGTAGGAGTACACACTGCCTGGCATCGTTTTGTAGTCTTTAACAAAGTATTTCTTCAAGAGATATGCAACACAAAGCTGCTGCCCCGCCAGTTCTTCTATCATCTCGATGCAGCGGAGTATCCTCCAGCCGTTGCCAGATATCTGGCCTGGAGACACCTTCATATACTCCAGTAGGCGACCTGAGAAGCTCACGAGAGGAAGCCTCAGGCCGCAACGCAACTGCCCAAGGGTGATGATAATGCGGTCGTCGTCGTCAGGGTCCTAGGGACCGGTAGCGAAAGAGAGGGAGATGGCATCAGGAATACCGTAAGCTACCCAGACGTCCTACAATAATGGGAACTTCTTCGGCACGGTGAACCAGGTAAAAGACATCTTCAATGCTGGCTCTCGGCGTGTATCCAAATGAAGCTCCTTCTAACACGCGACCCCTCGACGTGTATCCAAAGGGAACTATCACCAACACGCAACTCCTCGACGTGTAGTTAGAGCTAACCTCAATGTAGCTACCACCTCGTGCAGCGATTCGTCAACCCGAATGAACCTTCAGCCACAAAAGAAAAATCTAAACTAGAGGGAGAAAATGAACCATCGGAGTCCTATTTATAGAAAAAAGTCGGAGCTGTGGGAGTTGGTTCGGATTTCGAGAAAGAAGAAGACGGGGTGGCGATGCCTGGTGACGCCATGTGGTGAAAAACCGAGAAAAGCCCCGACAGCCATCCGGAGTTCCAACAGCATCGAAATATGGCTGGCACGTAAATCGAGGTAAAGCGATCCTGACCGAGTGAGACTGAAGACTGTCCGATCAGGAGGGGGTATTGTGTGTACTCTCGGTCGGCCACACAACAGTAAGGAGGGGGGGAGCTCAAGCCCCCCCCCCCCGGTCGGTCGCGCAACAGCAAAGAGGGGGGGAGGAGCCAAGGCCCCCCCCATCGGTCGACCGCGCAACAGCAATGAGGGGGGGAGCCCAAGCCCCCCCCCCCCTCGGTCGGCCGCGCAACAGTAGGGAGGGGGGGGGAGCCCAACCCCCCCCCCCCCCCCCCCCCCCCCCCCGCGGTCGGCCACGCAACAGCAAGGAGGGGGGGAGGAGCCAAGCCCCCCCCCCCCCTCGGTCGGCCGCGCAACAGCAGGAAAGGGGGGGGGAGCCCAAGCCCCCCCTCCCCCCCCCCCCCCCCCCGGTCAGCCGTGTAACAGCAGGAAGGGGGGGATCCCAAGTGACTGGGTGTCGATCGCGCGCCACGTCCTCACTACCGTGGCGGTTGAGCTCATTGCGGAGACACGTCGTCCACCCACTTCGCGCGGAGCGCCCCAACCGTCATCCCACCACTATAAAAGGGGGCCTACCCCTTCAGCAAGAGGAAGGGAATTCTGGAGGAGACGCTGCCAGTTTCGTCCCGGAATTTGCGGAGCTGCGACGGTCGATTGGCCGGTCGGTCTGCAGAGGTCGGTAGTTAGTGGCTGTCTGCAGAGGTCGGTAACTTGAGTGAAACTGCAGAGGTCGGTATCTTGGGAGACCAATCCTCAGGGTGTAATTGGGGTTAAGGTGAGAGATTGTAACCGTTCCAAGTGTTTTAGTGCATTCTCGCCCCACCCGTGGTTTTTTCCCCTTCGACGTTGAGAAGGGGTTTTTCCACGTAATTCTCGTCTTTGTCATTCTCTTTGGTGTGTTAGATTGTGCTCGCCACCCGAACCGCCCGGTTCGATAAAAAACCCCCCCACAGTGGTCTCACTTGATGACAGTTATCAATAATAACAAATAGGGACCTATAACAAATAGGCACCAGAATGGAGTAACAAATAGTCACTCCATTCTTAACTCCACCAACAAGCACCTGGCTCTGGTCTCAGTCTCTCTCTCTAGATCCAGAGCTTCTCTCTCTAGATTCTTGGGTGATTCGGTGGTGGTGGGAGTGCCATGGGGGATCCCCTTCTTGGGGGTCCCTCTCATCCCCCTCCTTCCTCCCGAGGTGGAGGACGGGAACTAGAGAGTGCTGGAGATGATGCAGGGCTGGCGCCTGAGGATGCTCTCCATCCCCCTCTAGTCCCGACCTTCGAAGAGTTTGTAGATTCGGGTATCCTGTCAGCTCGTCGACGGAGAGGTGGTGTGGGGCTCCCTTCTCCTCGGGTTACTCAGGTGTCGCAGTCCAGATCCGATGCCTCTTCTTCTTCTTCCGGCCTTGGACATGGGCGATCAGAGCAGGGATTGGGTGCTACAGGAACACATATGGCTGGAGGTACAGAGATGGGTTCTGGATTTTCAGATGATAAAGATGCGGACCTGATTGCAGAACCCAGATCTGGTGCGGATTCCAGATTTGCAGGTTCGTGCTCCAGATCTATGTCTGAAGATCGGGAGGCAGGGATTGCAGAACATCGAGCTGGGTTGGATTGTGCGGGTGCTCCATCAGGTGTGGGCCCGAGATTGGTTGGGGAAGGGCTGGAGGATGTGGACTTCCCGCCACTGCAATATACCTTACACAGTCCGCGTAACAGTGCCGGTGCACGCCAAGTGACTGCAGAATTGCCAAGCCTGCATAGTGGTTTTGCTGATGCTGCAGTTAGGCGAGATATGAACCCGGCTGCACGCCAGGTGCTCGTCGGAGAGCCTGAATCAAGTCGGGCTACAGGAATTGAGGCAAGGCTTGTTGGTAATGCTTGGAGAAACCCTTTGCATTCTTATGCATTATCAACTGAGGATTACAAGCTCAAATATATAGAACCTACTGTGTTTGAAGGTAGAAAAGTGGCGCTTTGCCCCCGAGCTGAATTGGATAAAACTGAAAGTTATTGGGCCCACTCTCTTGTGGGATTTATCTTAGGGAAACGACCATTCTTTCCTCATCTTAAGGCTACTGTAATGAGATTATGGCAGCCAAAAGGGGGTATGGATATGTTCTCCCGGGAAAATGGTATTTTTCTGTTCAAGTTTGTAGATGCTGATGAATGCTCCAGAATTTTGGAAGGAGGACCGTGGCACTTTTAGGGACGACCCATAGTTTTAAAGAAGTGGAGTAGCGACCTCACGTATGGTTGGGAGATGTTGACGTCAATCCCTTTGTGGGTTCGATTTCCTAATCTTCCGGACAGACTTTGGTCTTTTGACGCACTCAGTCGAATGGGGAGTATTCTTAGCACTCCCACTGGGATGGATGGCCCTACGGCAGCTGCAGTTGTGCACAAAGCTGGGGGTAGAATGAATTATGCCAGGATTTGTGTGGAGATAAAGGTTGAGGAGCCTCTATGAGATGAAGTTGAAGCACGGTCTGAAGCAGGTACTCTTCTTTCCATGCAAAAAGTTGTTTATGATTGGAAGCCGACTAGGTGTAGAGCTTGTCACACTTTTGCCCACAATGAAGAATCTTGTTTGGTACACCCTAAGATCGGTCCCCGATGGAGGAAGCTTGCATGGCAAGGGGCTCCAACTTCACATTTCCAACAGAAATGGATACCAACTGGGAATACCTCGAATCATAATGCAACGGTTCCTGATGGAGGGGCTTCCTCTTCCACTCCATCTGTGCCATTGTCAGACCATCAGTGGACTACTGTAGCTTCTAAGTCTCAAGGTAAAGCTCATTCGGCTATTCGTACTTCTTGCCAAGGGTCAGGTTCTCGATTTTCCGTGTTGGCAGATCAAGGGGTTGAAGAAGGAGGAGTTGATGGTGGTGCTACTCTGTCTGTGGGAGCTGCGGTGCCTGAGGTAGATAAGAGTCTTGCTGATGATGATACAATTGTTATCATTGATGCTTGTAATGCAGCTATTGCAGAGGTGGTAGGTGCTGTAACAGCTGAAGGTTCAAGAGCTGGAGGCTGTGCAGAATCAGTTGTTACGCAAGCAGTGCCTGATGTTACACGAGGGGTTCCTGATTCTCTTGAGGCTGTTGCTAGGCGACCTGAGAATGATGTTATGCATGGCGCGACTGATGCAGTTGCTGCAGGCCCAACAGTTGATGGTGTTACACCACCTGCTGGTGCTGCTGAAGCTAGTGTAACAATGGTAGAATCTGCTGTTACACTAGTCACTGGCACAGTGGGTGTACAGGCAGCTATTGGTTTAGCAGAGAGCATCGCTAATACTGATGTTGGCCCGGCTGTGGAAGGGGTTTTTGATGACGTTACGCATGGTGTGACTGATGCAGTTGCTGGAGGCACGACAGTTGCTGGTGTTACATTATCTGCTGATGATGTTACACTAGAGATTGCAGGCACTGTTACACTAGCGAATATAGGGGCTGATTCCGGAGCAAAGAGTTCAGCTAGTGAGGGGGAGAGACCGATCGTTGTAGCTCTCGCCAGGGGGAGTGGGGTCGTTGTTGGAGGCACTTCGAAGTGCCGGCGAAGCAAACGAGAAGGAAGTCCAAGCTTATCTATTCCTGCTCTTCAACGAGTCCAGCGGAAGGCCTTGGCTCAGGGTGCGGCGGGGTTATCTGGTGGGCAGACATCTGGTGTTTTGCAGGACCTCGGTGTTGAAGATAGGGAGATTCTAGATCGAGCGGAGGTAGATGGCAATCATCCAGATCCCTTTGCTCAATACAAGAAGCTGCCCCCCCATCTTGCCAACCTTCCCGCTTTCCTCACCGTGCCGAATCCAGCACTTGAATCGACGTCCCGTGCCAAAGAATCTTGGCCTAAGGGTCAGTCTGATAGGGTCACAAGAAGTAGGGGGGCTAGCTAATGTTGTCAAGGGAGATCCTTCAACGGTTGAAGAGGAGCTTCTTCGACTGTTGTAGGGGAGTGATTGGGCTTCACAGGGGAGCTACTTGGAGCGTGAAGCTCGGGAAGTAGAGTATTTGGGCTAATATCTTGGGCATCTGATTGCTAAGATGATTGCAGGGGAGATCCTTCGACTGTTGAAGGTATTTCTGTGTGTCTTCTTCTATCGATTTGCGTGCTGCTCTGCTTGGGTGACTCTATGTTGGGTCGTGTTTTTTGGTTGTTGCTTTTTGCTTTTTCAATTCGGAGTCCTGTAACTCACTATGGTGAGCTAGTGCTCTTACTCTCTGGGTTAGAGCTTGAGTGTGGCCCTATTTGGCCTAGTTTCCGCTAACTCACCCAGAGTTTAGCCGAGTCCTGTAACCGTTTTTATTTTCCAGTAATATATTCGTTTTTTACCTCCCCAAAAAAAATAGGGATCTATAAGGATTCTTATTCCTCTCGGATGCTTGTTTCCTTCTTCTTTTCTTTTGTCAATTGGTCGAACGACATGCATGCTCTGAATTTGTAGACAGCAAGGAGGAAGGCCCCCCCCCCCCCTCGGTCGGCCAATTGACAATCGAGACTTCGGACTCCAAAGCCTTCTTTTGGGATTTGGGGATTCCGGATTTGTAGAATCCAAGAATCAGAATCCTATCCAAACAGGGCTCGGTCAAACAAAGATCCAGCTAATTGCAGCCGTGACACCACCAACGCGGAAAATACTATTTGTTCTGAAACTTTTAACCCGAATGGTCAACCAAATTGACATGTCCATATCAGACATCCCTTGCACGCACCCCCGACCGGTGACTCACATTCAGCCCCTCAGAGCAGGCAAAGGGACGCTGTGATTGGATGCCACATCATTCTGGTTGAATACCATTAATGCTCCCACCAACCATAGGAGCATCAGTCCCCCCATTCCAAAGTAGGAAATTTCGTTGGTAGGGGTGGGCGTGGGAGCGGGCAAAAACTAATCCGGTCGTCGGCCGTACCACGCCGATCGACGGCCATCAATGGTCGGTCATGCCAGCCGGCCGGTACAGTCTGAACCCCGAGGTGGCCGACGGTCGAGGAGACCGACAGACGGTTTAACTACAATTGTCCGCACCGTGGCGCCCGTTGGACCGACCGCCGCAGAAATTTCTATTCAAAGGCATGAGAAGTCGCATTAGCTGCCGCCATTATTCTAAGCACGCTTGTAATGCTCGTAAAGCAGCTAAAGCTACCTTTGGGAATGTAACACATTGGAATCCCAGACGGCTCTAATTTAGTAATTGGTCATGCAGGTCGGGGGTGGCCGCCGGTCGCGTTCGGGTCGGACCCTACACCCACCCATATCCATACCCGTTCTTGTACTAGAGGGTCCATTTACGATCCACACCCATTCGGATATTAGAAGGTCCATACCGAGCGCCACTCGATCCCTTGGAGTCGGTACTTTCTTTGGGTCTTTATGTTGGATAAATATTTCAAAATTATATTCTAAATAGGGGCATAGCTAGGAATTTATTTTGGACTGGGCTGGACAGAAGGTACAGGGGATTAAGGGGGGCTGCAGCCCCTTGTTTGTGCTGAAAGCGCTTGGGGGGTTACCAGGGGACGGTAGACCCCCCGGCCCTGTTCGGGGGCGAAGCCTCTGACCCAAAATATTTTGAACTCCTCAAAGTTCGAATTTTGAGACAGATCTTTTCAAATTTTTTGGTGGGTGGCACTAATCGAGCTCGGTGGCGGTTGGGCTCCGATCCCACCATCACCATAAAGCATCCATTCATGGAGTAGCAAATTCATTTACATATCAACAGCAACAACATGATCAAGAAACAACACGACCAAGCTAATACAATAGTAGATTCATTTACATATCAAACAACCCAATATAAAATTCTAACTTTCATACAAAAAAGGACACAAAATTCTAGCTTATGTTATATTTCTATGTTGGTCAAAGGTAAAGCACACCATAAGATTGGAATTGAATTCTCTGATCAAAGTGGTGTTTGACTGTTTGGGATCATCCCTTCTCGGCTTCTTTTGATAGTCTTTAAAAGAAGCAATAATTTTTTTTAAAAAAATTTATAAGTAATCCCATATTTATAATCCCAACTAATTAATCCTAGATTTATAATTCAAATAATTAGGCCATAAACCTAACTAATTAATCCTAGATTTATAATTGTTAGCTTTCAAGGAAAAGAAAGTTGGGTTACCTCCGATTTTGAAACCACAGCCAGTCAGCCATGGATTTCTGCGTGGAGCTCATGACCTCATTTTATAGGTTTTGGTTGGCGGATGTGAATCCCTGCATCGAGCGCACATCAAAGAGGTCGAAGGCGATTAGGTGAAGCTTAACCCCTTTCGGCTTCTTCTAATTGGACCAAAATCACAACGGAACCGTGCAAGGAAGAGGCAATTGTCGAGAATTACACTCAGCAGAGAACTGGGGTCGTTCTCGTCACTCGAGATCTAGTTGGGCCGAATCATCGGCTTTTTTTTATTCACCCGCGAGTTGCGACTTGGCTGGGCTGGGCTGAGGGCCTGAGGCAGGATGGAGGGTTGGTCTAGGCCGTAGGGTTGTGGGTTTTGGCTGGGGGGGGGCTGTTACTCTTAAAAGACTACTCTCAAATCTCGGCCGGGCTACAGCTCGATCGAGCCCACAGATTTTTCTGGTTTGGGTTCGAGTCGCGTAATTGCTGTCTTAAGATCTTGATTGCTTTCTCATGTGCGGATTGATTGGCTAATCTGATCCCAAGGTATAACGAATCCCTACCTATTGTCGGGATATGCTTACCACGTGCACGACCGTAGAAAGCCACAAGAACCCTTCATCTATGTTGCCCATAAAAGAGAAATATAAAGATTAAATCTGAAATAATATCATGACTTGGAGAAGGAAAAAAGAAACAATTCAGCTCACACATTCTCAAAGGTTTGGATTAATCTATAAATACAACAATCCATAACCCTCACATAACTATAAAAAAGGTTTAATGGCTATGTGTAATAGCCATCCTCTAAATTAGGCGGTTACATGCAAGCCAAATAAAAACTGAAACAGTAAAGAATTAAATGACAAATAAAAATAAAAACAGTAAAGAGTTTTGAAGCTTTAAAAAAAAAAATTGAATAAAAAATTAATCAAAATTCTAACACTTTACTTGTCAGGCCTCAGATGCTCAGCTCCCGTGCTTCAAAGACAACGTGTTGACAGGTGTTGAACGGTTAATCCCATATCGATAATGAAAGCGGAGATCATTGTGTTCATCTATGTACCCCCTGTGCTCTCATTTCTTCATAAGGTCGGCTGATTGTAGCCCTGCGCAGTTTCTTGAGTCGGGTCGGGTTAACCCGAAGCTGAGATCCAACCGACCCGAGTTGCACCCTAAAGGTGGAGCACGATCCAAGGGCTAGAGGACAGTCGAGCCAAAGTTTCAACGCTTGGAATGGGAAAAATATTACACCCCCCCCCCCCCCCCCCCCCCCCCCCCCCCCACCTACTTTTAAAAGTCGTCAACTCCCACGCATCATAATCCTCGCCACCTTGTCGCCCGCCGGTGCTCAGCCCTCGAGTCCGATCCTTGCCTCCTTGGTCAACACGAAACCAAGAAATCCTCCGAGAGTCCCAGTCTAACCTCCACCTCCAGTCCTGATGAGACCAACGACAACGCGCACAGGCTAACTAACACCCCGAATCCCATTTCCTCTATAAATATCCCCTCCCTCCTCTTCACCACGTACAGCCAAACACTTCCATAAATCCTCCAATTCCTCCCTCCTAACACTCCACCGACACCTCCTCCCTCCCAGTTTCCGGCGATGAGCACCCGAAGGACAGGGGCCCTCCTCCTCCTCGCCATCCTCCTCGTCTTCGCCATTGCTGGAGCCCATGCGGCGAGGGAGATGCCGCAGTATTTGGGCGGCGCAGGCGCGACGGGACGGGCGGCTGATGAGTACTTCGAGGGCGAGAGCTACCCGGAATACCCGACCATGTACGAGAAGTTGAGCTCGGCGGTGGCGTGCTGGCTGGCGAGGTTGCCGGCCGGACCAAGCCCCAAAGGCCCAGGCCACTAGCCGGCCGGCAGACGAGAAGTTAGATACTGTACAAGTTCTTTTATTTATTTATAGGAAAATCATATATGAGAGGGTTATAAGGCTGTATTTGGCACCAAAGTATGCATGCCACAGCAGTAAAAACATTGTATTTCTTTCTTCTTCTTTTTTTTTCTCATTATATGGACTGCTTGGCTGCAAAATGCCAAAAAAAAAAAAAGGAAAAAGAAAAATCTAAAAGTTCTGTCTTCCTATTAATTCTTGTTGGGTTTAGTCGTACATGGGCCAGGGGCTGGGTGGTGGTGTCTTGATATATTCGTCTTGGGCCTCCCCTCACAAACCGATTTTATGAGGAGGCGGGTTTCCAAGGATATATCGAGGGGACCTATCAATTCTGAGTGGATCCCTGTCTATGCGGTTGCATCCAGTCACTATATTCTCGGTATCGCTTTCTGTTTAGCAAATTTGGGGAGTCGGCGATATGAATCCTAACTCCCGCTCATTTGTTGGGCTTTTAGCTACGTTTGTTTGTAGATGCATCTGGTTGGAGCGTAATAGCAGGATCTTTGAAGGTCGAAACTCAAACTTCAAGCCTGTTCTCATTCGCATTAGGGATTTTTTGCAAAGTTGGAGCAGATTGCTTGGGTGTAGGAATTTAGACAAATTTGTTGGGTACTTGGATTGAAACCCTTTTGTTTATTAAGTAAATTGGTTGAAATCTAACCCCCCCCCACCCCTTTCCGAAAAAAAATCAAGACGGGTTTGTCAAAAAAAAAAAACAGTGCCATCTATTGGAGCCTATGATATGAGTCTTATGAGAGGAGTCAAAGAGTCGTTCAGCATAATTTCAGTCAGATACCCCAAACTAACTATTATAACTATTCATAGAAATACCAAAATAATAATAATAATAATTATTATTACTATTCATAGGATTACGGATCTAAATATGATTATATACTAATATGAATATATGTAAATTAATAACTATATTAATAAAGGGGTTGGGGGCCTGAGCCAAGCCCCCACCCTACTATGATCGATTTCCACTTGCATCGAATTGATAATTGGTAATGGGCTGCCTTAACCTCTCCCTTAGATAAGATGATGAGGGGTTCTCAAAAAAAAAAAACTATGAGCTATTTTTCCTAGTGTTCACTCGAAAAAGTAAAAGAAAACACATGGAAAACGATAAAAATCAGAAGCCTTAGAGCATCTCCGACCGACCAGCTAAACAGCCTCTTTCCCTCCTTAGCTAAAGTGGCGATCAAGCAAATAGATCGAAGGGAAACAAGCTCCAGTGGACTCCTTAATCGCTCGCTAAAATAGCTATGTACTCCAGACGTGGAGAGTAAGCAACAACTCACTATCCCTGGACCCCACAAAACCTACGAAAGAAAACATTGTTACCCTTGGTTCTTTATAATAGAGAGATCTTGTAATTAGAGTTTTGGTCATCTATCATGTCATTTCAAATATGACTCACTATAATAGGGAGTCCCTAGGAGTTGGTCCCAAAAAGTGGATCCTTATTTTGTTGGAAAGCCCATATGACTCTATAGAATATGGAATGGATGTAGGAGTCCCTTGGAGATGCTCTAATGTTTGAAATTTATGCGCCCCCTCCAACCTGAGAAAGAGTGCATATATTTTAAAGTATTCATAAAAAACGAGTTTTCTTTTGTGAGCTTCTTGTTTAGGAATACTAATCCTATGCATTAGTGTAAGGCTTGAAGGTCTATAAATAGATCCTAAATCCCTATCTTTTAGTTAATGAATAATGAATAAAATTTAAGTTTTCTTTTGTGAGCTTCTCATTGGTGGTGATGCCGATAAACCCCAATGGTGATTTTAGGATTCCTTCTCCCCTCACTCTATCTCCTCTCCCTTGCAGTCACTTTTGTGCGATCGAATAAAGACCTCAGATATATAGTCCATGCTTTTGCAATTCGGAAACAAGCTCGATAAGGATATGTTTGATCACTAAATGAGCGAAGCCTAGATTGAAGTGTAGGCTCATTTAATAAAAGAGCCAAGCTCAAGCTAGCAGATCGACCAAAGCTCGGCTCAGCTCATGTGGCTCGGCTAGCTCGATTATTAAACAAGCCAAGCCCAAGCCTAAAGTTTAGGCTCGTTTAATGAACAAACAGGCTCCAACAGACCAAATTAAGCTCTGCTCGGCTTGACTCGTTTGCAGCCCTACTAGTAGGCACCTTGATTGCTAAGGGCACCCCTCTATCATGCTATTGTTTTCCAAGGACACCCCAAGCCTTCCACACGTTTTGTTGCTGATTCGAAATCTTTTCGCCGGATAAATTTGGATCATGATTAGCTCGCTTGAGAATTGTTCGAGGTGATATTGTTTTACATTTATCCATCTATTTGGTATAAACTGAGGATATTTTATTTGATTCCGTAGGACCCCCATATCATCCTGCATCAATTACATTGATCTATTATCTGTGTACAAAAATGTCAACACCTCCAGAGAAATTGTTATCATTTTCTTTAACCTGCCTTGCGGGTTTTGGGTCACTTGCATGTGTGGTATCTAGATCGAGCCCTCCAACTTCTATACTAGCATTATAGTCCTCCAGCCAACATCGATATGCATGGCTTTCCGAATCCACTTACCATGTAAGTGCTCATGAGCCAAGATTTTTTTGGGATAATTTTGACTTACCCCCTAAAAATACTAGTGCATGCCCGTGTCTGTCGGCGCTGCAACGGGCCGCCTTCGGCGGCAGCACACCTGTCGGCACAGCATCGGACCACCTTCGGTAGCAAGACACCCACCAGGCATCACCACTCCCACTCACACTATCGTATTCGGCGGCCACACACTCCCGGCCGACTTCGGGCTATCTTCAGCGGTAACATATCTTAGTTATAGTGCATGCCTGTGTCTATCGGTCTCGGGCGTGAACATGGTTTTGTTTTGTTTTTTTTGAGGGGGTGGGGGGCGATTTTATCGGTGCGAGAGGGGGGCATGAAGGGAGGGGACTATAATTTCCTGATTTAGGGTTGGGGTGTGAATATGTTTTTTTTTTTTGAGATGAAGTGGGTTTTTTTAAAAATTTGTATTACCGATTCTCTCTATATTTCTTTAGTAGTCTTTATCAGTTTGAATGTTTTGTCTAATCAGCATGAGTGTTCTTGTCTAGTCAGCATTCCATTTTGTTTAGTTAGCACAATACCGCCATGTCATGTTATATATATATGTATATATATATGGTATTTAGACATATCCCCCAACTTAATCGTAATTAGATATATCTCCCCAATTTGACTTACACCCTAAAAATATATGGTATTTGGACATACCCCCAAATTAATGATAATTAGACATACCTCCCCAATTTGACTGACCCCTCAAATTACGATATGATTTCTAGCCACAATGATGGGTATATACCTAAATATCATATAGTTTGGGGGTGTAAGTCAAATTTTCTAGAAGGGTAGGCCTAAATACCATAGTTTTTGAGGGGGTATGTCTAATTACGATTAATTTCCACCGTGTTTTATATTAATCAGAGTAATCCAATGTGGAGTTGGTGTGAAATTGCACACCACCTCTCTCTTTTGTTCGGAAGCAAAGGAAGCTGATTAATATCATAAGCTCTCATTAGCTGGATCTCTTACAAGTACAATAAGATGCATTGCGTCTGGCAGGACCCAAGCACACCACCTTAAGTGCAAAGATACATGTAAACATGATGACCAGAAAATTGGGGGACTTAGTAAGCCGTTCATAATAAAATAGATCGTTTTAGCCGAAGGACTTTAAAATGTTATGGACGGAAATGTCCTCCACGTCATTTTAATTTTTTTTTTACCATGCCCCCCGAACCAGTGAACCCCTCCACACCCCCCACCCCCCCCTACTCGGCCTGCCGGACCTAATCTACAGGCCATGGGATGAACCCTAGACCTAGCCCTAGATCTAACCGAATCTCCGCCGCAGCCGGAGGTCGAGCTCGCCAGGGTCGGGATCGAGGTTGAGCTCTCCGGGGTCGTCGAGGTGCGATGCAGCCGCAGGAGGTCGAGCTCGTCAATGTGCGATGCACCCGCCGGGGTCGAGCTTGTCGGGGTCAATGGGTCATGAGGTCGCCGGGGGTCGGAAGGTCGAGCTCTCGCTGCTACCGTCGTCGCTTGGGAGAGAGATGGGATTAGTTTCAGATATATCATGAAAGGGCTGGGACCTTAGGCTAAATGAAACCTTCAGAGGCCTGTACGCGGGATGGATATGTTGTCAGGGACCTTAGACACATTACCCCCAGAAATTTTCAAAACAGCCCTAGTGTCTTAACCGGCATCAATCTTAGGTCAATGAAATCAAATTTAATACGAAAAAATTAAGTCAATACATTGCTAATTTCTGAAGTAGTAGTGATCACTCCTTCAAGATCAGGGTACCGTGTTCGCGCGACCCAGTTCAATGTTTGGGTGTATGCATGATGCTTGCAGACACGCAAATGCTTGCGTACCTACGTACACCCCTGTTGTACATCGGCCGTCGACCGCCGTAGGCTCGAAGTGTACTGTGTTGCAAGCATCCATGGACTCTGAAGAAAGCAGCTAATGACAGCCCTCCAGGCTATAAATTTGTCTAAGTATGGAAAACAATCATAAGACCTGTAGAGCTCTGTGGCTCCAACACCCCTTCAGACCTTCCAAGATAGTCCACCAACAAAGCCAAGAGTGTGAAGGGAAACAGATGGGGATGAAGGGCTCTTTCATTCCTATTCTTTTCCTTAGCTCCTTCATCAGCCTCTCCTCCCTAGTGAGCTCCCAGCCGCCGGACTCCTGCGCATCGAAGCTCGGCGTCGCCAACCTCCTCCCTTTCAACACCTCCTCCCTCTACTGCTTCTCGGCCTGGAGCTCAGAAGGTTTCATTCTAAGGGTATGTTGCTATGTGTTGATCGATCACTGTATCAAATTCATTGGATCGATGCTGAGTTTGATTCCAAATCACTCCGTAGTACACGAAGAGCGGGCCGAGCCTCTGGAGCTACATTCTGTCGGCGCCCGATACCGGCTCGTACGTCGCGATTGGGTTTTCCGGCGGCGGGGGCATGGTCGGGAGCAGCGCGGTTGCCGGATGGATCAGTAGCGGTGGACCGGGGATCGTGAAGCAGTACTACCTAGGAGGGACGAGCTCCGGCCAGTGCCCGCCGGACAAAGGGGGTTTGCAGCTCGTGCCGGGTAGGTCGATGGTCGTGTCGCAGTCATCGCGGCTGTACCTTGCGTTCCAGCTGAACGTCGGGCGACCCCCGCCGTATCTGATCTATGCGGTGGGCCCGAGGAACACGCTGCCGACGTCGGACAACTACCTGGTCCGGCACCGGAATGGGGCCTCGGCTTCCATCGATTACAACACTGGTGGGTTTGTCAGCGTTGGATTCCGCTTGGCTCGCTTCTGATGTTCGATCTTTCCGCGGTGCTGAGCATTTGGGTGAGCAGGAGTGAGCTCGGATGCCGGAGCGGGGCCGTCGACCGGGGCGGCGAGGAGGCACGGGTTGCTGGTGATGCTGGGGTGGGGGGTTGTGATACCGATTGGCGTCGTGGCGGCGCGCTACTTCAAGCGATGGGATCCGCACTGGTTCTACTCGCATGTCTCCATTCAAGGGATCGGCTTCGTCCTTGGGCTCGCTGGTGTGATCGAAGGGTTCAAGCTCGACGGCGGTGGCGGTGGCGATGGCGACGGCGACACTCACAAGGCACTTGGCATCTGTATCTTGGTCTTTGGCTGCCTCCAGGTTACTCTCATATCTCATCTAATAAGTAATAACCATATTCTGCAAACTGGTTATCAATAAAACCCTTAATAATTCTAAACGAACAAATAGGGCCAAACAGTATCAATATTTTTTTTTAATGATATTTTTGCAAATATTTCAAAATGATCAGACATAGAAAATAACTATATACCACTTTTTAAATGACCAAACATATGTAAAAGACTATAGTCATATTTCCAACTTATAGAATCATGCAACTTTAGACACTTTAGGGGGTGTTTGAATTGGCATGAGGAACAACTATTCCGCTTAATCCTCATCCAGTAGAGGGATTTCCTGTCAATTATCAATCCTAATGTAAATTTGATGTTCGGTGTCCGGTTGGTAGAGAAATGCACGGAGCTGTAAATTTTTGTTCCCAACGCTTCATTCCACCGGAACAAATACTAACCATTACTTTTAAAATCAGAAACCGGGAATAGAGCGATGCCAAACACCTCATTAGAGTTACAATCAATTCTAGGTTTTGCAATATGACCCTCTACATTGTTAATTTGCCTAGGTAGCTTCATAGTGTCTCTAAATTGGGAGGGCTAAATTGGGCATTGCAATGACACCCTTGGCAGTTATGTTTGATTTGGTGTTTAGTTTGAAATTATCCGTTTTGGTATATATTTACTTAATTTGCTTTTGCAGCCATGTTCGATAGTTTTTCAGAAAACTAAGGACTTAGTTACTGGTCCTTATAATTGTTCGCGTGAAGGACGGACATCATTTCAATTTTGCACCAGGTCCCTTGTAAAAAAATGAGTTTTATAGCAAGTCCATTGTTGACTTTCCCCCCTTTCAAATGACAAAACTGCCCAGAGTCATAAAATCACATAGAAGAATAACAATCAAGTAAAAAAGAGTAATAATTCTTTAGGAACACTATTTCATTGTAGCAAAAAATAACAATCTTTGCTCTTTACTACATTGATTTCACTGCATCAAAAATATGCAAATTTAAAGTATTGTATCAAAGAGTAACAATCTATAGACTATTACTCTTTGCTATAGTACTTTGCAAATAGTTACGCACGCTTGGCTGTAGTGATTTTGTTGTAGCAAAAATCTTCAAAGTATTGTCCAATGAGTAATAATTCAGTAGATTGTTACTCTTTGCTATAGTACTTTGAAGATTTTTGCTACAATGAAAGAGTAACAATTCTGCATATTGTTACTCTTTGCTACAGTACTTTGCAAATCGTTACTCTTTGCTACAATATTTTAAAAATTGTTACTCTTTGCTACATTGAAATCACTGTAGCAGTCACTTTAGTTGCTACAATAAAATAACTGTAGCATCTATGGTGAAATATGATTTGAAATAATTGTTATTCTTTTTTTTTCACCGAATTGTTACTCTTCTATATTATTTTCTTGTACAGCTACATGTACGGGCAAAATGAATATTTTTCAAATAGAAGGACCTATCTCTAAAGTGTCTCTTTGTCCATCATTACCGTTAAATAGGATTGGTTTGAAGGATCTAACACCAATTTCCCCTAAAACTAAATATATAGTCTATTTGTAATCTTCTTTGAGCACACAATTTAACCAGTATGCAAAAAGGAAATGGTTTTGAAATATATGAGTGTTTTTGAACATTATTATGCAAAATCGGATGTTTGTTTAAAAATTTACAACTTATCATTTGTGTGTTATGAATTTTGAAAAACTACTAAAAACTTTAAAACTACAAATTAAGTATTGCTGCTTTGATCAAAACCATCTGATTTTATGTACTCCTTATTTAACTTTAATGTATAGCCACAAAACACCTACTATAGATTTAAATTTATCAATATCTATTATTTTTAAAAATATAAAGTGAGTGCGAATATATATGAATATCCTACCATTTTTATATTTGTATTAATTTTAGATAAAATATGTCTTTGTTCTATATAGCTAATTAAGAGAGATTTCATACATTCCCCACATATCTCTAATTAGACCATGTTTCCCATCAAACTCGCAAACACCCCAGTTTCTTTATTCATACCCCACTATCATCATGTTAATACCCTAGCCCCCTGCACCCCATCCCCTTGAACACATCTGGGAAATTTTATATATACCCCACCGATCTTGGCATCAAACCCATTTAGGTGGGGCTATATTGACACCCCTTGTAACCCCGAGTACCCCTCCCCCTTCGCCCCCAGCCCCTACCCTCCATCATCGACCCTATATCGTGGCCCCTTTTCCTCCTTCGTTGTACCCCCCCCCCCCCCCCGCTTCCTTTGTTGCCCTCCTCATTCTTTCTCCTTTTCCTCTTCCCTTCTCCTCCTTCCTACATATTCTCCACATCAAAATACAAGGGTCCATTGGATATGTGTCGGTGGCTATCTGCTGACACTATCGGTGGTGACTAGGGTTTTAGCGAGGAGGGAGGAGAAAGGAGAAGGAGGGAGGAGGTGAAAGGATAAGGAGGAAGGAGGAGGAGGAGGGAGGTCAGAGGAGATATTGGGTGTTGCAGCGGAATGGGGCGGCGGCCGGGGTAGGGATGGCGGCAGAGGCAATCAAAATTAAACCTATCTTTGGAAAATATAAAAAAAGCTTTGGATTGCCTTTTAACTTAATCTAGGGGTAGCGGTGGGTATTGCTTTGAATTATAGCATAAGGTCATTTTCTATTTATATACTAGTGCAAACCCCGAGCAATGCCCAAGAAGACAACAAGAGATATGGAAGGGAGGTTTGGAGGTGGTCCTGTTTTGTAGATCAGACGGTTCAAATCCAATCCCTGTAGTTGGCTTAGATAGGGTAATCCAAATCCAGTTACCTGATTACTGTAGCATTACAGTAACTTGGGGTATATATATATTAAAGATACATGTATTGACTAAATATATATGGATAACTATACATAGACAGTTCTGATCTGGTGCTCACCAACCATTTTCTTGCACCTGCAAGGTCCAGAATACGCTAATTTTTTGTGGATATAATCATCTAACCTTAGATTGGTCCTTCTCCAAAAGAAAAAAAGATCCATGTATGGCACCTCAGCCTTTAAGATAAATAATCATCTAACCTTACATGGTTCCCCAAATAATTTTGAGCAAGATTGTTCAGTTTGCTTCGGAACCCAACCCAAATCTTCCTGGGCATGGATGCCTACATGTTGTGATACTGTGAACGAGTCATGCTTTTAAATTTTCAGGTCATGGCAGTATTGGCTCGACCCAACAAGGAGTCCAAGGTGAGGAAATACTGGAATTGGTTTCACTACTACGTTGGAAGAGCCGCCATAGCTTTGGCAATCGGGAACATATTCTTCGGCCTCTCGTTGGCACGGGAAGCTGCCTCGTGGAGCGTTGGGTACGGTGTCTTCCTTGCGATTTGGGGGATTGTTTGTATAGTCCTAGAGGTCAGGATGTGCATATGATTATAGTGTGAGGTCCATTGATGATCATCATTGTTTATATTGATTCCTATTAGTATCATAAATAGCGCCATACTTCTTTGTATAGAATCTCTTTGCAAGTATACTATCAAGAAATTGTCTATGAAGCCTGATTTTCTCCTTTTTTTGATGAGAAATCCCTCTCAGTGAATGAGGAGGGTTCGGTCAAGACCCCAATCAATATATTAAAATATAAAATACTTACAAGTAAGAGAGAGAGAGAGAGAGAGAGAGAGAGAGAGAGAGAGAGAGAGAGTACAAAGATCAGGTACAGAGGTTAATGAAAAAAAGTCATCAATCACGGAATCAGGTGCGTCGCCCAAAGATGGATCAATGATTTGATCCTTTGCACCACACCCTCTATGAGAAGACACTTGTTCTGGAAGATTATTGTTGTGATCCAGCCATATGAAACAACAGATGGCCACTAATAAGATATCACGACCTTTCCTTATGTCAGGTTTTATTTGTTGTTTCCTCCAAGGTCCCCAAGGAGACTCTAGAGAGGTCAGGTGAGTTTTGATCTGGATCTTAGACCTGAAGATCGTCCAGATGCTTCTTACATAGCCGCATCGGACAAGAAGGTGGTTCGAGGTCTCCTTCATCAATCCACATAATGTGTAGTGGGGGTCCACGATAGCTGAATGGTTCTGCTTGATGAGATTGATTTTAGTAAGAATCTTGTCCTTGGTGACTAATCTCATGAAAACTTTTGTATTCGTTGGGCATTTTGTTCTCCATATCTACTTGGCAATAGGGCAAGATAATGAACACATAGAATGTTTTTCCGAGAAAATACCGAAGGTTGTCCATCTCCAACCGGTAGTATCCGAGTGTTCTGTGTGGGTGATAAGTTGTAAAAGGTTCAGTAGGTCACCAAATTGGGGAAGGAGCTCTATCGGGAAGGAGGCATCAAATCTTAGCCTCCAAACCGTAGTTGTGTCTCGAACAAGAGCCTGGGTGATGAAACCTGATTTCCACTCATGGGATTTCCTTCACATGGATAAATAGATGCGCAATACAAGACATAAGTGTTAGTGATATTGTAGAGCATATACATTATCTTCAGTGTATGGGATATATACTCACTTGTACTAGTCTATATATTTGGCCCTTTGGTCCTAATGAGACACATTCATTCTCCCCAAAACCCTAAACTCTCTCTTTTTCTCTCTTTTTTTTTGGGCGACTTAGTGTGAGATCCTTTTTAGAAGATCATTGTTAGCTAAAGGACAGACAACTTGTTCCTTTAAGCCCAGGTCCTCGTCCAACATTTTCAGAAAAGTGGATGTCCTTCCCGCCTATTTTAACAACCTGACAACTTAATGATCCATGCAAAGTAATTAAATTAATAAAATATGCCATCGACTGTAGAATAACATAATCCTCATGCTAAAACGAACACAATGGTTCAAAACTTGCAATTCTGATTATCAAAATCATGTAAAAAACATTGCAATCGATACGGAAGAACCTTAAATAATCTCTGGTGTGATTACAGATCTATCTGCTTGTTTTTCCATGACCTTAACAAACCAAATCATTTCTAAAAAATATAAAAACTAAACTAGGGTTAGGGTTTCTATTTTTTAGAGTTTTTATAGGGGGTTTCCTCCTTTTTTCAGATCTATACTACTTCAAATCTGCATAATTCAAATTTTAAATACATTATATTTGATTAAATTATCAAATTATGGATTAAATCATACTTATATACGTAAGGTATGATGGTTACATATTTTTTTATAAAAAATTTGTGCTTATAAGTCTTCTAATGCTGGTATACATAAAATAGTGACAATCTAGTATATTGTTTCTCTTGTGAATCAAGAGTATCAATTAGGTATTAGCCTAATTTGATCAATAACACTTAGATCTAAATATTTAATATTGACGTCCTCTGAAAGATACAGATGTTTGATATTATTTAAGGCTTCTGTTTCTATTATATATATAAGAATAGTAATTATGTAAATTATTGCTCTTATTTATCAAGAGTATAAATTGGATATTTCTAAATTTAACCATATAATAACACATAATGTGTCTTAATTTATATATTATATTGATTATGTGAACATAATCTATGATTAGTACATGTTTAAAAATTTATAATAGTAATTAGATTATAATATTTTAAATATTACTTTTATATGTCAAGAGTAACAGTTGGATATTTACTTAATTCATGATAAAGGAATAAATATTTTACTTTGACATAATGCTCTAGTATTTACTATACTATTTATAACTTACTTAATATTAATATTGATACAAGAATCATATTATTTTAATTGTTACTCTTGTATCCGAAGAATACAAATTAAGACATTTTAGAATCTTGCAATTGTTAATCTTGTATGTCAAGAGTAATAGTGATACATCAATAATTTTAATTAAAAGATGTTTAATAGTAATAGTGGTAAACAGATCAATATCTTCCAATTATTACTCTTGTATGTCAAGAGTAACAATTAGATATTTATTTAAATCAAGATAAAAGAATAAACATTTTACAATGAAATTGTACTCTAACATTACTATATTATCAATAAACTACTTAATATTAAATATTAATGCATGAATGAACATATTTCAATTATTGGTCTTGTATATGAAGAGTATGAATTAGAAAATTTTTCAACCTTTTAATTGCTACTCTTAGATGTCAAGAGTATCAGTGCTGCAAAAACTATTCTAATTAAACCATATGTAATAGTAATAGTGATGTATATATATTATAATATTTTAATTGTTACTCTTATATGTTAAGAGTAACAATTGGATATTTTCTAAATTAATATAAAATAAATAATACTATATAATAAATTAATATTCTATTATATATTTATTTAATTATTAATAAAAAATGATAAGTATATTACAAATATGATACATTTTTAATTGTTACTCTCATGTGTCAGTATTGTATATTGATATTTCAAAATTGATAATAAATAATACATTTGATATTTCAATTGTTCTTCTACCATCTAATGGATTTACAATGGAAACCAAAAATATAATTAGTAAAAAAGGACTAGAATCATCAATCAAATCTTAATCTCATGAATATAAAAAAAAATACAATTTCTCAAGAAAAAGAATAAATAGATACAAAAATAGAGCAATATGTGTAGAACACATTATCACTACAAGAAGCAATCTATCAAAAGACGAATCTAAAGATACATCCAGTCGATAAAAGTTACGAAAAATAACAAACTCTTTTCAAACTAAACATACAATGTCTGATTCTAGTGAAAACTCAGATTGGATTGAGGAAGTAACCGATTTCATAAAAACAAAGCTCATAATATTTATCAAAAGTTTGAGATGAGCAGCAAAAATTCAGTCAAACCATAAATCAGAATGATCGCTCCAATAAAAATGCTTGATCAGGAAAGTCGAATAGCTGGATTCACAAAAGAAAGATCTCAAATCCTCAATCTGAAATAAAATTTGAAAAATCAACGTTGAAAGCAGAATGCTGGTGAACAGTATACATGCGGGGGTATTGTTGGGGGTAGCTGAAACCCGTCCAGGAGTTGGGACCCTTATCCGTATGAGCCCGCCCCTAGCTCCACGCGCTTACCACCAGTTCGCCCTTGCCTGTGGATCTCATAGACCCCAGGATTCCAAGGGACGGGGAACTCGCCCAGGAGCTCGCCCCCCCCCCACCCCCCCCCCCCCCCCCCCCCCCGTGCTCACCAAATCATCTGAACAGGGAGCGAGATCCACATTGGGCTGAAGGGACCTTTGTGCATCTTAGTACAACACATCTAGGCTCGGTAAATTGCTTAGACAAAGAGCTCGCTCAGGAGCTCGCCCAAGCTCGCTCAGGAGCTCGCCAAGCTCGCACACGAGTTCGCTTGTAGTGGTAGTGGGAGTTAGACCGTCATGCATACAAAGACATCGGCACCACAGGCGCCACCAGCTCGCGTAAGAGCTCGCCCCCCAGTTCGCCCAGGAGCTTGCTAGGCCGCTTCCGTTACCGAAGAGGTCGCCCCCCCTGGAGCCCGACTCTTGGCAATAGGAAGAAGATAGCAGGTCAACAACTTGCACAAGAAGCTCACCAAGACCCCCCTATTTATCGAAGAGGTCGCTCCTACGAGGTCCGACTCTTGATAGATATGAAGGGGAAGGGGGAACAATGAAGGGCGAGCTCGCCTTTGCTTCCTCCCCGAGGTCGCCCCAGTAAAGAAGCATAAAGGCTCCCAGGTGTCGAAACCCCACTGAAGCTACGTGGACAATTGTAGTCCACGGAAGCCCGCCTGAATCGGTTAGATGCTCTCCCCCACTCAAACCGCCTAGCAGGCTAGGCGACAAAGAATGTCAGGGGCGCGAGTTCCAAAGACCGTCAGAGACCCACGCGAGCCAGAACGTGGGGATCCAGAAGGTGCGGGAAGGTGCCACCACATGTTGCACTCCGATAGGTCGCAAATGTCTATAAATGCCTACCCCCAGGCTCCAAAGTACAGGTTCGAAACCTTCATCCCTACCACTTTCGTCCACTATAGCTCGCCGTTGAGCACCTGAGACTGACTTGAGCGTCGGAGGGTCTGCGCTCCTAAGGGAGCCAGCCGTTCTTACGCTTTTTCTTTATCTTGCAGGTAGACCGCACGGACCAGCGAAAAATATCCCCAAACATTTGGCGCCGTCTGTGGGATCTTTCGACTGGTTCATGCGAGAACGCCCACGACCACGCGGTTGAACGTCGGGGGCTCTCGTAACCCAAGATGGCTCCGGCGGCGAGGGGACGCAGGCGACCGAGGACCCGTGCGAGGTCTGTGCGCAGCGAACCTCCTGCTGAGACCCCCCAGCCCCATGTCCCGCTCAGTGACCAGCTCCTGGTGGAGATGTTGGCTACCCAGCGGGCCATGATGGAGGAACTGACGCGACTGCGTCAGGTCCCGGCGACCAGCCGACGATCCGGGCCGACGAAGACGGTATCTCCGGTGCGACCACCAGCTTCAACATCACGCCTGCCCACGACCTTTCCGGCTCGGCAGGCTTCCCACCGGGAACCCCCGGTCGAGAGAACGGTCGTGCGCGGGGTGCCGGAAACCCCGCTTACGAGATTGCAAAGGCTGGTGACCCAACGGTCAAGCAACAAGGCGACCTCGCGAGCAACCATCCCCCGACGTCGTGACAGAAGCGCCGATTTAGATGAATCTGAAGCGAGATCTCTGGAGAGAGATCGCGACCCGCGCCATCGGCGACGGGAGAAGGAGCCCGCGGTGGCTCTGCCACATGGAGCTCACGAGGCAACCGTCTCTCATCGACCCGCTATCGTACCAAGAGAGCCCGCGGATCGACGACAAGAAGGTCACTCCGCAGGAACCCCCTCAGGTCGCCGCGAGGGAGGGCCCCGAGGGAGCGTACATGACCGCATAGGGCCTGCGCAGCCACCTTTGGGAGCTTTCCCCGGGCACTGGCAGCGACCTGGTGCGCCTGTAGATCTGTTGGAGGATCTTACCGCTCATGGGGGAAGTTCGCCCTTCACGAGCGAGGTGCACCAAGAAGGTTTCCCTCACCATTGGACCCCGCCCAAGTTTGTACTGTTCGATGGATCGCAAGATCCAGTCGACTATCTCTTGGCTTACCGGAAGCTGTTATTTTTTCGGGACCAAGACCATGTCTTGTGCCGGGCTTTCCCGAGTAGCTTGACGGGCTCGGCGTTAAACTGGTTCCACAAATTGCCATCGGGCACCATTCCAGACTTCCCTACTCTCTCCAGATTGTTTCTGGAGCAGTACCGCTGCAACAGGCAACCCCCTAAGAGGATCGAGTCCCTCTTCACCTTGGCCATGGGAGCCCGCGAAACCCTTCGAAGCTTCGCGACGCGTTTTCGAAGCGCCTACCTCGCTCTGGAGGACGCGGTCGGCCAAGATCGCACGACGGTGAGCGCTTTCCGGAACGCCCTCCCCGAGGGAAGCAAACTTCACGATGCACTGGTGATCAAGGATCCCCGCACGATGGTCGAGCTCTTCGCCCTTGTCCAGCAACACATCAAGCTTGAAGATACGGTGTTAGACCGGAAAGGGAAGGCAGTTGAGCAGCGACCTCTGCCGGCTCTGCGACCTCTCGTTGTTAAAGCCGTAGAGAGACGGGAGGCACCCCCGGTGGTACCTTTGCCCGGACCGCCTGCAGCTCTTGTAGTGCAACCCGCTGAAGTCCCCGTGGTGGTCGCTGGAAGGCCGGCGAACTGGCGCCTGCCTCTGGGACCCGGGGAGCGGGATTTCATCGTGCTAACCCACTCGCCAGGGCAAGTCTTTCACCAAATCCGGAATGAACCTTTTTTTCAGTATCCACCACCCCTGCAGGTCGGGGAGCCCGGCTCTACCGACAATACGTGGCGGTGCGCCTTTCATCGCAGTCCCGGGCATCACACTAACAGATGCCGGGCTCTGAAGAACCACCTGGAGGATTTGGTCGCCCAAGGCCATTTGGATCAGTTCATCTCGCCCCCAAGGAGATTCGAAGTGACCCCCGCGCGAGCTCCTCGAGAAGGAGACCGCCCGGGGCCCGCTGAGCCCGCTCTGCCTCCACCTCCCCCGGGAGGGCCGACGGTCTGTCACACTATCAGCGGGCGCCTGAACGGCCCGAGATCCAGCAACGAGGTTCGTCGGCAAGTTAGAGAGATAGAGCGGGCTCAGAAGGTATTCTCTGTTTCCCTAACCTCTGAATTGCTCCAAACACCAAGGGTGGAAGCCCGAGACTTCATCTGGTTCTCGAAGGAGGATATGGCTGGGGTTGTCACCCCCCACAATGATCCCCTCGTCATACGCCTTATGATGGCGAACATCGAAGTAAGGCGGGTCCTGGTTGACCCAGGAAGTGCCGTAGACATCCTGTTCTTATCGGCCTTCCAGCGAATGGGATTGAGACAAATCGATTTGTCTCCCTCAACGGGCTCGCTCAGCGGTTTCACCGGCGAGGTCGCCAAGGTGGCAGGGGAGATAACCCTCACCGTAACGGCGGGCCCGGAGGTACGTCAAGTCCGCTTCGCGGTGGTGGATGGGCAGTCCGCTTTCAACGCCATCCTAGGGCGACCTTGGTTGAGACAGATGAAAGCGGTGTCCTCGCCTAATCACCAGGCCCTCAAGTTCCCCACCGATAGAGGGGTCGTGGTAATTCGAGGAGACCAGGTCGCTGCTACCAGGTGCGAGCAGGACGTCTTTCACCTCATAGATGTGGAGGTCGCTGAGGCCAAGAGGCCCGCGCCCTCCTAGCAATTAGCGCCCACCTCAAGCGGGCTCCCTCAAAGCCCGAGATAGGTCTCTTTGCTTAAATCCCCGACTTCACCCCCGGGTGGGAGCGGTGTGGATCTTGAGCTCGAGGAGAAAGGTCGCCTGTCGGGATCCCAGAGAGGAAGTTTTCCCGTTGCCGAGCCGCTGCGAGAAGTCAACATCGGTGGTGAGGACGGACCGACGATCGTCCATCTCGGGACCTCGCTAACCAAGGGCGAGGTCCTGGCCATAACCAACGTACTCAGGGAATACCGTGATGTATTCGCCTGGAGCTTCGCGGACATGCCAGGGATTGACCCGGAGGTCGCCTGTCATCGTCTGCACACCATGAAAGAATTCCCACCTGTCAAGCAAAAAGCTCGGCACATACCGGCTGCAAAGTCCACTACAGTGGCGGCGGAGATAGATAAACTAGAGCGAGCTGGCTTTATACGCGAGGCGCACTTCCCCGAGTGGATCTCTAATATCGTGGCAGTACCCAAGAAGAGTGGGGCGGTCAAAGTGTGCATCGACTTCTACGACCTTAACAAAGCATGCCCGAAGGACGGATTCCCCCTTCCGCGAATAGGCGCGCTGGTCGACGCAGCTGTCGGGTTTCGGGCCTTATCCTTCATGGACGGGTATTCGGGGTATAACCAGATACCTCTCCACGTCGAAGATCAGGAGAAGACCGCTTTCTATTCTGGGGCGGGCTACCAGAAGCTTTTCTGCTATCGGGTAATGCCGTTTGGACTGAAGAACGCGGGAGTGACCTACCAAAGGTTAGTCACTCAGATGTTTAAAGATCAGATCGGCAGAAATGTCGAGGTTTATGTAGATGACCTCCTGGTAAAGAGTCGAGAGCGAGAGGGGCATGTTGCCGATCTCCGCGAAATCTTCGAAGTATTGAGAAAGTACCAAATGAGGCTAAACCCGGCAAAGTGCGCCTTTGGGGTGACTTCTGGGAAATTCCTAGGGTACCTGGTCACCCACAGGGGGATCGAGGCCGACCCTGGGCAAATCCGAGCACTTGTCGAAATGCCCGCACCAAGAACCCGGCAGGAAGTCCAGAGATTGAGCGGGCGAATCGCCGCACTAAATCGGTTCATCTCCAAATCCTCTGATAACTGCCGACCTCTTTTCGAGCTACTTCGAAAAGAAGTGAGCATTTGTTGGGATGAAAAGTATGAGCGCGCTTTTCAAAAGATCAAGGACTATCTGGCAAGCCCGCCAATCCTAGCGGCACCAAAAGATGGCGTCGAGCTTGGCGTATATCTTGCAGTCACGGAAAATGCGGTGAGCGGGGTCCTCGTGGTGGAAGCAGCGAAGGTGGAGCGGCCTGTTTATTTCGTAAGCCATACAATGCTCCCTGCCGAGCTCCGGTATCGACCAATCGAGAAGGTCGCATTAGCCTTGGTCCTTACCGCAAGAAAACTCCACCCCTACTTCTCGGCGCACACTGTCAAGGTCATCACGGAACACCCTTTGAAGAGCGCGCTCTCCAAACCCTCGGTAGCCGGTAGGCTGTATCGATGGTCCGCCGAGCTCGCCGCCTATGGTTTGGAGTATGTCCCTCGAGTTGCTGTCAAAGGGCAGGTTCTCGCCGATTTCTTGGCGAACTTCCCCATAGAAGAACCGGTCCAGTACCAGGAGGATGAGCCAATTGAGGCACACCCTGGGAAGGCGAGGTTCTTGGACAACCATAGCAAGCCTCCTCCAACTAAGCATTCAGAGATAGCAGGCTGGGAACTATTCATCGATGGATCCTCCAACGCTTCGGGAGCAGGGATCGGGATCACACTAATCACTCAGGCGATACTCCTCGAAAAATCAGTCCGGCTGGATTTCGCTGCCACCAACAACGAAGTAGAGTACGAGGTACTGCTTGCCGGACTAGAGCTCGCTCAAGAAGTAGGCGCCAAACGGTTGAAGGTCTTCAGCGACTTCCTGCTGATCATTTGTCAAATCAACGGAGATTATGCCTCTCGGGATACGCGAATGGCGGGCTACGTGGATCTGGTAAAAGGCAAGGCCGCGGAGTTCGAAAAGATCTCCTTCGAGCAAATTCCGCGAGCCGATAACAGGCGAGCTGACGCGTTGGCAAATGCCGCCTCCCTGCTAGGAGGATCGGAAGCTCGCCAGATTTTTATCGAAGTCCAAAGTCAGTCCCGGCTCCAAATAGCAGAGCCCGCTGTTAACCAAGTATCGGCCGATGTGTCACCTGGCGGATGGATCGCGCCTATTATTCGTTTTCTCCTAAAAGGCGAGCTCCCGGAAGACAGAGAAGAAGCTCGGCGAATGGAGAAGTGCGTTGGTCGCTATCTCATTCGTTGGGATCGTCTTTTTAGGAAATCCTTCGGCGGGCCAAATCTTCGTTGCGTCGAGTACCCCGAAACCGAAGAAGTTTTAAATGGCATTCACTCTGGCGAGCTGGGGAATCATGCCGGCGGGCGGTCTCTGGCTGCGAAAGTCCGGAGGCAAGGATATTGGTGGCCCACTCTAGAGCAAGATGCCTTGAAGGTCGCTCAAAGCTGCATCCAATGCCAGAAGCACGCCACGACAAATCATATGCCCGCAGAAGAACTGCATCCTCTGGCGAGCCCCTGGCCTTTCCAACAATAGGGGCTAGACATTATGGGACCTTTCCCCGTATCAGCCCGGCAAAAGAAATTTATCTTGGTGGCTACGGGCTACTTCACCAAATGGGTGGAAGCGGTCCCGCTAGCTAAGATAGGTGAAAAGCAGGTGAAAGACTTCCTTTGGAAGAACATCTTCTGCCGTTTTGGTCTGCCCCGAGTACTCATCACCGACAACAGCCGATAGTTTGACAATCACTTGATCAGAAACTTTTGTGCTCAGTACGGAGTCGACCTAAGGTTTTCCTCTCCGAGGTACCCTCAAAGCAACGGGCAGGCGGAAGCTACAAATCGTGTAATCTTAGACAACCTCAAGAAAAGGTTGGACGGAAAGAAGGGATTGTGGGAGCAGGAGCTCAAAGGCGTGCTGTGGGCATACCGAACCACTCCACGTTGCTCAACTAACGAGTTGCCTTTCAACCTCGCCTACGGGTGTGAAGCTGTATTGCCCATAGAAGCCAAGCTGCCTACTGAAAGAAAGTTCGCGGCAGATGAGGTCGACAATGACGATCTGCTCGCCGACTCCCTCGACCAGCTCGAAGAACGACGAGAACGCGCCAACCTGCATCTCGCCGGGTACAGACAGGAAATGAAGCGCGCATACGACAAAAGAGTCCGCCATCGAGCGTTCAAAGCCGGTGATATGGTGATGAGAAAGGTGTTCGCAAACACACAGGAGCCTAACGCAGGGAAGCTCGCGGCGAACTGGGAAGGCCCCTATATAGTACGTGAAGCACGAGGCTCGGGGGCTTACCAATTGATGACCGCTGAGGGCGACCTGTTAGAGCGACCTTGGAATGCCTTGCACCTCCGAAAATTTTATGCATAAGACCAGTGGTTTTTTGTAAGTCATTTTCTGAAGAAGTTATGAATGAACGATGGCGGTTTCACCAAAGAATTCAGCCCGGAAGCTCGGCGTAGCAAGAGCACGCATGTTCTACGGAAAAGGACAGTCCGCCGTTGTGCGGACTTAAAGCAAGACCGGGATCCTCAGAGGCCACCAGTAGGCGACCTTGAGATTCCCGGGGCAGTCCGCCGTTGTGCGGACTTAAAACAAGACCGGGATCCTCAGAGGCCACCAGTAGGCGACCTTGAGATTCCCGGGGCAGTCCGCCGTTGTGCGGACTTAAAGCAAGACCGAAATCCTCAGAGGCCGCCAGTAGGCGACCTTGAGATTCCCGGGGCAGTCCGCTGTTGTGCGGACTTAAAGCAAGACTGGAATCCTCAGAGGCCGCAAATGAGCAACCTTGAGATTTCCAGGGTAGTCCGCTGTCTAGAGGACTCAAAACCTCACCAGGATCCTTCGCTTTCACCTGACATGAACAGAAGCATCCTGGCGCGAACTAGGGAAACTTTAGAAGGGCGACCACCCTTTCAGGTAGCCCGAACTTTCCTTGGTAACCCCTCTAAGTGCATGACCAATGAACAGGACCTTCGGGGGAATTTAACCGGCAGGGGGCAGCTAGCACTTATTAGTTTCCTTCAAAAATAAAAATGATTTAAGTCTCTGAGTGTAGGGAAATTTTTTGAAATTATTTGGTTCGCTTATCGTTTTCCGGGCTCAGAGATTATATTGAGTTTTTAGCGAGCATGCCGAGTTTTTCGTTTGCATATACTTTAAAATAAAATGGTTGAATCGAATTAGTTGCCTCGCCCGGGGTATGACCCTCAAGGCCGCTGCGAAAGGTTTTGAAGAAGACTCATGAGCGGACTCGCAGAAAGAAAGAAAAGAAACACAGAAGAATAAGGTACAGAGGCGGGCTCAAAAAGATGAAGATTTTATTGATCAAAACGAAACGTTACAAAATTTGCGAGCTTAAGGCTTGCTGGGCTCCGCCCCGCTGTCATCTCCTCGGTGTCGTTTCTTCGACCTCTCGGTCTTGTATTTTTCCACAGCGGCCAAGGCGCCCTTCTTGAGGAGATCGTCCAGCTGAGCTTGGAGGCGACCTTGTTGAGCCCGAAGGCCTTCGGCGTGCGTCTCCTTCAGAGCGGCGATCTCTGTCTTCAGAGCAGCGACCTCACCCTGAAGTTCAGCCGCCTCCTTCCTAGCGGTCTCCCTGGCGGTCACAGCCTCGTCCTGCTCCGCCGTGGCCTTTCGGAGGTCGTCGGAGGTCTTGAGCTGGGCCGTCTCTAGCTCAGCCATGCCCGACACGAGGGTCGCCACCCTCTGCCGAAGCTCCTCCGCCTCTTTCAGCGCCGCGACGTGCGAAGCCCACTGGAGCTCGTGAATGTGCTCATCCACCTTGCGCTCGGACCCCCGAAGGGAATCGTCGAACAAGGCGGCCAGCGCTTTCCCGGCCCCAGCGACCTCCGTGGCCAGTGCCTGGCTCTGTTTCTCCGCCTGTATAAGGAAGATGAAAAAGTTAGCAAAAAATAACATTTTGGCGTAGGGGTAGAGAGAGCGAGAGGTACCTCGGCCAGGCGTTCGCTAATGGAAGCGAAGGGGGCTCGGGCGAAGACGTTGCGGCCCAGCAGCTGCCGCACGTAGTAGGGCGCCCTCCCCTCTTCCGCAGAGGAGCCCGCGCTGGGACCCCCCGGAGCTTCGGTAGGAGGTGGCACACCGGGAGAAGGAGTGGGGGCTGACACCTCTCCCGGGCGAGCTCCGGCTCCTGGCGGGCTCGGAGGGTCCGCTCTGGATCCTTTGGCCTCCGACTCCGAGCTGGAGGACTCGGAGTCGGAGCCAATGTCTACAAAGCTAGGGGACCTGTAGACCAGGTCCCCCAGGCCCTGCTGGGAGCCCGCTCCCTCCTGGCCCCCTGCAGGAGGCGAGGCCAGAGGGACGGGTGCTGGAGCTGCTGGCGGCGAAGAGGTCGCAGCGGTGGCGATGGATTCGCCCTGCTGGACCCCTACCCCGGCGGCGGGAGGTGGAAGCTCCTGCCCGCTCGGTCCCGCCCCTGGTGCGGGAGCTGATGGAGCCGGGGGCTTCTCCACTTGGGCGGAAGCGGCAGGCTCCGTCCGGGAAGGTTGAGGGGCGGGCTCTTCCTCCTCGGAGCCCGGTGCCTCCTCCTCGGAGTCCGTCCAATCGGGCTCCGAGTCCAAGCCCGCCTCCTCCAGTGCTTTTCGCTGCAGCTCCGCCTGGGCGTTCGAAGGCACGGGCCTCGCGCGCTTGGCCTTCTTCTTCCCGCGGCCTTCCATTTCCGGCGTCATCATTGCCACACGGAGAGGGACTGTCAGATCGCCTGGGAAGTGGCCCATGAGTATTCGAGCCATCCCGGATTCGACCTCCGCCATGGATAGCAGGAGTTCGACGTTCGGATCGTCGGGCTCGAGGAATTGAAGCTTGCGATGGATAGTGGGGATCGGGGTGGATGGCTGACCTGTGCCGGCGTCCGGGCGGGGAGGTGGTGGAGGTGCGGAGGCCGCTTCCTAGCGGAGCATCTCAATTGTGTCGGGGTCGTTGAGGCGGATGGGCGAGGCTCGCCTCCGGATCACCTTCTTGCGGGGGTTACCCCCCGAGCTCCCTGCCCCCTTGCTGGTCCCTTCGACGGGAGGGAGGCCGTCCTTCTTCTTCCGGACGACCTTCTACTTGGGCAGAATCGCGCCGGTCTTCCCGTCCTTCAGTTGGAAGGCGAAGTCCGGGGCGGTGATCTTCTCCGGGGTTCGCCCACCGAGGTAGTGGAGGAACGCCTCGTCCAGAGATCGCTCCCGATCGGGCGCGATGCACTTCTTCTTCCCCGCCCGGAAGAAGGAGATCTCCCGGAAGACCGCCATCGCGGGAACCCCGGGGTGAGCCGGAACTCCGCTGTGCCGCCCGCGCCAGTCGCCGACCGCCACGAAAGGATAGTCCTTCCAGTGGCGGTCCTTGCTCTCGATGGTGGAGAAGGGGAGCACCTCGCCAGGCCGCCCGCGCGAGGTAGAAGTAGCCGCAGCCCGTGGTGCTGAAGACCGGCCCGGGTTTGAGGAGCCACTTTTTGAGCAAGTAGCTCAGTGGGATCCTCACCTTCAGGGCAGTCTCCAGCTGGGACAGCCCGTAGAGTATCCCCCAGGAGTTTCCTGAGAGTTGGGCGGGGCAAAGCCCCGTCAACTCCAGGAGCTCCCCGGCGAGATGACTCAGGGGGAACCGCAGCCCGGACCACAGCAGCCCGACAGAAGCTTCTGTGCCCTGGGGCGGCCTCCCCGTGAGTGGCATCTCGGTGACGAGGATCTCCCGAGGGAGATCGATCGCTGCCCGGATATTGTCCCCAACGGGCACCCCAACGGGGTTTTGCAGCCAGACCACCGCTTTCTCAGCGGCGGGCTCAGAAGCTTGGGCGGCAGCAGCAGCAACAGTAGCAGCGACATCGGCAGCGGAGGCCATGAGGGAAAAAGGAAGAGCGAGCTAACAAGAAATCGGGGAAAAAGGAAGAGCGAGCTAATAAGAAATCGGGGAAGAAGGGAGAGCTGTTTCTTGTTTGCGCAGAAGGGAAATACCCCCCCTATCTCCTATTTATAGGCAGGCGAGAGGCGGGTGAATCGGGCCGCAGTTAATGCCCGAGCACGCCCTGCGAGGCAACGTGACGGTTGTTGAAGCGACAGCTCGCTTCTTTCCAGTAACGAAGCGCCACGTGGGCCATGCGTGGAAAAGGCTGCGCCGGCGCCGGCGCTGTCCTTTACTGACAGAAAGAGGAGCAAATGAGAAGGAGACACGTGTCTCACGCCGATCGGGATCTCATGATGAGATTCATTGTATCGACATCGAGCCTCGCACCGCATTTAAGATGAAGCGACCGGCGGAGATTTGGAGCGATACCCCAGTCACAAGATCGCCCGCGGCAGGTGCCCGAAGCTCGCCCGAAGCAGACCCTGGCCGCGTGTGGCACGCTCGCACCGGAAGGAGATCGCTCGTGGCTGATGCTCCCAGCTCGCCCAGCGTTTGTGAAATACTGGGTGTCAAAACTCTCGACGCAGATCGCCCACGGCAGGTGCCCGAAGCTCGCCCGAAGCAGACCCTAGCCGTGTGTGGCACGCTCGCACCGGAAGGAGATCGCTCGTGGCTGATCCTCCCAGTCCGCCCGGCGTTTGTGAAATACTGGCAATCAAAACTCTCGGCGCAGACCGCCCATGACTGGTGCTCCCAGTCCGACCGGTGTGTGCAATAAAGCTCTTGAGCAAGCGTCAAGCTTCCTTGGTCGCTCCCTCAGGAGGGGGTAATGTTGGGGGTAGCTGAAACCCGTCCAAGAGTTGGGACCCTTATCCGTATGAGCCCGCCCCTAGCTCCACGCGCTCGCAACCAGTTCGCCCTTGCCTGTGGATCTCATAGACCCCAGGATTCCAAGGGACGGGGAACTCGCCCAGGAGCTCGCCCCCCCCCCCCCCCCCCCCCCCCCCGTGCTCACCAAATCATCTGAACAGGGAGCGAGATCCACATTGGGCTGAAGGGACCTTTGTGCATCTTAGTACAACACATCTAGGCTCGGTAAATTGCTTAGACAAAGAGCTCGCTCAGGAGCTCGCCCAAGCTCGCTCAGGAGCTCGCCAAGCTCGCACACGAGTTCGCTTGTAGTGGTAGCGGGAGTTAGACTGTCATGCATACAAAGACATCGGCACCACAGGCGCCACCAGCTCGCGCAGGAGCTCGCCCCCCAGTTCGCCCAGGAGCTTGCTAGGCCGCTTCCGTTACCGAAGAGGTCGCCCCCCCTGGAGCCCGACTCTTGGCAATAGGAAGAAGATAGCAGGTCAACAACTCGCACAAGAAGCTCACCAAGACCCCCCTATTTATCGAAGAGGTCGCTCCTACGAGGTCCGACTCTTGATAGATATGAAGGGGAAGGGGGAACAATGAAGGGCGAGCTCGCCTTTGCTTCCTCCCCGAGGTCGCCCCAGTGAAGAAGCATAAAGGCTCCCAGGTGTCGAAACCCCACTGAAGCTACGTGGACAATTGTAGTCCACGGAAGCTCGCCTGAATCGGTTAGATGCTCTCCCCCACTCAAACCGCCTGGCAGGCTAGGCGACAAAGAATGTCAGGGGCGCGAGTTCCAAAGACCGTCAGAGACCCACGCGAGCCAGAACGTGGGGATCCAGAAGGTGCGGGAAGGTGCCACCACGTGTTGCACTCCGATAGGTCGCAAATGTCTAAATATGCCTACCCCCAGGCTCCAAAGTACAGGTTCGAAACCTTCATCCCTACCACTTTCGTCCACTATAGCTCGCCGTTGAGCACCTGCGACTGACTTGAGCGTCGGAGGGTCTGCGCTCCTAAGGGAGCCAGCCGTTCTTACGCTTTTTCTTTGTCTTGCAGGTAGACCGCACGGACCAGCGAAAAATATCCCCAAACAGGTATAATGGTCATAAAAAAGTCGACGCCAGTATATTCGGCTCTGATCCTGATCCGGATATGTTTTCTGCTAATCAAGGGATGTGGTTACAACTAAACCACCTAATCATAGACTTTACATTAAACGAAACTTAAACTTGTTCTGCAGGCAATACATACTCTCCACCAAGGACCTCAGACCAATTCTCCCTTTTTTTTATTCATGACATGGTATCAGAGCGGGACTGATCCTCTCCAAGCGTCATCATCGTGTATCGAGATCCGACCTTTGATGAGCTCGACTCTACCCTCTATCCTCGAGCTCAGCCCTCCCCCCTCGAGGTTTCAGATCCTCTTTCTCAATCCCCTCAAGATCATCTCTTATCTTATCGGATCCTCTCCGATTGATGATCTTTAGCACCTTTGTGCCCTATGATTCAGCCATGTCACCTCGATCTCCGATCTTAAACCTCAGTTTAGGTAAGCTTTTAACAAACCGGATCTCTACAGATCTCGAGCTGTTGAACCCTTGAGCCCCTGTGAGCCAGATCTCCATAGATTTCAAGCCCCTACAAGCCTTGGTCCACCAGCCTCCTTTGTAGACTATATCTCTAGTCGTTCGAGCCTTTGCGAGCAGTTCGAGCTCCGATCTGACTGCTCACTGTGCTCAGGTGCTGGCTGCGTTCTCTACTAAAATCCACTCGAGATCTCTCCTCTCCAATCAATAATCGACGTCTCCCTGTGCTTTGGTGGTGGCTGCTCCATGCACGACGACCCTGCTCAGCTCTGATGAGGGGATCCAATATCAGCTATCAACGAGCTCCTCTATCCTCTCTTCATCAATCCAACTTTGTGTCCTTGTGTCCGTCCTTCGATCTCTTGCAGGCTCTCCTCGTGCGTTCAATCTCGATCTATAGTCGAGCCCTCATCCGACCTCCTTCGAATCCGCTCTCTCGATCTCATCAGATCCTCATCACCGTGTAGACACGCGGTCCTCTGCTGATGCCACCTGTTAATTGCATCCTCCTAATTCGGCTCCCTCGATCCCATCAGATCCTCCGAAGTCACGCCCCTACCGATGCCACCTGAGATCCCTCCTGCTGCCAGCCCACCTAGAGGTCCATCCCTGAGTTCCCTCCTCGTCTCCTTCGATCTCACTGATCATAGATTCAAAGAAATCTAAGACCAGGCACCTATAGCACTAATAGCAGCACCAAGGGCAAGTGGAAAGGGAACTCCCTGAGAGCAACTAGTCTATTCTGACACCCAGCAGCACCAAAGGGCACTCTAGTTGTACCAAGGGGCAAGGGCACTCGTGTGACGATCAAGATCCAATAACCAATAGCCAAGACTCCTGAGGTTGGGATGCTAAGATGGATGAGGTGAGGTGAGATGAAGTGAGGTGTACAAGTCCATGAGTTAGCCCCACATCGCTTGGAAAGAAGGAGATCATGAGCTACTTATTTAATTTCCCCTCCCAAACATAGAAGGTGTTTTTTAAAACCGTGCACCACTATGGATTTCGTAAGAACTCCGAAGTTAAGCGTGCTCGGGCAAGAGTAGTACTAGGATGGGTGACTTCCTGGGAAGTTCTCGTGCGGGCACGGGCAAAGTGAATAGAATTTTGTGTGTTTGGGGCGGATGTTACAACTCCCTAACTGCAGCTAGCCAGTTCTGGTACCCAGCAATACTAAGGGCACTCCGTGTGATCAGGTCCTCATCTGGCATTATGGATTTCCACCAAGCTCCTCCACCCTTCATCAACTTTGAGGGTGTTCTTGGTCGTCTTCCCCGAATGCACTCTGCCCGCCGATCATCTTACCTTTGTCGATCACCGACTATCTTTCGTGCGTCGCCTTTCTCCCTTGCATATGACTTCGTCGGTCACTGGCCCCTCACTATTGCTGCGATCCGAGGCCCTCGTGCAGCAAAACATAACTCACGTATTACCTCCACGGTGGAAACGGCCACCGATAAGACCGTGCAATAGAATAAATAAGCAAAATACTCAAGAAGTTCTGGCAACGATCGATCAATGGATTTACTAGTATGGAAAAAACCCGAGTATAAGAACAATTATCTCTAACCAATCCCTCATACACCCACAAAGAGATCCCCCCAAGGAAAATAGATCCCGCAATTTTACACCCCGAAGACAAGAAAAAACCCTTCCTGAAAACCCTTCGGTCTCCAATGGTTTCCTCTTCCTCTCCCTTGATGACGGCTACCTTCTAAACCCGAACCCGGGATACTCATGTGCCACCATGATCTTCTTTTTCTTCATCCTTAGGGGTCCTTTTATAGCCCCAAGTTTGTGCAAGACCTAGGATAGAAGATAGAAACAAATTCCTAAAAGTTCTCTCGAAAACCCACAAAAAACCTCAATCGAAACCGCATCCCCACGTGTCTATCCGGTGCTTGGCGCCCTAGGCGCCAGTTTCCTGTGCACGGACTCGGGCCGCCTCGAGTTGGCGCCCAGGGCGCTAGGTCCCTTTTTCACGCCCCGTCTTCGCTCCATAGCCGCTCCGTCTTCTGTTATCTTTCACGCACGAACCTTGAACCTTCTAGAGGATTTGTTTCAAGCCAACATTCTCAATAATCTCCACCTTGGCTTCAAACAAGACAAGAGCCAAAACTTGCACATGAACTTTATCTCTTTGAACTATGAATCCATCTCTAGATCGCCGTTGCCCCTTTGCCCCCGCACCGGGAGCCCAATCACCAAGCTGGGTAATTGTCCAAGTCTTTCAACTTGGCCGACCTCCTGATCAACCTTGCCCCTGAGCGTGCTCCACCTGCACTCTTGTTCTTTACTGAACATCGTGCATGTGCCGCCACTTTCCCAGCTAATATCATGATCATGGAAGCTCCACCCATCGTCCGTCAATGATCCCACCGTAAATCACGGCCCTTGATTCGCTCTGCGACGCTTCCTGCGCACATCACTCCCGAGCCATTGTCCGTCGACCAATGCTCGAATATCTTTTGCACCCTATTACACCATAGGTATGCACGCAGCTGAGTCCGCTGCCACCACGACTGTCGTTGCCTTTTTCCCGCCATCCATCGATAGCCATTGCACCATGTTAAAACCAAAGTGTGCCCGTGGCCGTGCTTGCCGCTACCGCGCTCGTCAACGCCCACATCGCCAACCAGCAATCCGTACCAATGCCCGTCAGCACCTCTACCAGTTGCTCGTCGATAATCCACATCAAGTCGGTGGCTGAACACGATGTCGTCGGCGACTCCCATGCCATCGAGGTGCTCCTTCTCGATCTAGGCACTCGCACATACGTACCGTGCCATCACGACTTTTCCACCAAGAACCGTCAAGCCGGGGAGTAGGTGCCAAGACCGCACCCTCCTCCTAGCTAATGCCTTCGGTGTCTTAAACCGCCCCGAGGGAGGAGGTGCTCGACCTCAATCTCCTCCTCGAAGCCTCCTCCGAAGATCCAAATCACTCGAAGAGCACTGGACTGTGCCTCTCCTTGTCGTGCCCTTAGCCTAGGGCATCGACCATCGTTGCCAGCAAGCTTTCCCGGGGGAGAGGTGCTATACCGCAACCTCCCTCCAGGCTTCTAGCTTCCTCCTTGGATGCCGCTCACGGGTCCTCCGTCACACCGCATGCCGCTAGTGCGTCTTAGGCCCTTTTCCTCGGTCTACCTTGATCTATGCAATCGAACTAGAGCCTCCCCGGATCACCAACAAGAAGCTTTGATACTAATAATTACTGCAATCCAAGGGCCTCGCGCAGCGGAACACGACTCACATAGTACCACCACGGTGGAAACGACCACCGACAAGACAGAGTAATAGAATAAACAAGCAAAACACCCAAGAAGTTTTGACAACGACCGATTAATGGAGTTGCTAGTATGGAAAAAACCCAAGTACAAGAACAATTGTCTCTAACCAATCCCTCATATACCCATAAAGAGATCCCCACAAGGAGAATAGATCCCGTAATCTTACACCCCAAGGACAAGAAGAAACCCTTCCCGAAAACCCTCCGGTCTCCCATGGTTTCTTCTCCTTCTCCCTTGATGATGGATACTTTCTAAACCCTAACCCGGGATACTCATGTGCCACCATGATCGTCTTTTTCTTCATCTTTAGGGGTCCTTTTATAGCTCCAAGTTCGTGCAAGACCTAGGATAGAAGATAGAAACAAACTCGATCCTAAAAGTTCTCTCGAAAACCCATGAAAAATCGCAACCGAAACCACGTTCCCGCGTGCCTATCTGGTGCCTGGTGCCCTGGGCGCCAGTTTCCTGAGCACGGGCCCGAGCCATCTTGGGTTGGCGCCTAGGGCGCCAGGCCCTTTTTCACCCCGTCTTCACTCCGTAGCCGCTCCGTCTTCTGCCATCCTTCGTGCACGAACCTTGGACCTTGTAGAGGACTTGTTTCAAGCCAACATCTTCAACACTTACACAATGCCTCTCTCATTGTCTATGCCTTCGTCGGGGGCCGACTCTCTCCGGCCAATACTCTGCCTCCCGCACCATCGAGACACTGTGTCGCTCGCCGAGTCCCTCCTTTGAGGGTGTTCTCGGACCTACCCCTACGACTAGTCCTACTGGTGTGGCCTGTACTTCTCTGGTTCCTCCTGGCACTATAGCTGCCTCTCCTGACTAGGGCTGCAAATAAACCAAGCTGTTCATGACTAGTAGCTCGAGGACAAGCTTGGTAAAGGCTCATTGAGCTTGTTCGATTACTATTTTCCCAAGCCTAGAGTTTAGGCTCGCTTAATAAACAAACCAAGCTCAAACATACTAAATCTCGACTCGGTTGGGCTTGTGAATATGTTCGTTTAGGGATCGTGAGCAAGCTCATGAATAGGCTTGTGAATAAGTTCATAAAAGGTATGAATATACTAAATCTATATAGTCTAAGTTTTGACTATAGATAGAGTTCACGAAAAAGCTATATAAGAGCTAGTTCAAGTATGCTCATTTATTAAACGAGCCAAGCTCAAACAGACCAAATCTCATCTCGGCTCGATTACTAATCAAGCCAAGTCCAAGCTCGAACAACCAAGCTTTTAACCAAACTAAGATCAAGCAGACCAAAGCTCAGTTTGACTCGGCTCGGCTCGTTTGCAGCCCTATGTACTCTCGACTGACTTCGGCTCCTCTAGTAGCAATCGCTCAGCTCCAGGTTCATTTTGAGATCACCCAGCTCCAGCTTTGCATTGACCAACAATCTGCCTCCAATGATTATGCTCTCTTTGCTAGGCAACTTACATATGCCACTTGGCTCCTAGACTCTAGGACCTCACACCGGCCCCCAACGATTCTGTGCTCACCACCTGCTAGTCTACACCGTACCTCCCACCGATCTAGATTGTTAATGGTTCTCTCATAGCCATCAAGTAGTCTGGGTCCATTACTACTATTCTCAGATACTACAGGGTGCCTCTCTCTTTCTTCTGTGTTTCACATTCCACAGCTTTGCATAAACCTCAGTTCCATTAGCAGCTTGTGAGACTCTGGATATAGAGTTACTTTTGACTCCTCTTCTTATGTCGTGCAAGATCCTCGTACATGACGTGTGACCGGTTAGGCCCATAGGGTAGGTAGGTTGTACCACCTTGAGTACCCTCACCTTTCCACTCCACCTTCTGGATTTTTATGGGGTTGTCACTTTTGATGCCGATATGTGGTATCGATGTTTGTGCCACAAATCTTCCCTCGAAGACTTCTGTATTCTTGTATTTCGAAAGAGACCAAAGTGCAACAACCATGATACTCCTAGTGGGGAGAAGGAGGTATGTTGGCTATTGTAGTGATCCCAAGAAGTGTACCAATCTCTCATGGATCTGATGGTTCCCAGATGTATGTGTTGTGACGATAAAGCTTTCAGTAAGGTTCAACCTTTGGGCATGTGAATAAGGCATGGTTCAAATTCTCCTCTACCATGGTGCATCTAAAACATAGTGAGATCAAGTCCATTCCTCTGTGATTGAACAAGGATTTGGTCGGGATTCACCCAAGAACAGCCTTCCAAACAAAGGTCAACGTTCAAGGTTGGGCATGACACTTCTACAAGGACTTCCATGAGGGAAAATCATGCTCGGTATTTGAGTCATTATTGCCCAAGAGCTCCACATTAGCATTCTTTTCCTTATAAGCGAGTGTAAGAACTTTCTTAGTGGAGAAGGTAGAGGAGTTGTTAGAGCCTCACAAGCATTTGGTCATCGTGTTAGCCATCATAACCGGAGTCTAAGTAATGCGGGCAACATTAGCGCACCCAAAGAGTTGACAGATGAGATTCACATTGCATTGGCTCCTGTCGTCCAATAGGTCCCTGACAAGTGGATCTGGGCACAGGAGACAGGGTCTAGGGGCATAGGGATTTTTGTCAAAGGAGCCGGGATGAGTCATGACATTCTCATCATATAAAGGTCAAAATTAGGATAAATTAATCCAAATTTGAGTTGTTTGTAAATAGTTGGTACACCATCAAAAATGACTTTCCAAGCCCTGGAACAATTTCTGGCTTTAGGCCACTCCCAGGGGTTGCAACCCACCTTGTATTTATCCCTCACAAAGGAACACCATAAGCCATTACCCCCCTGAGATTTGTTCAGATGCCTTCTTCCCCATCAAAGCCTTGCGCAAGGGGTCAAATCTCCTAATACCAAGCCCACCAGCGGCTAAAGGGTGACACATCATTTTCCAACCACCAGATGGATCCCATGATTGGTCGAGTTGTGTTTCCATAAGAAAGATTGCAAGACCTTCTCGATTACGTTGGTGCTCCTTTGAGGGACCCAGGAGTAAAAAGAGCAAAAATGGGGAGAGATCATGTGCCCAGGAAGGACATTTTCTTTTCCTTCCACCCTCTTAATTTCTTGGTGACTTTGTTAAGGTTATCCTCGGCCTGTCTATTTGCAAGAATTCACTTACCCCACACCGTGACTCCCAAGTAGCAGAATGGCTCGAAAGCCTCCTTGAAGCCTATTCTTCTAGTGATAAGTGTGCGATATTTATGGTAAACACTTCGAGTCTTCGCCCAAAGATAATAGAAGACTTCTCGTTATTCACCTTTTCCCCATAAAAGCAAAGCAACAGTCTAAGATAATGTTCTAAAGGGTGTCACATTGAGTTAGGCTAGCTTGGGCAAAGATCAAAAGGTCATCTGCCAAGGCCAAGAAAGGGATCCCCTTTTTGGAGTGGGTCTGATCCTGCTCAGTTTGCCTTGCATATGGTTATCTGCAATGCTGCGATTGGGAACTCCGAACCCAACAAGAAAAGGTAGGGGGGAAGTAGATCCCCTTGGCGTATGCCTCTAGAGGCAGTAAACCAACAGGTCGGGGCCAAGACCCATTGATGAGAATGGAAAAGGATGGCTCTGGAATACAGTTTAGGACCCACCTAGTCCATTTTATGGAAAAGCCAAATTTGTCAAGGACCTCCATAGACAGTCCCATGTCATACGATCATATGCTTACTCCATATCGATCTTGATAGCCATGGAACAATTATTGATGTTATTTAGTGGGCCAAAGCTTTGAGGGAGGTATTCAATCTAGAGGGGGCTTTTTTTTTCTCTGCTCATGGTGGCTTATCTCAATAGATGACTCTTGGCCGTAGAGGCCTTTCTCTCCCAAGGAGGATAGGCCTTGTGGAAAATTCCCCCACAGGTACTCCTAAATCCGGGGTCCTCATACCTGCCAAAATTCATGGAAATCTCCCATGAGTCGGTTCTCCTTTGGGGCGAGACTTGTGCACGTTGAAGGAAATATCAGAGTGGCACATCTATCCAGCCATGGTGGCGGCTATCGTTGATGAAGACGTGGAGGTAATGACTGTGTGTACCCTGACGAACTTACCGGGGGCTATAACTTCATCACGGGTCGACCACGAACTTACCGGTAGCCGTAACTTCGTCATGGGTCGGCCAAGCGCGAAGCGAAGAAGAAGGCGAATGCGAAGTTACCGGAAGCCGTAACTTCGTCACGGGTCGGCCATGCGCGAAGCGGAGGAGAAGGCGAACTTACCGGTAGTCGTAACTTCGTCGCGGGTCGGCCACACGCGAAACGGAGAAGAAGGCAAACACGAAGTTATCGGGAGCCGCAATTTCGTCGCGGGTAGGTCGCGTGTTAAAATAGAGGCAGAGGGGGTCCAAGCTCCCCCCCTGGCCGGCCGTGCGCTAAAATAGAGGCAGGGGAGTGTCCAAGTCCCCCCCTCCCCTGGTCGCTAAAACAGAGGTAGGGGGGTCCAAGCTGCCCCCCCACCCCCACACTGGCCGGTCGCGCGCTAAAACGGAGGCAGGGGGGGTCCAAGCTCCCCCCCCTGGTCGGCCGTGCGCTAAAATGGAGGCAGGGGGGGTCCAAGCTCCCCCCCCCCACCCTGGTCGGCCGCGCATTAAAGCCAGGGGGGGAGTCCAAGTCCCCCCCCCCCCCCCCCCCCCCCAACGGGTCGGTCGCGCTTTATAATGGGGAGAGGGGGGAGTCCAAGTCCCCCCCTATGGAGGTCGGCCATGCATTAAAATGGAGAGAAGGGCGACGGTTGAACCCGAAAATCTCGGGCGCACAGCGGTTACGGGGTGCAGCCCACACTCCCGAGAATCCCTGCAGAAGTTACCGAGTGCCGACCGCGCGCCATGTCCCCACCACACCGGCGGTTGAGTGCTTTGCGGAGGCACGTCGTCAACTCGTCCCGCGCGGAGCGCTCCAACCGTCATCGCGACACTATAAAAGGGGACCTACCCTGTAATAACCGGTAAGTTTGATTTCGGGGCAGCCAATTTTATTACTATTATATTGTTGCTAAACTGATTTCGCATTTATGATTGTCGATGGTGTGTGTTTAAACATGAGTAGGACCGGGCAGTGAGCCCCGGGTCCGGGTCGCGAGGCAACGATGAAAGGAATGCAATCGGTGCTTGAACGTGTGTACTATGATTCACTGCAAATATTTTATCCTTTATGTATTTTAATTTATATTATAAGTATTAGTGGCAAGTCAGTCGGACTCGCTGAGGTGCGCGTGCCAACGTGTCTCAGCACGGCACATGTTTGAGTTAGAGTCGAACTGACGGTTACAAGAGATAGAAAAAAAAAAAAAAGTTTTTGAAATCTAAAACCCAAGAGCCGACTCTCTCTCTATCTCTCTCTCTCTTAATCCCAAGCCCACACCAAACCCCAAACCCCAACCCAAACCCAACCCCAGCCCCAGCCCCAGCCCGTCTTCCTCTCTCTCTCTCTCTCTCTTCTCTCCCACTCTCACCCGATCTGTCTTCTCTCTCCCGGATCTCCCCCATCTCTCTCTCGGATCCATCCCCCTCTCACCCGATCTCTCCCCCCTATACCCTACCAGGCTACTAGCCGCTCCCCTCTACCAATCCCGTCGCCCCCCTCTCCCGTCACCTCTCCCCTTATCCGATCCCCCAAAATCCGGCCCGAATCCCGCCGGTTCAGTCGGCCGCCGCCCCCCTTTTCCCCCTTTTTAAAACCCTAACCCGACCCTCTCCCCCTTCCTCAGCCCAACCCCCTCTCCGATCCCTCTCTTTCCTCTCCTTCGATCCCTCTCCCTTGGTGGCTGCGCGCAGCCGGCCGGAGTGGAGGCTGCCGGCGCCGGAGAGGAACAACCGGCTAGAGGAGCCGCTGCCACCGCCCCCCCAATCCCTCACTCTCGATCTCCCTCCTCCTGTGGTGTGCTGCGTGCGCGGCCGGAGAAGGAGCCGGCCGGCCGGAGGAGGAGCTGCCGAAGCCGACTTTTTTCCCCAGCACTAGGTCAGCCTCTTCTCCTCCCCCTTCCTTTCCTTTTCCGCTTTGGTTCTGTTAAGACTGGCCTTACCCCCCTCCTTTCCTTTTGGCTTCGTTGAGAATGATCGTAGCCGCCTCTTTTGCCCCTTCTTCCCATGCCGCGGCCATGGCCGCCCGCCATGTGGCCGGCGACTGTGCAACCAACGGAGCCTGACCAAGTCCGGCCAGGCCCATGGACTAACAGCCACCTGCCGAACCAGCCGACAGCCCCCTCCCCCTTTGCCCCTCTTTCTGCTGAGACTGCATCGGCCGGAAGGCTAAAGGCTAACTATAATGTGGCCTCCGACCACCCCGAGCTCCGGTGACCTCCTCTTTCCTTTTTCTTCCGTGCACCACGATCGGCCACCCCGGTCTGGTACTCCGCACCCCGTGATCTTTTTTTATCTGTAGTATCACTCTATGGCCGACATTCGTGTGTAGATCCTCCCCGACTGGTGACGAAGCGATCGGAATCCAACCCGAGTCAACCTTGTGGTGGTCTTGGACTACGGAGTTCGCCGGCTAGGATCCGGGCCGCCGTAAACCGAATCGACACCACTATGTGGGTCTCCTTTGCACCCCATTCGGATTGCTGCCAACGGCGAGGCCGGTCGACCCTAGTGCGAGACCCGGGAGCATCGCAAAAACCTCCTCCCAAGCTTGTTCTCTGTAATAATGGGGAGTAGCAGGTTTTGTAAATTTAAATGCCCTTAGTAGGCATATAATTCAACTAATCTTATAAATATTAATAATTAAATATTTTAAAACTCTAAATAATGGCCCTCACTTTAATGTGTGGCCCCCATCTTGAAGGGAGGCCTCTGTTGGTCCCACTTAAGTGAGTGGACCCCACTTCTGTGGGTCGGCTCATTTAAGTTGGTGGGCCCCACTTAAGTGGCAAATCCTACAGCTACATAATGCATAGTGATCGGAATTGTTCTGATCGCCATCCGAAGTCAGAATTCGGTGAAATTGACGGCAACAGACTCGGTTCTCTGAGACCTACCCATTGACATCGGTTTGGCCCCCCACCAAACATAGTTATCAAATACCCCTATCCTAGGTCCGGTTTGACCTAATATTGATTTGACTGTCAATTCACCATCCCGAGTCGGAACTCGACAAAACGAGTAGTGATGGACTCAGTTCGACGAGACGAAGCTATTAACGATAGGTTGGCCTATAATTTATAAATTATCAAAATATTCCTATATAGGGTCCAGTTTAGCAAATATTTTATCGACCGTAACTTTCAGACGGACCTTGATTGTCGTGAAACTGGCGATATCGGATCCTAAATTCCGAAATATACTTAAAAGTACCACTGGAATCCACTAAGATACCTCTAAAATACAGCAATCCTACTTGAGCCCTTAGGTCGTACCCTCTCTAAAATATGAACCCACTTTCTGGAAACAATTCCTCACACGCTAGACCTAACCTCAATATGAGTAATTAGGGTCCGATAACCCTTGTGAAATTTAGATTTTGACCCAAGTGAAATTAGAGTATCGTTTTGCGTGCCGGTAGACCGGCGTCCGATGACACAAAATTTATTGACTCGGTCAACTCGGGCCTAAACCAGTGTTTTCAGTAGCGTGCAATAATCATGCACCGTTGTGTGTACTTGGCAGTTTGTGACCGTGTTGATCCAGTCAGAGTTGGAGCGGAGGTTGCTAGCAGAAGTCCGTGTTCATCAACCAGGTGATATATTCTTCCCTTGCTGTGGTCTTTGATAGTAGGAAATGAGAACAACTAGGGTAGGTGTTCATGATAATGCATGCGGGTTCCATTGGGTATCGCCGCATATGGTCAATTGGACCCCTCCTTGCATGCGGAGTCGCGACTCCGGCGACACATGCTTTAAAATATTAATTTAATAATCACAATTAGTGCATGGACACCGTAATTAGTTTTTTTTTTATAAATTAAACTATAATTTGAATAAAATAATTATTAATAATAGGTATGGCCCCACCCTTCTGGTAGGAGTGTTGGGATCATATCTAAACTGGGTCCCAGGGGAGTGTTTATTTTATTATATGTCATATGATTCATGGGTTGTGAGTGTGGTGCGAATCCCGAAAAAAAACGTCGAAGCTATTGTGTGTACCCTGACGAATTTACCGGGGGCTGTAACTTCGTCACGGGTCGACTACGAACTTACCAGTAGCCGTAACTTCGTCATGGGTCGGCCATGCGCGAAGCGGAAAAGAAGACGAACGCGAAGTTACCAGAAGCCGTAACTTCATCACGGGTCGGCCACGCGCGAAGCGGAAGAGAAGCAAAGGCGAACTTACCGGTAGCCGTAACTTCGTCGCGGGTCAGCACACACGAAGCGGAGAAGAAGGCGAAGACGAAGTTACCGGGAGCCGCAATTTCGTCGCGGATAGGTCGAGCGTCAAAAAACCGACCGCTGCAATCTCGATTAAGATACCAACCATTGCAATCTCGGTTAAGATACCGACTACTGCAATCTTAGTTAAGATAACGACCTCTGCAATCTCGGTCTCTCTACCTCCGTAAATTCCGGAAAGAATCAGGCAGTACCTCCTTCAGAATTCGGTCCCTTATGCTGAAGGGGTAGGTCCCTTTTTATAGTGTCGCGATGACGGTTGGAACGCTCCGCGCGGGACGAGTTGACGACGTGTGTCTGCAAAGCACTCAATCGTCGGTGTGGTGGGGACGGGGCACGCAGTCGGCACCTGATAACTTCGGCCGAGAATCTCGGGAGTGGGCTGCATCCCGTAACCGCTGTACGCTCGGGATTTTCGGGTTCAATCGTCGCCCTTCTCTCCATTTTAATGCATGATCGACCTCCATAGGGGGGACTTGGACTCCCCCCTCTTTCCATTATAAAGCGCGGCCGACCTTTTGGGGGGGGGGGGGACTAGAACTCCCCCCTGGCTTTAATGCACGGCCGACCAGGGTGGGGGGGAGCTTGGACTCCCCCTGCCTCCATTTTAGCGCGCGGCCGACCAAGGGGGGGGGGGGAGCTTGGACCCCCCTGCCTCCGTTTTAGCACGCAACCGACCAGGATGGGGGGGCAGCTTGGACCCCCCTGCCTCCGTTTTAGCGCGCGGCCGACCAAGGTGGGCGGGGGCTTGGACCCTCCTCCTACCTCTATTTTAGCGCTCTGCCGTCCTTGGGGGGGAGCTTGGACCCCCCTGCCTCCATTTTAACGCGCGATCTACCCGCGACGAAATTGCGGCTCCCGGTAACTTCGCATTCGCCTTCTTCTCCGCTTCGCGTGTGGTCGACCCACGACGAAGTTACGGCTACAGGTAAGTTCGCATTCACCTTTTCCTCCGCTTTGTGCGTGGCCGACCCATGACGAAGTTACGGCTACCGGTAAGTTCGTGGTCGACCCATGACAAAGTTACAGCTCCCGGTAAGTTCATCAGGGTACACACAATTGCTTCGACGTTTTTTTTCCGGGATTCGCACCACGCTCATAACCTATGAATCATATGACATAATAAAATACACTCCCCTGGGACCCAGTTTAGATATAATCCCCACTCCTACCAGAAGGGTGGGGCTATATCTACCATTAACTATTATTTTATTCAAAGTACAGTTTAATTTATGAGAAAGTCTAATTACGGTGTCCATGCACTAATTGTGATTATTAAATTAATATTTTAAAGCATGCGTCGTCGGAGTCGCGACTCCGCATGCAAGGAGGGGTCCACTTGACCACATGCGGCGATGCCCGACGGGACCCGCATGTAGTGTTATGAACACCTATCCTAGTTCTCATTTCCCATTATCAAAGACCACAGCAAGGGAAGTAAATGTCACCTGGCTGATGAACACGGACTTCTGCTAGCAACCTCCGCTTTAACTCTGACTGGGTCAACACGGTCACAAACTGGCAAGTACACACAACAGTGCATGATTATTGCATGCTACTAAAAGCACTGGTTTAGGCCTTAGTTGATCGAGTCAATAAAATTTGTCATCGAACGCCGATTCACCGGCACGCAAAGCGATGCTCTAATTTTACTTGGGTCAAAACCTAAATTTCACAAGGGTTATCGGGTCCTATTGTCCTAATTACTCATATTGAGATTAGGTCTAGCGTGTGAGGAATTGTTTCCAGAAAGTGGGTTCATATTTTAGAGAGGGCACGACCTAAGGGTTCAAGTAGGATTGCTATATCTTAGAGGTATCTTAATGGATTCCAATGGTACTTTTAAGTATATTTCGGGATTTAGGATCCGATGTCGTCAGTTTCACGACAATCAAAGTCCGTATGAAAGTTACGGTCGGTGAAATATTTGCTAAACTGGGCCCCATATAGGAACATTTTGGTAATTTATAAATTCTAGGCCAACCTATCGTTAATACCTTTGTCTTGTCGAACTGAGTCCATCGCTAATCGTTTTGTCGACTTCCGACTCGGGACGGTGAATTGACAGTCAAATCAATATTAGGTCAGACCGGACCTAGGGTAGAGGTATTTGATAACTATGTTTGGTGGGGGCCAAGCCGACGCCAATGGGTAGGTCTCGGAGAATCACATCTGTTGCCGTCAATTTTACCGAATTCTGACTTCGGATGGCGGCCAGGACAATTCCGGCCACTATGCATTATGTAGCTGTAAGATTTGCAACTTAAGTAGGGCTCACCAACTTAAATGAGCCGACCCACAAAAGTGGGGTCTACTCACTTAAGTGGGACCAACAGAGGCCTCCCTTCAAGATGGGGGCCACATATTAAAGTGGGGGCCATTATTTAGAGTTTTAAATTATTTAATTATTAATATTTATAAGATTACTTGAATTGTATGCCCACTAAGGGCATTCAAATTTACAAAACCTGCTACTCCCCATTGTTACAGAGAACAAGCTTGGGAGGAGGTTTTTGCGATGCTCCCGGGTCTCGCACTAGGGTCGACCGGCCTCACCGTTGGCGGCAATCCGAAGGGGGTGCAAAGGAGACCCACATAGTGGTGTCGATTCGGTTTACGGCAGCCCGGATCCTAGTCGGCGAACTCCGTGGTCCAAGACCACCACAAGGTTGGATTCCGATCGCTTCGTCACCGGTCAGGGAGGATCTACACACGAATGCCGGCCGTAGAGTGATACTATGGATAAAAAAAGATCACGGGGTGCGGAGTGCCCGGCCGGGGTGGCCGATCGTGGTGCATGGAAGAAAAAGGAAAGAGGTCACCGAAGCTCAGGGAGCTCGGGGAGGTCAGAGAAGGGCGACGGTTGAACCTGGAAATCTCGGGCGCACAGCGGTTACGGGGTACAGCCCACACTCCCGAGATTCTCGGCCGAAGTTACCGGGTGCCAACCACGTGCCACGTCCCCACCACACCGGCGGTTGAGTGCTTTGCGGAGACACGTCGTCAGCTCGTCCCGCGCGGAGCGCTTCAACTGTCATCGCGACACTATAAAAGGGGACCTACCCCTTCAGCAGAAGGGACCGAATTCTGGAGGAGGTGTTGCCTGATTCTTCCCGGAATTTACGGAGCTAGAGAGACCGAGATTGCAGAGGTCGGTATCTTAACTGAGATTGCAGTGGTCGGTATCTTGATCGAGATTGCAGAGGTCGGTATCTTAATCGAGATTGCAGTGGTCGGTTTCTTGAGCGAGATTGCAGAGGTCGGTAATTTGGGTGACCGTTCCTCTCAGGGTGTAACTGGGTAAGGGGGAGTGATTGTAACTTGAATTGTTGTGTTAGTGAATTCGCCCCCCACCCCGTGGTTTTTTCCCCTTCGACGTTAAGAAGGGTTTTTTCCACGTAATCCCGGCCTTTGTCATTTCTTTGGTTTGTTAGATTGTGCAATCCAAGTGAACCGCCCGGTTCAAGTAAAAACCCCCCACAATGACCATGCTACATTCCTTAGTCACCTAGAAAAGGACCTCAGTCCTACCTAGGTGGGGAAGCAGCCAATAGAGTCCAAACGGCGAAAGGAGAGCCTAGAAAAGGAGGCAGAGATGGTGTTCAATGATCCCTCGGGTGATGGCCAATCTGTCTAAACTCTCTTTGGTTTTGCTCTTCTTAACAAGTTACACTATGAGTTTCATTATTTAGAATTGCAGGGGTATCCTAAGACTGACTGATCTCAAATATTGTGCCAAAATCTTGCAAAAGAAGAAGCCTGCACTGGTGATATTTCTTGAAACCCATGTCGACGACCAACATGCTCCTGCTATTGCTAGCAAAATCGAATCACCATTGTATCCCCTCTAATGGTCGGTCGGGTGATATCATCTTCCTTTGCAACACTCGATTGGCTCTTGTTAGTTTTTTTCCATCAATTGCTGAGTAGGTTTTACTATCGTGTCAAATCACCTGGGTAGAAGCTGGATTATTGCTAGAGTTTATGCCAAGCAAGCTTACTGGGAACGTCTTGCCCTTTGGGACGCTATCTCTGCTGTGTGTCAAACCGATGTCCCAGTTTTGATTGCAGAGGATTTTAATGTCATCCTTAACCCGAGGGACAAGTCAGGGGTTAGCGGGATTTTGTCACTTTGGGAATGAAAAATGGGCGAAAACCCTCACATGATAGATAAGATGGAGCGTTTGGTTTATGGCAGCAACTCGGACGGGTTGGGAGTCGACCCAAGCTCAACCCAAGTACTAGAAGTCTAGAACCCTCAACCCTAACCTAACCCAATTTCCAACCCAATCTCCAACCCAAGATGCCCAGCCCAAGCCCAACCCAAGAAAAAATTTCCAAGCTCGGATTGGGCTTGGGTGTGCCCAAGTTGGTAGGACGGGTCAGATTGTGCGGTTCGGGTATACTTTATTTCCAATCATTGTTTAAAATTTTAACATTTTAAAGATAAAAAACTAAAAAAACTTATACTTGCTAACACTATTATATAACTTTTGTGCATTTCTATCCATGCAATTTACTAGATCACCGGATAATATCTTTAATTGATAAGCAAGTCAAATAAATAATATAGGACCGGGTGAAACAGATTGGGATGAATGCCATTGTTACCTATATATCACGTACTCCTATACATATATCAGTACCTGAGTTCGGGTTGGGCTGGGTTGCCCGACCCCTCTGCCCAAACCCGACCTGATTTCAACTCGGGCTGTATTTTTCAACCCTAACCCGACTCAATTCTTTGAAGACATCAACCCAAACCTGCTGGAAACTCGGGTTAGGCTCAACCCGACCATTGTAAGTTGTAACGTGGGTGGTAGATAGGTGGATGCGGATAGACGGATCCTTGACGGATCTTGGTAAGGATCTGGTGTTCGAGGTGCTGAAGCAGGTAGACGCGAGGACCCCCGACTGGCCGCTGGGGGCCCGTGGCGACGTGCGTGAGCCGTTGGTAGCGAAGGCTCGAGGAGGACGGGTGGCTGTGAGAGGCGGTGTGCACCCTGCACTGGGCCGACATTAGGTGCGGCAAGCAGCAGCTCTTGTCAGTAGTCCCTCACCCTCGGGTCCCGTAGTTGCGCCAGTAGAGGCTGGCGGCACGGAGGTCGTGTTGCTTTAGGGGGGCAACGTCGAGGGGGACGAAGGAGCCTGGGGTGGCAGTTGCTCCAGTATTGCTCTCTCTCTCTCTCTCTCTCAATTGAAGGCTGCTCTCTCTCTCTCAATTGAAGGCTTTGGCATTAAAAGGCTTGATCTTTTGATTAATATTTTGTTTATTTGTTTGTGTTCTGATCTTTTGATTTTGGTTGCAATTGTTTTCCCCTGCTCAGAAGATGGACTTGTCTTTCCAAGATGCAAGAAAGTTATGGTCGCTTCTCTGGCATAAAGAGCAGCTTCTCGACAAGAAACGGAGGTTTGTCAGCACCACCTTCTCCTCGCCGGAAAATGCTTGCCTCCTCTGTTCCATTGCTATTGTTTTGTGATGACTAGAGGGATAAGTAGATTGATGCTTGTGTTGGGTCTTTCTATTTTGGAAGGAAATCAAATCCACCCCTAGGAGGCATTTGATTTCCATATTTCCATATCCACTCACTCGAGGGGATAAAGGAAAAAACAGAAATGAATCAAATTTAGTAGGTGGATTCGTTTATACTGTCGTTCTTGCACCAAAGAACGCATCCTTAGAGGGATCTTGATTTTCTATTGGATGATGCTTGTATGCAAAATTTTCAATGTGGATCACAACCTCAAGCTGTGGGATCTTGAAGGACCACAAGGCTTGATAGCCCAAAGAAGGCCCGAGAAGGAATTGACATTTTCCCTCCCCACCAAGCCACACATCTCACATGGGTTTTAGTCTGGACTGAATCCGGTCTACATTCGTCCACGCATGAGAAAATACACTTTTGACATGCATTTAATTTTTTTCCACTCACATACTTCTATGTATAGAATCGCGCAAAGCCTATATAAAAGGCCAAGCTTCTAGTAGAATGATCATCCAATGTATTAGTTATATTCCATAGCAAAGTTCTTGTTTGGTGTTCCTCTTAGTGGATTCCTAGAGAAATCTCCTTATCCTGGTGGATTCCAGGACGACCTTGGTGGATTCCAAGGACTACTTGGCTCGAGGAGACGGTGCTCTTCCTCAAGGACTCGGTGCTCTTCCGCAACCATGCTCCCACTACGTTAAGTGGTATTAGAGCGGCTTCTTCTGGTTCTGCCATGGCAAGAGATCCATGATAAGAGCGGGATAGTCTTCTTGACGAGTTGTCTGCATCTACGTCACATCCTCGTCGCCGGATTGTGTCACCGTCTCTACACATCATCTTCGTGGTTGTAGACTCGTTGCTGGCTCCATCGTCATCCATATCCATGTATCATCTACAATGACATGTGTTTGCAGTCCGCACTTACTAGACCATCTACTATCATCTTCATCACCAATACCACTATCCAAAACCCATCTTCCTCCTTACTGCAGTACCACAATCACCATCATTTAAAGTCTCTACAGAAGATCCATAGCCAACAAAAAAAAATCTTCTTCTAAAATTGCACCACCTTAATATAGGGATTCTGGTAGTTTCTCCTATTTTCTTCTTGCTTCTAGTGTACTCATGCATGACCACTAGGCTATGTTGTATAGTTAAACAATCTTCACACATCAGCTTGATAATCCTTGCATGTTTTCCTCATTTTCCTTCTTATGAGTATATTGACATATTTGATCCACTCTTAAAAGTACTAGGTTTTCATCTCTCTTCTTAAATTATATATATTCTATAGCTAAATCATGTCATTACAACCTTCAGTATCATGTCTTTAATTGCATTCCTATTTCCAAGCCTTTGTCCATCGGGTACCTATCATATCCTCTACTGCTTCAAACATGAAAAATTTAAATAACCCCACATGAATATCCTTTCTCCCTTAGTAATCCTTGTATTACTCCATCCCTTCTCACATTTGCTTATTTAGTCTTCCTTAAAATCTTAATTTTGGTGGAAAGAACCCCACCTAAACTGACCTTGCAGCCATCAGTCTATCACTTAATACTTTTTCCATCCACTATTTATTTTTATGTTTATCCACTGATTTTCTGGTTCGTAGTACTATCAATTTTTACATGTAAAAGCTTGTGACCATCCACAAAATTTTCATTTACTTCGATTTTCTTCGTTTTGACTTGGTTTTTTACTACCTACTAATACATAACTACATAACCACCCACCAATACATAACTACATAGCCACCCACTAACACAAACTACGTAGCTACATAACCATCCACTAATACATAACTACCCACTAACCCCACTAAAAATAACTAAATCCAATTACAAAAATTAAGCAAATAATTATAGATAATTTGGACGGGCTTTCAAATTTTAGATGGGCCAAGTGTGTCTCATCTAAACGGATATCGGATGCGTCATCCTCCTCCGTCGAAGTCCGTACATGCATATGATATCCCCATCAATTCTTCCGGGGTAGGGAGAACTCGACCCTGTCGAATGTAGATCACAAGAGCTTCGGCAAGGGGGGATGACGGGCGGGCAGCGACAAGGGAACAAGGAGCGGGCGACGGTGATGTGAAGACCGCTCGATGAGATAGAACTCGACGAAACCTGGCTTTGATATCAAATTAATGCCGGACGACACGTCGTCGCCGTTGTTGAGAGAGAAGAGCAGAGGGGGAGTTCGATTTCACCACCGAAAAGAGAGGAGATGAGGGAGAGGTGCTTCATGCACAGATGAAAGGAGGGAGAAACTGAGCGTTTCTCACGCAGACAAACAAAGGGGGAGAAGGGCAAGGGATTCCCATTACAGGAAACAACAAATTTTCATTCATCCATCTATCCCATTACAATTGTACACATGGTTTTTTATAAGCATTTGAAACAACCCACTTCACATAACTAAATAACTAAATAACCACATAACTACCCACTAATATATAATTACATAACCACCCACTAATACATAACTACATAACCATATAACCACCCACTAACACAAATTACATAACTACATAACCATCCACTAATACATAACTACCCACTAACCCCACTAAAATTAACTAAACCCATCTACAAAAATTAAGCAAATAATTAATCTAAAAATACAAAATAATTGTAGATAATTCGGACGGGCCTTCAAATTTTAGATGGGCCAATTGGGTCTGATCCAAAGGGACCCCAGATGCGTCATCCTCCTCCATCTAAGTCCGTACATGCATGTGATGTCTCCATCAACTTTGGATTGGTCAAGTATTGCTGTAGGTGCTACACTAAGATGGATGAGTGCACATGATTATGAGATGAACGAATCATCATGATATTTTATGTTCGATAGTGGTCACCAAGAAAGAACATTCATATGTTTCCTCAGTTGGCTATATAGGGTTTTGTTAGCATTTGATCTTCACATATTCTATTCGATCCTTGTTGGTTGGTGATTTATGGTTATTCTGGAGCAACAAGTTGAGAGATTCCCTCTTTTAGAATCTAATGGTTCCAAAGTCAAGGTTGCATAAAACTGCAACTTGACATGAGACCACCAATAAGGGACACACAACATAAACATATCTATAGGTTTCACTATAAAGTTTAAACCTTCATTTCTCAAAAATGGCTCTAGGTACTCAAGCTGAAATAACATCCTCTTCAGTTGATCTCACAACAATATTCTAATGACTTTCTGTTTTTTCTTTGCCACCTTACAGGGCCCTATGACGACAAGTGAGCACTACTCTGGCTTATATATGTTCCATCTTGACCAAATCAACCTCTTCCGTACTCATAACCTCTGTCTTCTACTCTGCCAGTCTCCGCTTTGTTATACTTTATATACAAATAGAATCTTGCAAGGTGAGGAAGCCTTTCATCTAAAACAAACCCAAGACTACTCTCTATTCCGGTGCGGCTGGTCCCCTACTTTGAACATCTATAGAACATTACATCTCTCTCTCTCTCTCTCTCTCTATATATATATATATATATATATATATATATATATATATATATATATATATATATATCAGGTGCTCATTGATGACGTTTCTGAGGCTGATAAGGGCATGTTTAGAAAGGATTACAATAGATAAATGTTGTTACACACTGGTAGAAGATAAAGGTTGGTGAACTGATTTAGAATGCATGGCCATGTTCGATGAAGACTAAATAATGCCCCAATAAGTTGTGGGGTTCAGATTATGTGGACGAGTCAATGAAGAGGATGGAAGTTGTTAGGAAGGAAATGACAAAGCTTGTTGGTTACTAAGACCATAACGCTAGCTACCTCATATATATGAGGTGTATATTGTTGGTTACTGTTCCTTTTGCTAAATAATGCTCTATGGTTTGTAAAAGGTCAAAAATATCATTCCGCCATTGAGAACTAACACATGGATCTTTTGCAGGTGGATAATGGGATCACCCACAAAATTTACAGCTGAGGGTAATCAAAAGATATTCAAAAACCCCAAGTTTTTGGCAGATGTGTAAGTACTACAATTATTATCTTGTAATATGTGATAGTCAATATCGTATAATGCTATCAAATATGGAATTTGCATAGTTTAGTAGCTACTTGAAACTACCGTTCTTATTTTTGTAACAGTTATATACTTAATATAAGCTTATTTGTCTAGAATGATTGCCATCAACATGATAAAATGGGGCCTTATCAGTGGAAGTGCTGGAATATCAGTGAGTCCCAACAATTTTCTCATTGATGCTTTTACATCAAATAATGGCATAACATTTTGTTGTTGTCAACTAAGTGGTACTTCTTAGGCTTACAAAGTATTGGATCAGCAGGAGTTGAGTCGTCCCAAATGTGGAACAAATTAAATGAAGTGACTTAGTCATATGTACTGCAGGATTGGTTTTAAACATTCCTGCAGTTTGCTGATCCTATTTCCAATGGCATTCACATACATGATTACCATATCACCATAATCAAAATTTATGAAATCGATAGTTGATTTTCTCTATATTTTTGTATGTACTATGTATGATGATTTATACATACTAATGAATGATGTCTATATATCTGTTTCTGTTGGCACTTGGCACAACCTGTTAGCAATGCATTTCAAATCCTTAAGTGTCCTTATAAAAAAACCTTAAGTGATATGGCCTTCACTTAAAACTCGTCTGGTTTTTTATACAATTAGTTGTAGCACATGACAAACACAAGCATCGTACAGAGCATGTTTTGTATCCAATGATCTATTTAACCCAATGCTTGTTTAACACATTTCAGTGCCAATATTAGATACCGCTTCACAAACTTAGTGATGCAGGATGGGTGAGGGGGTCCCTCCAAAAAGGAAGATTTCTTGCTCTATGTTAAAATTTTGGAACTGTTAAGGTCATTTTCAGGACAAAGGAGGGTTATTTTTGTCTTTTAAGTATGTTCAAATTTCCAGAACGGGTTGAAACTGGGAGATAGATAGGTCTAGATGTGAGGAAGCTATGTTAAAAATTTGAGGATGATCCGTCCGTTGGATGTGGAGATATCAAAGGATTACCAAATTTGGATTATATATTCCAGATTTAGGGTTGGGCTCATTACGGGTTTTGGCGATGGAAAATCGTGGATCTTGTGTGGGAAAGTTGGGGGAATGGTAGGGTAATGCTTTGCGATCATTTTGGTAATGAAAAACTAGATTTTGATAGGTTTTGGGTCTGTTTTGGCTCAAATTAGGGCTAGACTCGGGACTATACTCGAATAGACTGCTTATAGGGCGTTAGGAAAGGTTTTGATGGTGGTGGGATTCATAGACAAAGACAGGGGAGAGATAAGAAAGATACTGAGATAGAGAAGAGGGAGGAGAAGAGCCTAGGCTTCACCATCTAGGTGTTTCGCGAGCCTTTACCACCAAGCGATATTGCATCCTTAATCATAAACACAAGTTGTAAAATCATTTTTTATAAATGTATTCATTATCCATAACCATCAACGAACAATATGGGATTAAAACACTAAAAGACGACTTATTATTACCCAATTAATTGTGACGAAAATGACAACTTAAATAGAAAAATAAATAATAAAAAAATTGGACCCTGTTTGAGATAGGTCATTCCATATGGGTCGAGCCTGGGCCTCAGAAGTTATGCATGGATATCTGCTTCGCATCAATCACTTCCGCTGCAAAGAACTCGTCCTTGAGTTTAACTCGAAGAAGGTAGACAGATGCAGTGCTGAAGTCACCTCCACCGTAGTATTTAGGATTGAGCAACTGGTAGTGGAGACCTAACAGATGGTGTCACACCGGGTTGTAGTTACCTCCTTGTCCCACTCGAAATATATGTTGCAGACTTGCCGTTGAGTAAGGACCATGAGTCAGAGAAGTGCTGACACATGTTGATGAAGACGGTCATCGGAGCTTGTTAATGTAGTAACTTGAAAGAAACACGCCAAAGTGTATATGAAACTGAAAGAGCACCTGAGTCGAGGATGAAAGATCTAGCTCGATGAAGTTGACGATCGAGAGTAGTATGCTAAAGTCGACACCCGGTATCGGCTCGTCTGGCAGAGCCATCTCGACGTAATCAACTGCATGTGGTAGCACGGTTGGTGGCGAGTGCCCCACTGAAAGGAAGAGTTTCTATGGAAGGCGGTAGTGGAAGCTCCTCAGGAGGTGGCTCAGTCTCCTCTGAAGGCACAGATGGAGGAGGAAGCTCCGCAAGAGATGGTTTCCTACGACACCGCCAACAAGGTCTAAAATACGGGTATCAGTACCCAATGTTTAAAAAGACGAAAGGCGTACCGAGGCATTTTTCCTCTGAAGAGGTGAGGCGTTAGCCTCGAATTTTTTCAAGGCGTTTGGGTAAAAAAAAGTAAAAAAATCATAATAAATACTATTATTGAATGTGTAATAATAATTGAACTAGATATGCATAATAATTCACAATGTGTTAGAAAATATCTTATATGATATGATTGAGGACTTCATCGAGCAATCTAACAACAAAATAGAAAGTCAAATTGCTCAAACACGCTTAATTCTTTAATTTTCAAGATAATAATTAAAGTAACAACTAACAAGTAATAACAAACAATAAAATATGAATATAGGACTAATATTGTCAAGATTAAAAAAAAAAAACAAACAGCGATACAAAAACATGAGAATGATAAAATACAAAGAAAAAAACATAGAAAAACCTAGTAGAAGATACAAGATCATGATCCATGCCTCTAAACTTGAAACAAATATTTATCTCTTATAGTTGGTAGACAATCCACAAAGAAGAAGAATACAACTTTTAAATCAAAATCGGAAAAGAAATGAGCACTAGATCTTGATTTTAGGGTTTTGGAGACAAGGGGGTTTCAAAACCTAAAGAGATCTAAAAGGGTTTAAAAGGTTTCAATGGGTGAAAAAAGGGTCCATGGGGACGATTTACATATTAAACCCTTAGTGTCCCCCCACACCAAACATTGGTTTTAACCCCTCCCCGCCCTATGTTTCACGCCTGGTGCAAGAGGCGTACGCCTCGAACGCCATGATGCGTGCCTTGGACGATGTAGAGGCGTAGACTTTTTATATGTGGCTGCTGAGGCGTGCGCCTCGAGTCAGCACAGGACCGCCTCGCCTCGAGGCGTAAGCCTCGAACGCCTTTTTAAACATTGTCAGTACCCGTATTGGTCGGCTTTGGACTAATATGTACCGATGATACGACTCAGTATCGGCCGGTACCAGTCGAAATCGGTATTTACCGGTATCGGCCTATTATTTTGTTTTTTGAAAAATTATAAAAAATAAAAAAAATTAAAATTAAAATATAAGAAATTATATATAAACAAAAGGTATGAACCGACTTTTATTCCTATAGCAAATAGTTCGTAGTGTGGGTGGATGCAGTTATGTTAACTTGTGATTTTTAACAGGAAAAAAAAGTCATTGGATTGCCTTTTGATTTGTTTTTATAATCTAGTGTTTTGTTTGTAACTAAGAGCAAACCTTTCCACTTTCCAACTGGCCATAGTTACTAGGTATGTTTACCTCTACTCTTTGATAGCTAACTACACCTCATCATAGAAAAATATATAAGAGTACAGAACTAGACTGCACATCTATGCATCCATGGTTTTAAATTTTGACCGAAATTATGAAATTTAATGTAGCTCCTATGTTTATTTAATGTACTCGTTTATCACCCTACCCTTCGAGTTTTGCCACACAACCACCTCAACATCTCATCTCTGCCACACTCATCCGTTCTTGAATCCTCTTTATGGCATACCATTTTGAACCCTACAACACTGTCAACACCCTGGGTATTTGCTTCATCGTTGTCTTGTATAATTTTGTTAGTGATACTGTACAATGTTGAGATACACATACCCGTAGATTTCCTGTAAGGGTCTGTTCTTTTCGCGAGTAAAAGACATTAGAAAATATATTTTCTAGGGAAAAAAGAATTTTGCAGTGTTCTTTTACTTTTTTTGGTGAGAAATCTATTTCATATGAAATCAAATTTGACTGTTTTACGGGAAATTGTTTCCCCAACCAAAGAGGTGTGAATTTAAAGTGCCACATTGCTGGGGAAAAAAAATAGCAAGGCTTGTTTGTTTGTTCGTTCGTCTCTCTCTCTCTCTCTCTCTCTCTCTCTCTCGGGTTGCCGTCGGGCCGCCGTTGCGCCGCTAGGGTTGCCGTCGAGCGTCACACCTCCCATGTCGCCGTCATGCCTCCCACATCGCCGTCGGGCTGTCGCGCCTCCCACGTCGCCGTCGGTCCTGGGCTTCGACTTGGTCGTCGCCGTCGCACCTCCCATGTCGCCATCGGACCGCCGGTGTGCCGCTGTCGTGCCTCCCACATCGCCATCAGGCCGCCGGTGCGCCACCGTCTCGCCTCCCACGTTGCCATCGGGGCGTGAGTGCACCGTGGTCGTGCCTCCCACGCCTCCGATCTCTCTCCCTATTCTGATGAAAGGGGAGTGATTTGTGAGGTTGGAGTCACAGGATCTAAAGTGAAGTGGGAGGGGGTCACGGGTTCTGAGATGAGGAGGGGCTCACGGGTTCTGAGATGGGCTCTCTCTCTCTCTCTCACACACACACACACTCCCTCTCTCTCTCTCATATTGAGTGTGACTTAGGAGTGGGACTCACGGGTTGTGAGATGTGAAATCTTAGATACAGTACCTCATAATATACTATATTACTTATGCTATATTAGTAGAGAAATGTTTTTTTTTTTTAGAAATCACTCTTCGAGTCAATAAATGCTATTCAGTCCGAAGGTTTTTTCGATTTCGCCGGCCTGATTGACATGGCAGCATGCAACAGGTGGCTGAAACCTAGTAGCAACATTTAATTCTTTTACACCACCAGTTGCACGCTGTCACATCAATCGGGCTGAGCAGAATCGGGAAAACCTTCGTGCTGAATAGCATTTCCTAGGAGGGGGACTCACGGGGTTCTGAGATGGGGAATCTTAGGTGCAGGACCTCATAATATGCTATATTAGGTATGCTATATTAATTAAGAGAAATGCTATTTTTTTTTTTTTTTGAGAAATCACTCTCTGAGTCGAGAAATGCTATTCAGCCCAAATATTTTCCGATTTCGCCGGCCCGATTGACATAGCAGCATGCAACAGGTGGCTGAAATCCACTAGCGACATTTATGTCTTTTACACCACCAGTTGCAAGCTGCCACATCAATCGGGCTGAGCAGAATCGGGAAAACCTTCGGGTTGAATAGCATTTCGTAGGAGGGGGACTCACAGGGTTGTGAGATGGGGAATCTTAGGTGCAGGACCTCATAATATGCTATATTAGTTATGCAATATTAGTTAAGAGAAATGCTATTCTTTTTTTTTTTTGAGAAATCCCTCTCTGAGTCCAGAAATGTTATTCAGCCCGAAAGTTTTCCTGATTTTGCTGGCCCGATTGACATGGCAGCATGCAACAGGTGGCTGAAACCCACTAGCGACATTTAAGTCTTTTACACCACCAGTTGCCGTGTTGGCAATATGCAACAACTCCACATTTGAAGTTGGATCCTAAAAAAATAAGGTTGGATCACAAAGAGTCTATTTTTTGCTAGAGCATAACAAAATTTTCAGATTTTAATTTTGCCAGGGTCAAAAAGAACAGTGGAAATTGATATCCCAGGAAAAATTTGTTGAATTTCTCCAGTTCAAAGGAACAACGGAAAATTTTTTCCTGGGAAATCAATTGCATGCATAATCCTTTGCCTAGGAAATTAATTTTTCTATGTGATCTTTTACTCGCGAAAAGAACGGACCCTAAAGGATACCCTTCTTTGTATCATCTATATATTTGGCCCTTGGCTTAATGAGAGGATTGATCCTTCTCCCCAAAATCTATATATTTGGCCCTTGGCTTAATGAGAGGATTGATCCTTCTCCCCAAAATCCCTAGCCTCTCTTCTCTTTCTCGCTCCCTCTCTCTCTCTCTCTCCCTTCATGCTAGTGGTTCCCTGTGACAAATTTACTCCCCAGTCGTCGAGGATGCACCAATTGCATGACACCCCCGAAGCCCCTCTTTGCTTTCATCCAACTCTGTCTCAATCATCTCTGCATTTTTCTATATAATAGATCCAAGATACATGAAAGGATCACATTGTTGTATTTCCTGGCCATCAATTCGATTGGACCTTCTCTTACTATATCCTTTAAAACCTATCTTCATCTCATCAATGAAAACTTTATCATCTACGAATAAAAGAAAATATCATACTTTCTCATACTATGAGCGGTAAATTCATTGATAACATAAGTAAAAGATATGGGCCAATGTTGACCCTTGGTGAAGTGCCCCCCACAACTATCTCCTGAATATTAGAAGTAATTGAAACTCACATGTCTCACCACAACTGCATCTCACACTAGTATTGCTCTCTTTTACATGTCCTCCATAATTCTAATGTTGTCTTTAGGCACTCCTTTCCTTAATACCCACCAAGTTACATCTAGTGATACTCTATTCATAAACCTTCTCTAAGTTAATAAGAACCATGTGAGATTTAGTTTTGCTCCCTAAATATTTTCATTAGTCATCTCAATAAGAAAATAGATTCTGTTATTGACCTTCCTGGCATAATGATTGGTTTTCCATAGTTCTTGTCAATTTTCTTAATCTTTGTTCCAACTCCCTTTCCTACAATTTCATGCTGAGACTAAAGATTTATACCATGATATTTGGATAATTTTATACATTAATGTAATTCAGTATATAGGTTCCATGACACTTCTCTAATAATACAGTGTTAAACCGTTATCTTCTCGTCAATCCATCACCCTTCGTTGCAAAACAACTCTGCTTCAAAGAGACACTCTAGCCCTATCAAGCCATTGCATGTTTATAACCCTAATCGGTTTTGTTATGGCACTTGCTTACCAGGGACACCCTACAATCTTGCAATTTTCTCACAACAATCGAGTTAGGTTGTGGCTTATAAATTATGAAGTAACCCCTGACAAATTCTTCTTCATCATAGTCGGCTTGGAATGTGGCATGAACTCTCAACGTTTTCCATTCAGGCTTAGGATCAACATTTACATTTCTTGTTATCCTAATCCAACAAACTCAAAACTAATTCTATCTTAACTGGATGCCTATCCACATTGAAAGAGAAAACTTTATCTAAACTATTCACTACTTCCTCTTTTAAATAATGCTGTCAGTAAGTTCCCTAGTGGATTTGTGGCTGTGTACCAAAGTACCAATGGGCCATAATTAGATTAGATCCTACATGAATCCACATCCAAATTACTATTAGACGATACAAACTAACATCCTTATCCAATTAACAAATGTGTGATTTAGAGTCTTAGACACACATAAATTATAAATATCTAATTTGGAATTGATTGCTAAATTGAATCAGGTTCCATTATCGGATGCATGAAGAACCGTTTGGACTTGAGTACTGTGTTTCCATTGCAATATATGATGTGCCTAAGTCTACGTTCGTCTTTTTGTATCTCTTCTAATTTTTTATTGGCCAATTTTACACAGCCCATTGCAAGATGGAAATGGAAGAGTAACTACAAAATGCTTATTGCGCAAACAACAACTATGTTAGAGTGGATAACGATATCTCAAGAAAAACTATATGGAATAAAATGATTGTCAAACAAAACAACCAGTCGGCCACTTTGACATTTCATGCATTATGTTTATTATACATGACAATGAAGGGAGAGAGCATGCATTTTAAATTATATGAATTATGATGGGTGGAAAGCTACAAGTATGATTTTATTTAAACATAATATAGATATATTGTATTGTGATATAGGGTTTCGATGCCTCCCTTTCCAAATTTCTTATCCTTTTCTAGGAATCATGCTTAACCTAGTTACTTATCAAATCTAGTTTCAAAAAAAAAAAAATTCTGATCGGGCACGAACCAAGTTATCGACATCCAACCTACCACTATTTGTGGTTGATTGTTTGGCTTATATGTTGCATTCAGACATTTTGATTCTAGTAAGCCCATTGCGTCCCATGAAAATTCCAACCTACCACTATTTGTGATTGATTTATCTTCTTTCTCCCATGTATGATTGTAAGAGATCCCTATAAATTCCAAGATTCAAAGCTTCTACTTGTCTTTGTTGAATTGAGACATTAGTGGGTTGCATACCACAGTCGGCATTAGGAGATGGTTGAACAAAGACCCGAGTCACCCTCTCTCTCATCTAGTATGGTTATACGGTTTCTAAGATGTTCATTTCCGTACGAAGCTCATTCTTCCACTCGTCCCACATCGACCCTCTGTTTTTTGACTTGTTACATGATATGTGTTTCAAATTTTCAATCCTTCCCCTTGTCCTTTATGGGACGCCGATAAGCCCTTGTGAGGCTTCCAAGATCAACTTCCTTTGCTCTTCCGTTCTCAATATTTTTGAAATTGAGAGGCTTAAGGCACTTGCTTAACTTCCAAATGTATCAAATCTCTTGTTAATGAACGATAACTATTTTATGAGAAACAATCTTTAGAATTCTAGATCTCTTATTCATAAGTCTATTTATGCTTCATTTACTATTTATTACTCTACATATTGTCCATTTGCCTTTTTTTTCTTCATTTTATGGTATTTTATTGCCACTTTACGAGAATTTTCTAGGCATTTTATCTATTGCTCTAGCTCTTTTACTTTGATTTTCAATTATACCATGTATTTGTGCCTTTTTTAATCCCCATATTCTTCACTTTGAATGATAAAACTAGAATCTTGCTTTGTATGTGATAACTTGAGGAATGTTCAAAATGTGTCCCCAAATTTCATTTAGAGCAGAAGGCCATATATACACTTGAAGAGGCTATGCCAAACATAAGGCCATAACCCTTTACGTAATGAACTATATATCATAGTTTGACGGTTTGCCCGAGCTGGTTTATGTTTTGGCCGACCCAAATTGGAATACCACTGAACAGATATGGTCTAATTTGGATTCGATTAAGCAATGGACAATCATGCATTTTCGATTAAGCAATGATCATTTCAGTAGCAAAGTGCCATAATAAAAGCAATGGACAATCATGCATTTTTGATTGATAGGATATACGTTTAAATCCTCTCTTTGAGTTGTCCCATAAACCTTGAAAGATTTACAACTTTACATTGAACCCATCACGCATTTGACTACCTCTTGAGACCTTACAAGAATTGGTGTATAGCACCACTTATGTACGATAAGTCAAATACAAGATTGATAGTGTATTATCGAATATGCATGATTTTGTTTGCTATAGGTAGAATTAGAACGGTATGGTCACATTAGGCCATTGCTTCTAGCAAAAATCATCCAATTTGGCGGATTATTTAAAAGGTTTCTTTCATTTAAGTGATGAATAAATTATAACGAATATATATCCTCTATGTCTCCATTCCAAAAAAAGATTCTCCTTATCCAACCCCTGGCCACATGCTACGCAATACCTGGTACCCACTTCATATTGGTCTTGTTTTCAAAAGAGTAAGGCATCTGCTTTATCCTGACTTTTTGTCAAAAAGTTGAAAAATCCTGATTATGAATTTTGGCCTAGTCTGGAGGGAAAAAAAGTTATTGTCAAAGGAATTTTTTATATATTCAAAATATTTTACTAGTATTTGGGTTTTTAAGTTGATATACTTCTAAATTTTATGAGGATTTTTTTCGGTCAAATACTTTTGAGATTTTTGTTCCACCGAACTTCCTTTTTTAGAAAAAATTGTAGAGTCTGATTTTGCATAGGAACTAGAAAATTACATTTTGATTCCTTTGGATTTTGATTTTTCTAATATTATTATTAAATCCAAATAGGGGGGTGAGGTTTATTTGCTTATTTACATAAAATAACTTAAAGTAAATGAAAAACATAATGATTATTTACTTAATATTTTGTATGTAAACATATCGGTTTTGGCCTAAACTCTCAAAACCTTGGTATATGCATCAAAATCTCACACCCCTCCCCTCCCCCCTCGTCTTCCCACCCACACACACATATAGGGATACCCCCCCCCCCTAAACCCCCCCAACCATGCTTGTACATCCTCGGATCGAAAGGAGGGACATATGATGATACAAAATAGTAGAGAAACCATGTTTATTTGTAGGCAGTTGATCGAAAAAGTCCATGGGAAAGCTAAGGCGCTAGTGCTTGGACATAAGGGAAAATGTTTATCACAAGCTAAAAATGGTATCTAGAAATATGACACATAACATCGACGTGTGTCCATGAGTAGATGAAATGGAAGGAAAGCATTTTCTTGCTATGGACCTACAATATATGATTTTTCTAAGAAGTCCGTAATGAAGCATGTCCCCTCAGTTGGGAAGCACAATGAAAGGAGGTGGTGTGGATGCTTGTTAGTTGTTAGTGACGATGCAGAAGTGGGAAAACATGTAACGAAGGTTTTGCAATGGAATCCACACCCGAAGTGGAACAAAACCGTAATTGTCCCTAAGGACGGATGCCGTTGACTGGCTAAGTGTCAGCAATGGTCAAGGTGACACTTGAGACCTAGCAAGCAGTGACACAAGAGACCAAGGGATCAATTGACAAACATGATTTCACAAAAGCCAAAAGGAGTAATTAAAGCAGCAAAAGGTAGATCATGGCTGACACATGCTGCAAAAGAGGTTGCAAAGTGCCAATGTTCTAAAAAGCGCTAGGCGCTAGTAGGGCGGTGGGGGACCTTCTAGCGCCTGGGCCTCCTAGGCATTTTTGTGTTTTTTAATTATTTTTATTATTATTTTGATATTATATATAATATATATTTTTTAACTTACTATAAATTCAAGATTATCCCAACTATTATTTTAAAGAACATGTATCGTTTACATGACCATAAACTCAAGATTAACAAGAACAAAAGTAAGCATGATATTATCTCAGATAATAATATAATATCCATAATATTAGTACATTCCAAACCATAAAGTTATGATTACCAATAATAGAATAGCATCTATATACGTTCTAATACCTAGGCCTACCTAGGCGGCCGCCTAGCCCCTCTTGGACCCGCCTGGATCGCCTAGGTAGCCGCCTAGCCTTGCCTAGAGGCCTGGGCCACTTTTCTGCACTGCCAAGGACTAGGTTAGGCGATGGGGGGCCTTCTAGCCCCTAGGCAGCCACCTAGGCCACTTTTTAGAATACTGCAAAGTGCAAACCATAAAACCAGTGGAGAAGGTTGAAAGAAGGGGATTAAACCTAAGATAAAGAGGGTCACATCAAACAAGAGAATGTGCTATTCTTTGAGCAAAATTAGGTACTCCACGCAAAAAGAAGTAAAATAAGCCTCGATGTTGCTTTAGGGCACAAAAACGAAGCAAACCTAATATCTGCCATCAGATTTTTAACACTTGTTTTCTTGTCTAATTCATTCTTGTGTTTGTACCAGTTATCATCATTTTCATTTAAGCAATCAATACTGCTTTATTACTACCAGATGTTTGATTCTAAGCCTAATTCCTTTGACTCAACAACATGATATGAGTTAATAGTTGAATAAATTAGGTGCTAGATGTATTGCTTGTTCCCTTCCCTTTTGTTTTCTATGTTCTGTATCCACTTTTAAAAGACAATTTTACCCTAGAAATTTAGAACCTTTTATAAACATACTTTATCCCTCCTTTTTTTAGTTGGGGCATGGTACTGTGTTTTTCTTTACTAAGACAAAATTCCCCAAAAAATGGAACTTTAATAGAGACCCTCCTATTGAGCAAAATAGACTTCCCATTAGAACTATATTTACTAGTTGTGTTTAGATGATAATTTTAGATTTCAGTTTCAATTATCTCGATGCTAATAATTATATCTGTTATTGTTGTTATATCGAATTCCAGAGTGTTATCTAAATTGAAGAAAAAATTTGCCTGTGTTGGTGCAGATCCTTGCCAGAATCATATATAAGGAGTGATGAAGTAAGTTGTTACCTTATTCTCATTATTAGCTGTTGGTACATGTGATTAAGCTCCATGTACTCACAGAGCAAGTTTAATGTTATATACTTAAGTATATTTTGGCGAAAGAAAACCTATATATATATATATATATATATATATATATATATATATATATATATATATATATATATATATATATATATATAGGGAAAAGGAAGCCTCCATACATATGGAGGAAACTTGCCTCCATACGAGGTGATTTGATACACCTATGAGTTTTAAAATAAGCTGATTTTTTGTGATGATAATCACCTTACTTTAGATAGAACACCTACAAAAGATCAGCACGTTTGAAAACTTCTATGGGCATCCAATATTAGAATTTAAATTAACAGTTACAACGGATGATCGATAAAACTTCTTACATTTGATGCACCTAGGTGTTTTGTAATGTGCTTATTTTTTGTGGGTATTCTATCTAAGGTAAGGCGCCTTATCATGACAAAAAATCAGTACATTCTAAAACTTCTAGGTGCATCAAATCACCGGTGTATGGAGGTAAGTTTCCTCCATACATATGGAGGCTCTCTTTTCCATATATATATATATGAAAATGGGAAATGAGCCGCCAGGCGCTAGCCTATTTTCGTTGAAATTGACTAGCGGCTTATTTCCCACCTAGAGGGTTTTTTTTTTTGAAATTTTTTTGTGGATCATCTATCTATAGTTAGATGATCATACTTACAAAAAATCTTTAAATTTGAAAACGTCTAGGGGGGTCAAATATGTAGACAGTTTATAAACGTCTATTTCACCGTTAATAGGAAATGCATATTTGACCCCCCGAGAAGTTTTCAAATTTGATATTTTTTGTGAGGATGATCATCTAACCATAGATAGATGATCCAAAAAAAAATATTTTAAAAAAACTCTAGGTGGGAAATGAGCTGCTAGCCAATTTCGACAAAAATAGGCTGGCAGGCCATATCCCGTATCCTCTCTCTCTCTCTCTCTCTATATATATATATATATATATATATATATATATATATATATATATATATATATATATATATATATATATATATATATATATATATATATATATATATATATATATATATAAAATGGGTTCCTATGACAGTGTCGTAGGGACTACGTGACTATTCTATGACGTATAGTGATTTAATGACACATGGCATGTAGAATGTGCATCATCTTACCTTAGGTTAGATAGAACATCCACAAAAAAATAACACATTATAACATTTTTAGGGGCATCAAATATACTTTTACAATTAACGGTTAAAATGAATGCCCGATAAATCTTCTAGATCTTGGTAAGATAAGATATGCCTCATAAAGAGTGGTCAAAGTTACACCCTCTTCAAAAAAACTACTGATGTAGAACCAAGAAAAGGATAAGAAAACAAGTAAACAACATAACACTAGCAAGGACTCTGGTAGATGGACCGACTTTGATGTCGGACTGCCAATTTCACCACGAAGAAAATGCCCAAAGCTTACTTTTTCGTTTGAGTATGGTGGCACTTCAATAATCTTGAAATGGTGACAACCACCCCCTTCCATCTTGATCAGAAGAATAACACTGCTAAGTCCACCGAAAACGTACTACTACTTTAAAAGAATGCAGCATAAGAGAAAGATTTTGGTAACATTTAATCATCATAATCTAGAAATGCCCTCCTTTTTGTCCCTAGCTACAAAAAGCCCCCAACACAACCAAGGAGCATATGCCAGAAATTAGTGTTTCTTCGGCATGCTTCGAGGAGCTCCGAAGCATCTAACCAAGGAAGTGCAGTAGAATTATGTAGCAAATAAAAGAGGAAAATCTCCGAGCAAGGACAGAGAAATTTTAGTGGGTAAAAGCCCCTATTTATAGTGCAATATACTCGTCTGCCACATTTACTACTAATACAAGATGTTTCACTTGGTTTGGAATACCAATCGAAGTGAAAACACATGCACTTGGGTCCTGCTCTCATTCCTTGAGTTTAGGAGGCTGGTTTCTCCTCCACTTCCAATTGAAGCTAAATTAGGCTGAATCAATTTGGAAGTCCAAACAAGCGGCATCATAAGATTTGAGTCCAAATGAGTCCATCTGGAATTGGTACAAGGATTTAGAGTCCAAATACCTCCCCCCCCCCCCCCCCCCCCAACCACCACCACCCATGCCCTCCCCATGCTCCTCTATTATTTTAGTTTAATACAATTCCATCTGATCTAATATTTCCTCATGCCAACAAAGAGAACAAAGGAATGAATCAAAATCATTTAGGCTCTGTTGGATTGCTTATCATGATATATCAAAATCCCAACAATATCTTTGGTTGCCCATATTGTGATAAGACTCCCATATCATAATTGTGGTGGTTTTTAGTGGCAATTTAAGCATAATTACTTTGTGAACAAGAGCCTCTCTCCACAGTGTAATGTGGTTAACTCTTCAAGATGTCATGGCTCTCATAAGATACCAACTCTCTTTTATTTAGTTATGCTAGTTGACCCATATAGCCAGATGTCAATATGCAAACCTAAATAACTTCAAAAAATGTACCATAATGCAAACTGAGTTTGTGACTAGCTACAACGTGATTAGATCTTTATAACCAAACACCCCTTAAAGGAAGAATTATTGTTTTCTATATAAATAGCACAATACATTTATTGTTTTCTTTTTGCTGATCATGTTCCATAACATGTATTCTTGTCCCCTTGATGCTTTGTTTACAGGTTTCGTTCGATACTGTAAGAATTAATGTTGAAAGAAGCTTCGGATCATCTATTGATGGCCAAGAAGGGCACCATGTTGTTCAGGACTACCTGCAACTCTTTGATTTGCATAAGATGGAGAGTTACTCCGTAAATCCATCCAACTTCTTGAAAATATTTTCTTCCATAATGAATGATCTGAACTGTAATGGACTTTGCCTTGTAGCCAGTATTATTACCCATAACAAAGTCAGCTTTGTTAAAACTCGTCCAAGGATGAAAAAAATCATAACGGAATATCTTCCAAAGGTCCTTGCAGAATCAAATTGCAAGGATTGGCCGACCACTCTGCAGCAATTATCACATGTTTTTAGAAACCCGGGAAACTTTCGAGGGAAGCAACTGACACTCGTCACCCCTATCACTCCACGTCTTCTTTCTTCCATTCACGAAACACTGGAAGGACTCGATAAGATTCCTTTCCAGGATTTGATGGTAGTTAACAGAAAGCTCAGGGGTGCGACAGTAGTCCCTCGATTAGCACGAGTCCTGTCCGGCCAGAAAAGGGAAATACTTGTCGGAGTAGTGAGGAAAAGATGTGAAAAAATTCTCTCATTGCTCAAGGAAGGGGTTGACCTGCCGAAACCTTTATCTAAAGCATTGTCAGTCATGCGTTTGTCTCTCAAGCAGAGAACGAGATGTGTTGACATACCAACATCGGAGTTCTTCCCATTTTCACCAGAAATAATAGGCCTGCAGGATGACATATTGCAAGCTCTTTGGTCACTCTCGAAGGTTAAACACTTTGAGTTGAAGGCTTTGCAACCATTAGTAGATCCAGAAGCCAACATTCTGAGGAAGACTTTCAGGATTGCTGTTAGGAAATATTTGATGGAGTGTCTTTTTGAGTGTGGTGAGATTGATCTCCCAGAGGAGGCACAATGTATTCTTGCTTTCATAAACAGGAGGTCTAAACGTCGACACCTCGTGTGTTCGAAAAATACGAGGGAGGAAGACATAGAGGCTGTGTTGAATGTGAGCAGTCTGCTTAAACAAACTGTACATGATCTTCTTTCAGACCGAAGAAGAATTGACGAAGCATCTTCAGAGGGGCTAGAAAGTGACGACGGCAATGAAAGCAACGATTTTGAGTTGGTTGGGAATGGTTATTTCTCTAAATCTAGCGAGCGTGAAGACCAGGAGCAAATACATAGCTCTTGCACGGATGATGAAGCAGAGGCTACTGGGGATTCCCAACTTGCTCGAGCTACTAGTGGTATGATTCTCAAAGAACCTAAGTTGGAGAAAGATGCTGATGTAAATACTTTACGTCCTTGTTCTATGGAGTCGGCACAGCGGCATCCACAAAGTGCTGTTCAGGAATCACAAAGCATGAGAGAGATGACGATCCAGGAGATTTGCGATGAGACAAGCCTGGTTTCCTATGGACTCGTCGGACGTATGCTGGATAAATTCCTGCTAATGGAGGGAAGAGACGTAGATGCAGTGACAAGATCATATCTTAGAGGCGGATCATCATCTACTGCAGATCCTCAATGTAAGTCGCTGTTTATTACTTTGCATAAACGTGATTTCTACTTTCAGTGATTGAGCTTGCAATTGTCTCTGGTTATGATGGTCAGGTGTTGAAGACTCATTATGTTCTTCGAATCAGGATGCGAGCTTTCGGGTACTTATGCAGGCTGTACAGGAGTTGATACCTTCTTTGCCAAAGAGGTATCTATGAAAAATACTTTATATAAAAAAGTGAGGGTAAATTACATATAGAACCCCTGTAGTTTGATCGATTATCACTTTTATTTCTTCATGTTTCAAACCCTACAAATGCCCCCCTATAGTTTCGATTCCTTGCAGAAACACCCCCTCCGAGGGTGAAACTGCCCCCTCAAAGGGGGTGTGTATAGGGGGGGAGGGGGCTTTGTAAGGTTTTAAACATGAGGGGGTGAAAGTGATATTCGGTCAAACTACAGGGATTATGTGTAATCCCTCCCCCCCCTCCAAAGAAAACACAAACTCATCTTGTTTCTTTGTTCCTGGTGCAGTTCTATAGGAAGAGTGAAAGAGTTGATGGAGCTGCCATAGCTTTCATATGAAGACTTAATTTTATTTTAGGCGTGCTTCGGAAAGACGGTAACAACGAGGAACGAGGGAGTCGATCTGTATACTTATGTGGATGCTGCTCCAGATTTAGAGGCCGGCATGTCAACCGATAAGGAGCGACGGTTACTCCAGGGCAGTTTAAGAGAGCCTTGAAGATCATTTGTGCATCAGCTACACCAAAATGGATCTGTAGGTAACTTGTTCCTCCTGGATGATAGATTCTTGAAAACCCAACATGCAGTAAATGAAATGATTCCTCCCACCCCCCGTCGGTTGGTTCTTGGACGCGAAGCATATGGGAAATGATTTGATTTCTCGCGTTGATCATTGTAATTCATTTAGGAAACATAATGAAAGCGGGGTTCCGTATTTGTAGGAAGATGGCTCGCAGTCAAGGAAGATATGGCACTCCGAAGTTTTGAAAACATCGGAGTTACAGCTGAGGACATGCATCAACAATGTAGGAAGAATACCAACAGCTGAGGACATGCATCAACAATGTAGGGTTTGAAACAGATGTGGTCGGCGTTACAGGCGCAAACCGAGTAGCGATCTCATCGTAGATGCCTGTCCTCAGGTGTGGTGTCATCGGGAGCGGTCGCAGCAACAGATCGAGGAAGTGACTGGTCCAATGAGCTTCTTCCGAGCAAGCATGTGGTAAGCATCGATCAGATGTACCGTAGTCTGGTAGTAGCGACAGTACGACGATGAGGTCCGAATTGCAGATGATGACCCCGGGATGACGAGATGCATGAAGTCTGGTAGTAGTCAGAGACGGTAGGAGTCAAAGACGGGTCTCCTCAGCCATAAGCATAGTGAGCGTCGAGTCATGCACGAGTAAGCAAAGGCTACAGGTGGAGGATGTAACCTCACACTATCTCAAGTTTTAGACGCAAGTGCATCAGAAACTGAAGAGTGAACGTGCTCGTAAATTTTTTTTTTTTTTTGGTACATTGGAAGGGGGGGTCAAAAGACCTCCGGGAGGCGCCATATGCCGGCGCAAGGAGAGAGGGGGGGCTCCCACGCGCCACCACCGGTGGGAAACGCCACACCGGCGCACATTAAGACAGGCAACAAGCCAGGAAAACCACGCCACATAAGCTCACAACAGAAAGCTCTAAAAAGGAGAAAACAGAAGAACAAACCCGCCCATCACTGACGTAGCCACTACCAAACCCAACGACACAAACACCGAAAACAAACCAAAAAGAAGGTGAACCATCGCCACCATTTCCTGTAGCAGGCCAATCATGGGCGAGTTGCAGCAGCACCACCACCCGCAGCCATCGACGTTGCCACCACCGCTCCGAGACCCGTGACCGCCGGCCAGTGGAGGAGAGCATAAAAATCCACCAACGCCGAAGAGGCGGGGCCAGATCTACCGCTACAGCTGCAACCGACGATAGATCCACCCCCCGCAACATGTAGGAATCTATCAACCGAGCGGAGGGGCACCTTGCAACGCTAGCGAGACGAGCATAAAACGTCGCCAACAAGAAAGAAGCCCTATCTACAAGGGGGGAGGGAAAGCGCCAAACCCACCCCAAGGCCCAGGCGACCGAGGTCCTAACCCCCTCTGGAGCCGTCGTCGGCGTCTGAGGGGGTCAGAAAATGTCACCAAAACCCTAGGGCAGAGGGGGGAAAGGGGAAAGCAATAAGGCGCTCTGAGCTGGATTCCAAATATGCCTTTGATGTAGACGTACTCCTACATCAACTGATACTCGTGAGCATGTCGATAAAGCTTAGGGGCAATTGAGTTGGCCACCAAGGACGCGAGTATCATCAGATGCTCAATCTATAAAAAGCCTATATATTAGAGTTGATTAGAACTAATCTCATGTAATGCACGGACGGTTGTGATGCTGCTCGATCGAGCTATAAATCCGACACCGATTACCACTCTACACCATGTAGAGAGAGAAAGAAAGATGGGGGGGGGGGGGTGGTTTCTGCCTCGTGGCACCAAAGACCTCAGCTTTATAAGAATAGTATAGATAGGGGTAGGCTTTCTGGCATCGATGTGGCCCCACATACCACGTGTCAATAGAGAAAAACTAAACAGATACTAACCAAACATCGTAGTTCGTGTGGTCTAAACAAATGTCAGTCCCTCGAAGAGAATAAGTAACAGAAAATAGGAATGCCACTGCGAGTAGGAAGAAGATTCATTAAAGGTATAAAGTTTGAAGTTAAGGGGGTTATGCCTTTCAATTTGTCCCTTTGGAGAGGGTACCATGCCGTATCTAGCCATCCAAAGTCCACCCTCCAAGGGCCTGAGGGCCAGTCCTGGCTCAGTTTTCATAAGCCCTCTGTGATGAAGCCGGGCTAGGAAAACCTGTGACCTGACCCAGCCTGGCCTTGCCCTCCATATACATAAATTATTATAAATTATATAGTATTTATTAAGGGGCTAAATCAACGACTACTTAGAACAAATCAGCCATTAGTCGGTCACTCACTATGGCCATGTGGGAATTAGAGTTCTTAAGTTTTGATATATTAGTGTTAAAAAGCATTAAATAAGGCTCATAAGATTCATAATACTTTAAGTTGTATTGTTGGTCTCATGCTCCGAGTATAGAAGTATAGTTTTAAATGATTGTCAAAGGTCAAAAGGCAATGGCACAGGCGTAGCTTAGATGGAAAGAAAGATTTAACCCTTGTCTTAATGGCCAAAGTGGGTTAAATAAACTATCAATAATCTTTATCTTAATGACATTAGCCTGGATTCAAACTTGACCCGGTCCTGACCATTGAAGGGTTGGGCTAGAGCCATCATTTTCTAACCCTGAAGGGCTAGATCCGACTCCCTAAAACAAAGTACCGGGCCCAGTTTGATCCCAAGCCTACCCATTCACGGGCCTAAGGAGGGTTAGCCGTAAAGGTTTAAAGTGTGGTGTAAAAGAAAAAAAAGGGATAACTATAAAGATTGAAAAGTTGGTGGAGAAAACTTAAAAGTGACTTAGAGCATCTCCAACTGACTCCTATATAAGTGATCCTTCAAAATTGTAGCGCAATATTGTGGGCTCGATTGAAAATGCTACTCCAACGGGCTCCCCCACGTTTTGACACATTGGGTTTTTCCTACTCCTCGCGCTGGCGCTGATGAGAGGAGTAGGGAAGTGATTTGTCGTGGCCCCCCGGTTTGAATAAAACAAACCTTTTGTAATGCCAAGGAGCCACTTTCATTGTTAATTTCCCGAACAACCCTGTATCCCTTATTGTGTTGGTTAGGAGCATTTGGTCTTTTCAAGAGATAGGGAGAGATTTAAGGAGCCCGTTGGAGTGCTCTACAATTCCCACTCCATGCTTTGCCTGTGTGGCATCTAGGAGCCCCAAGAATAGGGAAGGTATCTAGGAGCCCGTCAGAGATGCTCTTATTTTTTTCCAAAATGACACTCAACTCTTACGATTTGCTCAAGTTTGTCACACTATTAATTTTTTAACCATTTATATTTTTTCTGACAAAAATGCCCTTAACATAGCAATCATCTTTTTCCTTTGTGAAACCTGTTAAGTCCCCAATGCAAGTCTTTTGTGCATTGAACATTTTGGGGTGATTTCTGGCTATACGACAGGGAAAGTAAACCTCCGGCGACGTTTGATAAGAGTTCAAACGGTGAAAATAAATACAAATTGTGGGGGTTCCAACCCCCTCCATCGAAGCAACAAGGAAAGCAAACTTGTGTAGACCTCTGATAAAAGGTTCCATAGCAAAGAGGAAGCAAGTGGTGGGATTTCATACTACATTTGGCAAAACCATGGCGAAAGCAAACCTCCAGTGACCTCCAACGAGGGTGCCCCGACAAATAAAAACACAAGTGGCCGGTGTGGTTTTTGGCGACTTCTAGGCAAAGCAATACACTGCTAGATTGGTGGCTAAGGGCTACACTCAGGGGATGGGAATTGACTATAATGAGCTTAATTTCTCCATATGTAAAGCATTCTTTCATTTGTATTTTGCTATCTTTGGTTATACAGTTTGTTCTCGAATTAGCTCAACTTGATATCATTGTTGTTTTTTTTTTGCACAGTGATTTGGAGGAGATTTACATGTCTTAGATTTGGGTACAAAGTTGTTGGTCAGGATAATTCGGTTTACTAGATAAAGAAATCGATGTATGGGTTGAGGCAATCACCATGGCAATGGTACAAGTGATTTGATCGATTTATATTAGGACATAAGTACAAGCAAAGTCATTATGATTGACTCAACCCATACAAGTGGATAGAAACGGTACAAGTGATTTGATCGATTTATAAGAGGGGGAAAGACCAAGGGGATAAAAATGGTGGGAGTCTTGCTCGGGCTTGGGTGTCAAAATTTGAGAGAAAAAGAGTGGCCGGGTGGTGCTGGGCTTGTGTATGAAAGGGAAGAAGTTATATAGGGAGATCAGATCCTATCTGTTTGATTTCAAAGAAATACCGGGCAATTGGAAAGAGGAGGTGCTGACCATTTGCAGCTTATAACCTTTTTGTAATCCTTTCATGTTTTATCATTTTTTATTTTTTTATTTATTATAATTATCCTTTTATTCCAATTAACGGGTAGGGGTCCATGCCAACCCCCCCCCCCCCCCCCCCCCCTCTCTCTCTCTCTCTCTCTCTCTCTCTCTCTCTCTCTCTCTCTCTCTCTCTCTCTCTCTCTCTCCCTCTCCACATAAGAGGGATTTCTCAAAAAAAAAAAAAAAATATTGGATCTGCCCAAGAGGTACAGGGGCCTCTACAAGCCAACTGGTGGAGTCCTTGTTGGGGTTTGACAAATGGCAAGCCTAACTTGAGGCTGATCCCATGCACTCAAGCATCCCTTAACCAATAATTAGTATATTAGTATATATACTAGTTAGGATTTGCACCTAAAGTCAGTTGTACCATGAATCTTGAACCCTGCGATCGAGTCATATTGGACTTACGTTGCGATGCTCATCAAGCCAAAATGAGCGAAGAGCCATATCCATCAACTAATTAAATACTTTTTTATTTTATTTACACACCCCTCCAGGGTGTTCTGAGTCACCAGACAATTTTGTCGCTTCAGCGACTCGAATCGCAAAGTGCAAATTAAAACAAGTCATTCGATTAATTCCTTCAACAGAAAAAGTGGAGGTGCCCTAGGTAAAAATATATTCTAAAATGCTGGGCATTACATACGCACTCGAGCCCGTGCCTTATTTTGTACGTAGCCAGATTGGCACCTTGGTATTCGCACAAGGGCAAAGTTGTTGGGTTTGGTTAACATAAGATAAAGTGGGGTGAATTTATTGTTGGTTTAAAAGCATAAACAAGGCATGGTTTTATCTTGTGTTTTGAATTTTTCATTCAAAAGTTTGATTTTAAACTTCCCATCATCTAAACTCTTTTCCTAGCTCATTTGTATGGAATGCATAAGAAGGTGTTTCGTGATGCACTTGTCCTATGGTCGATGTGGTACATCGCACCGCATTGCGCATGCAGGGCATGGGCAATGGGCTATATGGCATCAGAGGTGCTTTTGGTGCTTATTAGGCGTACTTATCATGATCGCATCGTTGCCTAGAGCCGGGCCCTTTTTCTTTTGACTAGACTAGGTCCGATCGTGCCAACTCTGGTGCGAGTTGGAATCAATTAGACTCGTTGGCCTAGTGGGATGTATCGAGCCGAGTAGGACGGTTATGGAACCGTTGAACTGGACGGTTGGCATAAAGGATGCTTGGACCATCCGTTGACTAAGTGGGTCTGGGTGGTTTTGTGCCAGACAGTTGGACCAAGGGGTGCTTCATGGCACATGTTGGCTCGTGAACCAGCACATCAATTGATCCACAATGGATATCTTGGGTTATATATATGCAGTCCCATACCAGGCATTGAGAGCATCCAGAATTCAAGCCAACTAGGTGAGTTGGTAAAGTCTCGAGGGGTTGGTAGCCGAGACTTTGGATCAATTCCCGCTTGCATAGAATTAATAACGTGTAAGGGGCTACCTTAACCCTCCCACAAATGAGACGTTGTGGGATACTCAACAATATATATATATATATATATATATATATATATATATATATATATATATATATATATATATATATATATATATATATATATATATATATATATATATATATATATATATATATATATATATATATATATATATATATATATATATATATATATATATATATATATGTTAGGATTGATGTGTTCTAAGCTTGTAAAACTTTATGTTTTGGTCTAATAGAGATTGATAGTTATTAATATATATGAGATGCATATAGGTGCGTAACATAGTTACGTGTTCTTTAGAGAACAGAGAGCCATGGTTATATGGTAGTCCACTGAGTTGAAGACTAAGTGGATTAGTCCCGTATAACCTAAATAAGTTCGCAGCTATGATCAGGTTGGTCGCCTCATCATGATAAGCTGTCGGCGATGACAGTTCATGGGATGTCTTCACCATGGTCATCACCAGGCACAGTGTCTGTGGCTGAACGGAACTAACACGGTGTACAGATCAGTGAGCAGACACTGGTACACTAAGCCGTGTTTCTGCTTAGGGTAAAACGGTCCTAAACCCTGAGGAACCACGACTGATGGACTAACCAGTTGCGTGGTGCTTTGGCGCACCAATGTGTGAGGGTCCATATGCAGTGATCTAAAACCACGGTGTACTGGGTTACCCGGCTGGCGTTGCATTAGCGTGTCACTCCTGCAGGCCATCCACACCCCTGATGGGAGATGCATTCCTTGGTGTGACTTACACTGTACCAAACCCAGGCCTGGTGGTCATCAGTTTGACTGTTGACCGGGTTCGATTACTCGACGGGGTAATCAGAGGTACGATGTATAGGTCAACCTGGAAGGAACCAAGTCATATGATCATTCGAGTCTGACGGTAGTCTTCACCGCTCGAAGTGAATCATGGCATCAAGTGGAGGGACAACGAGTTTACCACTACTAAGCGGAGAGCAGGGGTATGATGGAGAACATAGTAAGTCTGGGTGAATTGGAGTGCAGCCTGCGTCGCACTCTGGGTGGCTACGCAGGTTAACTCGAGCTCAGAGGATCGATGGTACACTCGGGTAGTGTGTCGATCGAGCTTGAGTTGGAAGCCATGAACCCCGGTCCCTGATGGTTCCACCTTATCAACATTATGTACGGTTCTTGAACCGTCTCCTCGGAACACCATAAGCAGGAGGAAGAAAGAAGTATACGCTCCGTGTGTGCTTGGCACTAGAGCACGGTAGATGCGTAACTACATACGAGTACTAAGGGTTGAGCCCGAGACTAGTGCGGAGTCGTATGTAGTAATCCCTAGCCATAAGTGAACTTCGCTACATAGGTGCGATGCACCGGGGTATGTTGCGAGTTGACTAGTTGACTTTGCTAGAGGCACCTTCCGGTGGCCTCAGTTAATAGTAAGTAACTAGTAGATATCACTTAAGTAATGGCCGCTAGGTATCGCACGCTAGAAATGGTCAAAATGAGGCGTCGGGGCGTTTTGGTAAAAACCTCACTCTGCCGGACCTCACTGTTGGCCGACCCTAGTGATGGGACACCTCGCTAGGGCCGGCCCTATGATGTAGGGATGAGAATCCCTCATCTATAGGGCCGGCCATATGGATAGGGATGGGGCGATAAAAACGGTTAAGATCGAGCCCTAAAAAGTGGGAAAACGGATAAATACGTGGAGAGATAAAAAGGAGATAATGGAGAGATAAGATAAGGGGGTCATTATCCCCTTGGATCCTTATCCAAGGGGGGGTGGCCGGCCATATAAAAGCACCTATGGGCGCCGGCCATATAAAAGCACCTATGGGCGCCGGCCCCATGTGCTACAGAAACCGAACCCCCCTCTCTCTCATCTCTCTAGTTCTCTCCCGATTCATCTTGCGTTTCCCGCTTGCTACTTCGTCTTCCTCGCATGGAGTTCTGAAGAAGGAGAAGGGTCGTTCATCGGAGGCACTCAGAGATCCGAGAGCGACGTTCCGTGCATCGTGTGAGATCGGGTGAACAAGAAGGCAACACCTCCATTCGTACCGTCGGCATCTTCGTGAACGATCTTCCGTCTCCATCGACAAAGAAGACAATTCTCTGCGGTTAAAAGATCCGTACGAAAGGTATGTGTAATCTAACATGTAGATCTAGCGAGCATTATGATTTGCATCCATGCTAGTTAATCATTACGCTAGATTGCCGTTAGGGGTTTTTCGATTCTCGTGCATACACATGCACATATATGTAGATTAGTTTCCATGAAAAGTTAAATAGTGTAACGTGCACCATGAATGGTCTTTCGACCGCCAAATCGCTTCCGCTGCGAGCCTCTGACCCGGATTAACTTCCAACAATATATATATATATATATATATATATATATATATATATATATATATATATATATATATATATATATATATATATATATATATATATATATATATATATATATATATATATATATATATATATATATATATATATATATATATATATATATATATATATATATATATATAGAGAGAGAGAGAGAGAGAGAGAGAGAGAGAGGGCTGGGTTCCTATGACATGTCATAGGGAGTACCCTATGACATATGGTGAATTAGTAATGCTAAAATGTTTAGAATGTGCTAAATTTTTTTGAGGGTGATCACCTTACCTTAGATAGAATGTCTACAAAAAATCAAAGCATTCTAAAAATTTTTGGGGCATCAAATGCTAGAAGCTTTATCGGTCATCCATTTTAACCGTTAAATTGAAAATCATATTTGATCCATCTAGAAGTTTTAGAATGAGCCGATTATTTGCGGGGGTCCTATCTAAGATAGGGTGATCATCCTCATAAAAATTCAGAACATTCTAAATATTCTAGGATTACTAACTCACCATATGTCATAGGGTACTCCCTATGACATGTCATAGGAACTCATTTCCCATATATATATATATATATATATATATATATATATATATATATATATATATATATATATATATATATATATATATATATATATATATATATATATATATATATATATATATATATATATATACTCTCACTAATGCCTCTTACTAATGGCACTTACAAATGATCCCAGCCATCCATCGGTCGGTTTTGATGGATGGTTGGGATTAAACTCCCCCTCTCTCTCTATCTCTCTTTCTCTCAATCCTGTAAGCCCCCCCCCCCCCAACGATCCCCCTCCCCCTCCGACCCCGACCTTCCCCTCCTGCCCCTCCGACCCCGACCGCCCCGTTCCCCTCTGGCTCCGGCCATCCCCCCCGACGCCGGCAGCTCCGGTGTCGATCGCAGCAGCCCCGACGGTGAGATGCCGGCGTCGGGGGGGATGGCCGAAGCTCCGGTGCCGATCGCAGCAGCCCCGCCTGCCCGCGCCCCCGCAGTCCCGTGCCGCCCGCCGATCCGCGCCCCGCGTTGGCCCGCCGCTCTGCGCCCCCCGCCGATCCGCGCTTGGCGCCGGAGCCGGAGGGGAGGGGGCTGTGCTCCACGGGGGGGAGGGGGGATCTACGCCGGTCAGGGCTGCCAGACAGGAGGGGGGGTCGGGTCGCCGGAGCCGGACGGGAGGGGGGGTCGGGGCTGCCGGACGGGAGGGGGGTCAGGTCGCCTGAGCCGGACTGGAGGGGGGGGTGAGGGCTGGTGCTGATCAATCGAGAGAGAGAGAGAGAGAGAGAGAGAGAGAGAGAGAGAGAGAGAGAGAGAGAGAGAGAGAGTGTGTGTGTGGGATAGGGACTTTAATCCGAGCCATCCATCGGATCCGATCCGATGGATGAGATCATTTGTAAGGGCCATTAGTAAGAGGCCATTAGTGAGAGTATCCCTCCCCTATATATATATATATATATATATATATATATATATATATATATATATATATATATATATATATATATATATATATATATATATATATATATATATATATATATATATATATATATATATATATATATATATATATATATATATATATATATATATATATATATATATATATATGGGTTGGGATCGGCTGACCCAGCAAATTTAGACCCAGTAATAACCCAGCACCCTTTGATGCACCTAGAGGTTTTAGAATGGACTGATTTATTGTAGGCATGTTGTCTATGGTATGTTGATCATCCTCACAAAAAATCAGCCCATTCTAAAACCACTAGGTGCATCAAATGCGCTCTTAAAATCAACGGCATACCATAGAGAACATGTCTATCAAAAATCAGCATATTCTAAAACCTCAAGGTGAATCAAAGGGTGCTAGGTTATTTGCTGGGTCAAAATTTGCTGAGTCATCCAATCCTGTATATATATATATATATATATATATATATATATATATATATATATATATATATATATATATATATATATATATATATATATATATATATATATATATATATATATATATATATATATATATATATACTCTACTAGATAGTAAGAGATTCATGTCTCGTTCTAGTGTATCTTTTCATAAATGCTGTACATAGAAGCACAAAGACTTGTCATATCCTGGAAATGGTTTGCCTACAACCCATTAGCATTCTTAAGGAATTAAAAGGGGGCGAATAAAGACTTTAAAAAAAATGTATCACATTCATGATTCAAGCCTTGTCCTTTGATTTTGATCTCCACACCCCATCATCTTCTCAACAAAAGGTCGGGCCAACCCACGGCCACACCAAAGGCGACCGCGACCCGGGATTTATCATGCTTGTGGGTAGAGTTGTCTAAATCCTAAAATTAGTGTGATAATATTCATGTGGGAGAATTTTGTCTTGTATTATTAGGGCTCTATGGCCATGTATAAATAGATACAGGGTGACTTGCATAACGAGTAAGATATACACACACTACCTTCTCCTATGCACCTACTCTCTTTGTACACCACACATATCTTAACACCCCCCCCCCCTAAACCCACGGCAGATCAAACAAAGTGAGTTTGCCAACCATAAACTGAAAAAGATGAGTAGGGTGAGACTTTCTAAAGTTTGCAATCAGCTCAGTAGATGAAATGTGTGGTAGAGAGATAGTTCCGGCCTCGTAGTGTTCACGAGTGAAGTGACAATCAATCTCGATGTGCTTTGTTCGCTCATGAAAGACCGGATTGCAGGCGATCTGAATGACGCTCTTGTTGTCATAGTAGAGAGCAGTAAGTGAGGAGACTTCAACCCTAAAGTCTGAGAGAAGACACTTGACATGGATGATTTCTTTGGTGGTTGAAGCCATAGCCCGGTACTCGGACTCAGTGCTGGAGAGGAAGACAACATCTTGCTTCTTGCTGCACCAGGAGATAAGAGCATTACTGAGAAAGAGACATAAATGGATGGTGGAATGTCGAGTAGTAGGATCACCGGCCCAAGCAGCATCGAATACGGCCTGAAGAACCAGAGAGGAGTCTGCAGGCATAAGGAGTGACCGAGTGATGGTTCCTCATAGGTATCAAAGGATCCTCAGAAGTGCTGCATAGTGAGTAGAGTGAGAAATATGAACAAACTGACTGACAATACTGACTACATGAGCAATTTCAGGTCGGGTGATGCACAAGTAGACTAGTTGTCCTACTATCTGCCTGTACCATGTAAGGTCGAGGAGAGGCTCTCCATCCGTGGGCTGAAACTTAACATTAAGCTCCTTAGGTATATTTGTAACCTTTTGATCAACAAGTGTAGCTCAAGCTATAATATCTAAAGTATATCGTTGTTGAGAAATGAGGATGTCATCCCGACTCTGTGCTATCTCAAGGCCAAGGAAATAGCAGAGATGATCCAGTTCCTTCATCTGAAATTGTGGTGGATATAAGCTTTGAGAGATATTATTCCAATGACATCATCGCTTGTGATGATCATGTCATCAACTCAAAGTAGAAGGAGAACCTGCCCCTGCGGTGAGGGACGCACAAACAGAGAGTGGTCCTGATAGCTCTCAGGGAACCAAATCCGACGAATAGTACTACGAAAACGCTCAAACCAAGCATGCGTGCCTGCTTGAGGTCATAAACCGCACGGTGAAGAAGACAGACATGCTGAGGAGGTGTAGAGTAGCCCAAAAATGATTGTTTGTAAACAACCTCGAAAAGGGTGCCGTGAAAAAAGACATTCTTTACATCCATCTGAAAGAGAGGCCACTTTCGAGCTGCAGCAACAACAAAGAGAGTGCGAACGGTGGTCATCTGAGTGACCGGAACAAAGTCTCATCATAGTCGATCCTAACTTCCTGAGTAAAACCACGGGCAATGAGCCAGGCTTTGTGCCATTGAACAGATCCATCATGTCGATGTTTGACCTTGTAGACCCATTTGCAGCCAACAGGCTCGACTCCAACAAGGAGAAGGACAACATACTAGGTCCCAGTTTGAGCAAACGCCTCAAGCTCTTCGTCCATAGCTTTCTACCACTCGGGGTACTGAACAACCTCACGGTAAGCGCAGGGCTCAGATGGGGTTGCATAAATAGCGGTAAGAAAAGCATGATAGGAGAAAACATAAGAGCGGGAAGCAACAAACATGTTAAGCTTGGTAGGTGGGCAACGATCGCATAGAGGATATCTAGGCTCTGGTACTATGACAGAATCTTCAATCGGAGGCGGAGGAACTATTGGCAGAAACGATAGAGAAAATGCAGGAGGAGACACAGGAGGAATCGCGAGATCAAGAGGAAGAACCTCTGGAAGAGGGTCTACGAGAGGTGTTGGAGTTACGAGAAAGGGTGCACTAGAGCTAAGACGATGGGACTTGATCAGAGAAGGTGTGCAAGGGCCAAGTTTGTAGGACTCGCCAGGTGGTGGCACAACAGAGGGAGATAAAACTGGTGGGAACTCAGACTATCGGACTCGGGAGAGAGAAATTGGAGATTCCTGAGAAGAGGGAGAGTAAAAAGGAACATCCTCAAAGAAGAAGACATGTCATGCTAGGCAAAGGTGACGGGCAATAGGGTCATAGCAACGATAACCCTTATGCTCTATACTGAGACCTAGACACGAATCATGTCATAAGAAGGAGGGGACGAGAAAAGACAGTCATGAGAAGAGGAACCAGATAGAAAGGAATGAGTAATGTTAATTAGATTAACAGATGTGAAGCCTGCCTCAGCTCAAAAGGAGCGAGGGACAGAGGACGATAAGAGAAGAGAACGACCCGTCTTAAGAATGTGACTATGTTTGCGCTCGACAATACCGTTCTATTGGTGAGTGTGTGAGCAAGACTGCTGAAAGAGGGTGCCGTGAGACCGGAGGAGAGACCGCATATCTGAATAGAGAAACTCACAAGCCCAGTCAGACCGAAAGGTTTTGATTCGAGTGTGAAACTGAGTTTGGATCATATTGGTGAAGGCAGTATCGATAGAAAAAACTTCAAAACGATGGTGAAGTAGATAAACCCATGTATAGCAAGAGTAATCATCAATGAAATTAATATAATAAAAATACCCTCTCATAGATGGTATGGACGAATGTCCCCAAATATCCGAATGAACAAGTTCAAATGGAGCAACAGATTGAGACTCACTAGGACGAAAAGGAGAGCCTGTGAGTTTAGCAAGCTTACAACTTGTACAGGAAGAAAGAGAAGAAAATGGAGCACGACCTAAAGCCCTAGACTGAAAAAGGTTTTTAAGTCGTTACTCGGACACATGACCTAAGCGTCTGTGCCACAAGTCGGCTGCAGACGAACTAACTCGACAAAAACCTAGAGAAGAAGGAGGCACGTGAAGAGACTCAAGCTAGAAGAGGTCGTCCTCTCTACGACCTGTTTCAATCGTCTTGCCCGAGCGAGGATCCTACACAATACAACCAGAGGTAGAAAAGAATACGGTCAGTCTGGAGTTAGAGACTAGGTTCATGCATAGGTTAGGGGAATGATAAACAATGGGTAAGGTGTGCAACGGATCTCAGCGCAGCAGATCGGGCTGCTGGAGTGTCTCCCAGCGGATCGGGCGGCCGGGGTGTCTTGCAGCGGATCTCGATGCAGGGGATGCAGAATTTTGGGTTTTACATGGTGCAGGGGATCAATGCGTAGGGAGGAGGGCAGCGGATCTTGGTGCAGCGCAGGGTGTCTGATTGGAGTGTGCAGGGACGAGATCGGAGTGTTCGATCGGAACGCACAGGGAGGAGGCCGACGTGGAAGGAGGATCCAATGGGATCGGATCAAGACACGCAGGGTGGAGGAGGCCGACACGGGTGGAGGAGTGCCGGTGGCCTGTGGATCCATGACGTGCCAGAGGCAGGCGGGCTCACGCCGGAGGAGGGGCATCCGATCAAGGCCCGACACGAGAGGAGGAGAGGCAGCCGGTCGGGTTGCAAGGAGCGCGAGAGATGAGAGAAGCGGCTATGCGCTCTCATGAGAAACAAAAAAGAACGGCTAGGGTTTTTAACCTAGCTCTGATACCATAATGATATTCATGTGGGAGAATTTTTTTTTGTATTATTAGGGCTCTATGGCCATGTATAAATAGATATATGGCGACTGGCACATCAAGTAAGATACACACACTACCTTCTGCTATATGCACATACTCTCATTGTACACCACACATATCTTAACATACTGCTTAAAAGGGTGGTTCTAGTTGGCCACATAAGGTGGTTATTGGAGCACAAAGGCAAATTGTCGGCACAACGTGCAGTGCATACCAACCAACGGGCTCTTTGGCAAACTCTCGGTATGGACACCAAGGAGGCTGGGAACTTTCCTTCATGATCGCTCATGTTTGTGTGTGGGAATCCCGACCATTGTTGTCATGTCCATGGGATTATGAAAATTCTTTTAGAAGATAGAGATTTAAAATTTAATGAAATAACAGTTATGTTGCCTTTCTGTTTCTAACTCTGGACCTCTTTGAGCCCATACTCTAGTCCCTTGTCCTTTACTGTTGCCACCATTTTACAATCTATACTATCATATAAGCAGGGGGGACTCCCCCTTGCGGCTGAAAGAGAGAGAGTTATCTTTCTCACCCTTCTCTAGACGTCACGTGGCAACCTCTCTACGTGGAGCCGCACACCTCCTTCCATGGAACCGCTCATGCTCTTTTTGTTACCTGTTGGTTTTTTTTTTTTTTTTTTTGGGGGGGGGGGGGGGGGGGGGGTTCCCTGATTGGCTCCCAGGCCTTGCCTGGGGGTTCACATTAATTTGTAAGTATAGACAAGAACCGTTATCAAGGAGCAGAACAGACAACAAATGTATAGTCAAGAAACAGTGCGTTCTATACAAGAATGCCAATACACCACACCATCCAAAAATTTCTTAGACATTAAATTAAGAAAGCCCAGAATCCGAGGCTAAGTTTTTGCGGACCCCATATGTGGACCTGCTTTTGCTATCGACCCAGTTATATATATGGAAAAGACTTGGATGGGGATGCCCTACCGTATATACAATGGATAAAAATACCGATCGCGGACAAATTATCGGCCGGCCGAAAAAACGGTTCGAACCGGGTGGTACAAACCGGTATCGATCTGAACTGGTCTATACCGGTGTGAATTGATTTTTGGTTTCAAAAAAATTTAAAAAAATAATCAAAAAATATAGAATAATCTAAAATACCGGTTTACAATGTTTTTTTTTATTAGTAAACTAGTTATAGGTATGAACTGGTCTTTTTAAGTTATAAAGTCATGGTATTCACTGTATGATTCTAAATTAGGGGTGGGACTTGGGCGGGTCTGACCCGAACCCGACCCGCCCAACCCGAAAATGGACAAACATGGGCAAAGCTTGTTAAAAACTTGGACGGGTTTGGACAAAAATAGATCAACCCGATTTCAATTTGGACGGGTTTGGGCACCGATCTCCCCAACCCGAGGAACCCGAAAAAGTGACACACTAAGGTGGAATGCTTTGATAGTTTTTTTTTATGGAAATCAAAGACCGCCTATTTGATGTTGAATGATAAGAATTAGTTTGAAATATGTGAGGATATGAGTTGGACTTTATGTTTTTGTTATGCAAATGAAAGATTTTTTTTATCCAATTCAAAAATCTATTCGATTTTTTTTACCATCTATTTACGTGCACAAGCATTTCTAATTGGGCAACCCGTCCAACCTGCTTATTATTTTGTAAATTGGGCAACCCGAGCAACCCGAAGAACCCGAGGAACTAGAATGGGCAAACACGGGTTGGACTTCCACGGGTTCCCCGGGTTCCACGGGCAAAACGGGCAAAGGTTTGTGCAAGTCGGGTTGGGCATGGGCAGACCCTTCAACCCGCCCAAGTCCCACCCCTATTCTAAATTGTGGAATTTGATATAGTTCTTAAATTTTATGTGTTAGATTAGCCTAGTATTATACTTAGGGATTACAAAACGCAATTCTTGACCATTGCACAAACATGAGTTACACAACTAACATGACTACATGAGTCATATTTTATAATTTCACATAATAAACACAAATTCAGTCCTAAGACTCCTAACATGTTTAGCAAATAAAATGTATATCTATATCTATAGATCTAAGCTTTGATGGCATAGATCTGGCCCATATCAATATTTTCACCATAATTATTTGGTTTATTTTCAAAAAAAATACAAAAAAAAAAAAAAGAAAATTAAAAAATTCCTAAATTTGTATGAACCGATTATGCAAATTTGGAGATGATACTTATAGATCTATAAATCTAAGCTTTGATGGCATAGATCTAGCCCATTGTAATATTTTCACCATAATTATTTAATTTTTAAAAAACATACAACAAAACAAAAGAAAAATAAAAAAAATTATGAAAACATACATTCAAAATGTGTTTTTGATCTTGCAAATCAGAATTTTTGGCTTAAAATCTTGCAAATACAGCTAGTATGGAGCTTCATCTCATGTGAGAATGAAGAAAGATGCCCAAAAAAATAAAATCGGAATGAAGAAAACACCCAAAACTATGCTTAATACCCAGAACCGGTTCAAATCGGCCGGTTCGAATCGGTTTGAACCGGTATTTGATCGAACCGGCTGGTTTTTACGCGATTTAATCCTTGCGACCGGTATCGACTGAATATCAGTGCAGTTCAATCCGATTTCCGGTTTGAACCGGCTGGTACGATTCGTACCGGCCGGTGTTTTGATCCTTGGTATATACCTGTCACCGTGTGCCATACTAAGAGAATCTTACCATTGACTTGTGGGGGGTATTGCTCGGTGTGGTGCACCGTAACAAGCGTCCCCACATTGCAATGCGGTAAGGCCTCCCCATCGAAGTTGCTCTCGGTTGTATAAAGCTTGATCTATTTCTGCGTCCGTTGTTACATATTGTCGGCGGTCCGCAAAAACTTAGCCAAACATGACTTAATGGAAGACACTGTCTTTTGGTCGCCTAGTGTGTTGGACACTTACTAGGACCATTCTATATAAGTGCAGTAGAGGTTACATAGGAAGCCAACATCCATCCAAGAAGAGGAAGTTTCTACCTGTGAAAAGAGATTTGTATCACCAAGAGGATGGCCAAGCTCACTGCTATATTCCTCATGCTCTCTCTCCTTCTCATCAGCTCCATGGCTCAGGATAAGACATGTAGTGGCTGTAAGTTTAGTGTATAAATTTTCATCCTCTCTCTCTCTCTCTCTCTCTCTCTCTCTCTCTCTCTCTCTCTCTCTAAGGATGAAAATGTTTTTCACTAAGTATCTTCTTTTTCTTCCATTGGTGAACAGCCAATTGTCGAGATGGGTCGGCCCCTCACTGTGTGAACAGCATCCCGATCGGAAGTGGAGGGACGTGCTACTCGGTTTGGACGACTCACAACATGACCGAGCACGACTTCTACACTTACAACCCTGGTGTCGACTGCGATCATCTCTTTGTGGGTCAATGGCTGTGTATCGGCATCGGTGCTTGAAGCGACAACCTTCTCTAATTATCTTCGTGGGTCGATGGTTGTGCCTTGGACGGTTTGTGTGTGTGTGCGCGTGCACGCTAAGAATAAGAGAAGGATTTCTTTGTAGTGTATGTTTCTGAATTTCATCCTTCGTGAATTTCTCAATAAAAAACCATGTTGCAAAAAGCTCCAAGTGCCTATCTTATGGACAGCCAGTGCTCCCTGTTGAATAAATCAAAATTGATGTAATTCTGGGATTAATATTGTTAGATAACTATATCATCAAAATTCACTAAATTTTTTAGGAATGGGCCAACAATGTATATTAAGCAAATTAACACCTTCCCTCGAGTATTAAACAGATGGGGAAATACTAGGAAAAACCAATGAAGGTAGCGTGGTTTGAACTCAAGACCTATGAGAAACTAGAGTTCTGATACCATGTTTGATGATCATATGGACCAAATTATTATGCTTTTAGGTAATGGGCCAATATTGTATATCAAGGAAAGAACATGTCTATGTAGATCCTGACTACGACCGTCTTGGGTGCATGGCGCCGGCGACAGGTTGTTTTGTGGCTTTCTCTCCAGTGGTTCGCACTATCCCCTCCGGTTCAGATCGATGTGCCCTCTCGGCTTGGTGTGGTGATTCGCTGCTGGAGCAGCTGGTTATGACCGATCTGGACCCCGGCCCGCCTGGTGGCGGTTTCCAGTTATGTGGGTTCCGAGATCCCCTCCTTTGCTTAGTGAGGCGGCTCCCGGCGCGGCTTGAGGCAGTGGCTGGTGGATCGGTGACACATCGGGGGTGCAACGACGGTTCCACCAATGCTCTTCCTTCGGTGTGCCGGCGGTGGCTCCTTCTACTTTTCTGTGTTTGTTGGTTTTTTTTTTGGAGCTGATTCATGTTCAACGAGCTTCGTCCCCCTTGTTATCCACCGGTGTGGCGGTGGTGGTGGATGCTTTGCGCTGTGTGGCGGCTTTGGGGCAGGTGGTGACCCCCTTTCTTCTACCGGAGTGGTGATGTTTGTGCGCCAATCTATGGCGGTTCCGCCGGTGGCTTGGTTTGTCGTTTCAGCCGAGATATGGGCGTCCTGGGAGTCTGGTGGTAATCCCCCCCCCCCCCCCCCCCCCCCCCCCCCCAACTGTCCTTGAACCAAAATAATAATAGTAACTAGTAAGAAACCCTGACAATGCCCGAATGTGCTTGATGCACGCCATTTGGCAAAGATGACATCGTAACTGTTCGAAAAAGTGTCAAATCTGAAATGAGTATGATTTACTTGTTAGAGAGAGAGCTATTAACATCAAGTGACTATTAAATGCCATTGAATGAAAATTTATCATCTTTATGGTAGGTTTTTAAATGGATTTAGAAGAGACCCGCATTCACTCACGGAAGAAGAATTCTAATTCTTTAAAAGACGTCCATGTGTCACAACACGGGAAAGAGGCTTCCATTTTAGTATATATACTAGTAAAAAACCCGGGCAATGCCCGAATGTGCTTGATGCACGCCATTTGGCAAAGACAACATCGCAACTGCTCGAAGAAGTGTGAAATCTGAAGTGCGTGTGATTCACTTGTTAGAGAGAGAGAGAGAAAGAGAGAGAGAGCCGCGTGTCATTGAATGAAAATTTATCATCTTTATGGTAGGTTTTTAAATGGATTTAATAGAGAACCACGTTCACACACAAAAGAAGAATTCTAGCTTTTTAAAAGACATCCATGTGTCACAATACGAGAGAGAGGCTTCCATTTTAGTATATACTAGTAAGAAACCCGGCCAATGCCCGAATGTGATTGATGCACGTCATTTGGTAAAGACGACATCGCAACTGTTCGAAGAAGTGTGAAATATGAAATGAGTGATTCACTTGTTAGAGAGAGAGAGAGAGAGAGAGAGAGAGAGAGAGAGAGAGAGATTAACATCAAATGACCATTAAATGCCATTGAATAAAAATTTATCATATGTATGGTAGGTTTTTAAATTGATTTAAAAGAGAGACGCGTTCACACACGGAAGAAGAATTCTAGCTCTTCAAAAGACGTCCACGTGTCACAACACGGGAGAGAGGCTTCCATTTTAGTATATATATATATATATATATATATATATATATATATATATATATATATATATATATATATATATATATATATATATATATATATATATATATATATATATATATGGGTCGGGATCGGCTGACCCATCAAATTTTGACCCAGCAATAACCCAACACCTTTTGATGAACCTAGAGATTTTAGAATTTGATGAAAATTTGTAGGCATGCTCTCTATGGTATGTTGATCATCCTCACAAAAAATCAGTCCATTCTAAAACCTCTAGATGCATCAAATGCGCACTTCAAATCAACGGTTTTACACTGTCAATTTTAACCGTTGATTTGAAGAGCACCCTTTGATGCAGCTAGAGGTTTTAGAATGGGCTAATTTTTTGTGAGGATGATCAACATACCATAAACAACGTCCCTACAAAAAATCAGCTCATTCTATAACCTCTAGGTGCATCAAAAGGTGCTGGGTTATTGCTGGGTCAAAATTTTGCTGGGTCATCCGATCCTGACTCTATATATATATGTACTAGTAAAAAACCTGGGCAATGCCGGAATGTGCTTGATGCACACCATTTGGCAAAGACGACATCACAACTGTTCGAAGAAGTATGAAATCTGAAGTGAGTGTGATTCACTTGTTAGAGAGAAAGAAAAAGAAAGAAAGAAAAAGAGAGAGAGAGAGAGACAGAGAGAGAGAGAGAGAGAGAAAGAGAGAGGATCAACATCAAATGATCATTAAATGTCATTGAATGAAAATTTATCATCTTTATATTAGGTTTTTAAATGGATATAAAAGAGAGCCGTGTTCACACACGGAAGAAAAATTCTAGCTCTTTAAAAGCTAGACATCCACGTGTCACAATACGGGAGAGAGGCTTCCATTTTAGTATATAGATATATAGATATTAAGGTAAGAAAGTTTAAAGATTAACTTGTTGGGGTATTTTCTTAGATAACTAATTTGTTGAAAAATTTCTTCTGGCCATACGTCGGAGACGTAAACCTCCTCGATGTTGAATGTCTTTAAATAGATTAACTCTTGTTGTGTGCGGAAGGCCAACGAACGAATGCAAAAGATATGGATTCGATGTAAACCCAATACCAGAAAGATTCATCAAAATAATCAAATACGGTGAAAAAATAAATAAAACAATTAAACTAGAGAATTTTTGGTGGTTTAGTCTTTGGCCTACGTCCACCGGTAGCAGCTAGAGAATTCCACTATCAAAATTAAAGACAGTACAACTAGGGTTCTACAAACCCTCAAGCAAACCCCTAGAACTTTTCTTTATATAGTAGGCAGAGTTTCAAACCCAAAACAATTCGAAATCTTGGAATAAACAGACTGACCGGTCGAATTAGACATGCCGACCGGTCGGATTTGGTCCAACCCTAGAACAACCCATTATGAGTAATTCCAATCGATCTCTTAAAGAGTCAATCAGCCTTCCAGTAGACCCCGCTTTTAGTACCCTAGACCGATCGGTCAGCCTAAACATGTTTATGGGTTCCCAGAGGGGATTTCTCATGTTTCCCAGCTGCATCCAAATCAAGCCAATAAACCCACATGGCAAGATCTGCCAGCTATTATTGAGGTGCTCCAAACAAACTATATGCAAAGACGCAATGTTGCCGCCCAATGTGCCCGAGGGCGCTCAAATAGGCAAAACATTGATCAAGTCCAAACAATGATAATTTGGAACTTAACCACAATGACTACCTTCACCAACATATCTGTAGTCCCGATCTTTTGTAGGAGAATAACCTTCTCCTCCAGAATCTCTCAAACAAAATAGAATTGAAAGTCAATGTCCTTCGTGTGGACATGATGAACTTGGTTCTTTGTCAGATAAATAGCACTCTAACTATCATAAAAAACCTGAATGTGCCTCTGAACAATCATCTTTCTAATTAAATTATGGGGATGGATCAAAGAACATCATTGCTTTGTAACCGTAATCATTTAACCCCCTTCAACTTAAAAATAACTTCTTTTTTTTAGTACACGATGCTCGATGATCAGTCTAGCTATCAGTGTAGGCTTGAGAAGGCCCACGAATTATACAACTCATTTTATATGAGTCCCTCAACATTTTCTTTTTGAACAATTTGAACCCTAATTATGCTCAGTCTTCATTTAGGCTCATTTGTCAATGTTTTATCCTGAAAATACCTTTATTAATTTCAATTAGACTCGAATGGTTTTTTAACATTTAACTTATGCTTACTAGGACAAGACTATTTTTGAAATAAAAGATTGACGGAGGGGCTAAATGCAGATTGAACACAATTCTGGGTTTAAATTGTTGAAAAAAAAAAAGTTGAGGGACCTCTGAACATTCAAGTCCACTGTGATAGTTAGTTCATCATGTCCGCACGAAGCATATTGACATTCAATTATAGTTTGTTCGATAGATTCCGGAAGAGAAGGCTATTCTCCTACAAAAGATTAGGACTGCATATATTTCGAAGGTAGTCACTGTGGCCAAGTTCCAACATTGTTTGGACTTGATCAATGTTTTGCATATTTGAGCACCCTTTGACGTATTGGGCGGCAACATAGTTACTTTGCAGAGAGTTTGTTTGGAGCATTTAGCTAGAGTACCTCAATAATGGCCGAAAGATTTCGTCATGCATATGGTGGAGATTTGTTGGTTTATTGGCTTGATTTGGATACAGCTAGGAAACATGAGAAATCCCCAATGGCCAATCGATCAGCATGTGTAGGCCGATCGATCGGTGTAGGGTACTAGAATAAGAGTCTATTAGGAGACCGGTCGACTCTTTATTAGATTGATAGGAATTACTCATGATTGGTTGGTCCAAGGTCGATCCAATAAGACTGGTAGGCATATCTAAGCTGATTGGTCAGTCTGTTTGTTTTAGGATTTCGAATTGTTTTGGGTTTGGGAATATTTCTACTATATAACGGAAAGGTCTGGTTATTTGATATGTGTGAAAACCATTGATATTGGAAAGCCGTAGTGAGGGATGTGCTTGAGGGTTTGAAAAACTCTAATTGTACTCTCTTTTTATTTTGATTGTGAAATTCTCCTGCTGCTGCCGGTGGACGTAGGTGAAAGGCCGAACCACCTAAAATTCTATATCTCCTTTCTGGTCTGCTTTCTTTATTTTCTCACTGTTTTTTAAAAATTATTTTTGACGAATCTTTCTGGTATTGGGTTTGCATCAAATCCATATCTTGTGCATTGGTTCGTTGGCCTTCCGCGCACAACAAGGAGAATTTCCTTGAGATGAGATTGAGAAAAATAATGTTTGTAGTTTCTTGTGTAAATTGGGACATTCAATGGCCTATACAAGAGTTAATCTATTTAAAGACATGTTCAACACCGAGGAGGTTTGCATCATTTGTTTATTCCAATATTGCCCCATCGGTTTATACGTGAGTGAAGGTGTAATATACATTGTTGGCCCATTCCCTAAAAAAAAGATTTGGGTGATATAGTTATCTAACAATATTAATCCCATAATTATGTCTATTTGGATTTATTCAGTAGGGAACGCATTAGATAGCAATAAACCTTTATGAAATCCCACCTACTAGTGTGCTCCTGAACTTTTATTGAGAAATTCACGAAGGATCAAATACAAAGCAAACACTACAAAGAAATCCTTCTCTTATTCTTAACGTGCACACACACACAAACCGTCCAAGGCTGGCATGGAGAGATAATCAGAGAGGCTCAACAGTTTCAACGATTTTGACAGTTTCAGGGATTTTAGCAGTTTCGACGGTTTCGACGATTTCAGCAATTTTGGCGATTTCGGTGATTTCGACAGTTTCGACGATTTCGGCGGTTTTGCCATTTTCGACGGTTTCTACAGTTTCAATGGTTTCGGCAATTTCTGCCTTGTTTTTATCTCAGAGACGTTACACGGAGATCTCGCGAATATGTTACATAAGTAACTGTCGAAGCTGTATTCGTGTTCGGAGGTGCGGGCGGGTGTATATGTGACCCAAGCCCAAGCCGGCGCGGTAGGCGGTGCGCGCATGTGTGGTGTGGTGCATTCCTCAGTCCTAGTGTTTCTACAAGGCCAAAAGGGAGGTGTTTTCTACTTTTCTTATATACACACATCTCTTGCTTTCCCCCTATCCAATGTGGGACTAAAATTGGTGGAAAGCAAATAGGGAAGCAAGTATTCCCATGGAATCAAATGTCAACAAATTTTCTTATATACACACATCTCTTGCTTTCCCCCTATCCAATGTGGGACTAAACTTGGTAGAAAACAAATTTCCTACAAAATCACCGAAACGTTATTTTTTAAGGTCCAACATAGAAATTGACCGAATTTGTAATAGTACCAAATTTTCGTTCGACATAACGAAATATCGGCCAAAATGACCAACATTTGATCGAAATCCGATATTGTCTTTTTTTCTCAGACAATGACTGAAAATATTTATCTTTTTTAGTAAAACAAAGCTCATCTTTATCAGTGAGAAATTATATTTTTTTCCTCAATTTTGATTTTTTTCATGATAAATAATATTTTACTGCACCGGCATGACGCCAGTGCGAAAGAAGCATTGCACTTCACAACATTGTCACCAACAACCGGCCAGAATGCTCGGAAAAATTGAGGAAGCGCCAAGGAACTTTGTAAGGCCGAGTATTCTTCACAGTAGTAATGAGGAGAGGGGAATGGTCAGACACACACTGAGGAAGATGTGTGGCCAACGAGTCATTGATCAACATGGTCCATTGCGAATTAATAAAACAACAATCTAGCCGTTCCCAAATCCACGCTGACCCCTGACGATTGTCACACCAGTTTGATGGATTGCAGAATGGGGCACATCGCGAAGACCGCAGTGATGGAGCATCCGAAGGAAGGCCAAAGAACTGCTGGTCCAAAACCCCTAGACCCGGACCCGACCCGTTTAACTAATAGTGTCTAGATCCTAAACCCATACCCGACCCATTTATAAACTGGTAGACCCGATAAGACCCGTTTACCACATGGGTTTATTCAGTTGACCCGATCCGACCCGACCCAACCTAACCCGATATACCCGCTGATACTATATATTACAGTATTGGATTGCGGGTAGACCCGACCCAACCCGACCCGACACGACCCGTTGAATTTTAAACGGGTCTACCATGTCCAGACCCTAAACCCAGACCCGACCCGTTTATTAAACGGGTCTATCGTGTCGACTCGTTTACGACCCGAACCGGTTTAGCCCTGACTCAGACCCGCTAACTTTGTGTCGGGTCCGAAATTGCCAGCCCTAGGTACAAGGCAGAAATCAACCCAACCTCTCGGATCCACAAGCAGACAATGCCGACCAGACAACCCATCAGAGGCCGGGCATGCAGGCTCCTGGAGGATCGATCGAACTCTAGGCCATTGAGCCGCACGAACATGGCTCTCCACTAAAAGGACGAAGTGAGGCTGGAACTCCCCCGCCGTCGAATCCACAGTCCCCACGTTCGTCCCCGTCGAGAGACCCTTCGTCAAGTCAACTTCAACACTAACACGAACACGAACATAAATACCTCGAGCACCATCCAACGAGTTCATATCAACATGGATTGGGCATCACGCCGCGGCAACTAGGGGTGAGCATTAGTTTTGTCGGTCGGTTTCGATGTCGGTTTTATTTTTTTTTTGGTTTTCGAAAAATCAAAACCGAAACTGGAATGGTCGGTTTTTGTTGGTTCGGTGTGATCGGTTTTCGGTTCGGTTTCGGTTGATATGAGGAATGCCAGAGCTATTGGCTCTTGAATCTTGATCGTCAATTCGTTACAAATCAGTGAATGATTGTGTCCTTAAATAGTGCCAAAATGAAAGTTCAAAGCAAAATCAACCCATGATCACTCTTTTGCAACATTGTAGATGTAACATAATTACTTCATACTTGCACTTACTGAAAACAAAAGTATTATGGCCGTTTGGTTTATGATTTAAGGAGTCGGATCGGTTTTTTCGGTTTCAGTTCGGTGTTTCATACCCAGGAACCAAAACCGATTTAATCAATTTTGTTGGTTCGGTTCGATTATTTCGGTTAAATTTTGGTCAGTTTCGGTTCAGTTAGGCGGTTCGGGTCGGTTTTTGCACAGCCCTAGCAACAACGATATCTAGCACCAAACCCTCATCATAACAATCAACCATTGAACCAGAAAGCCTTGCCCAGACCGATGCTCGCTCAATGGATTCCTACAGAGGGTTGAAGAACAGAGTTCACCGCTTGAGGGTAAGCACTCGACCATCAAAGACTCAGGGGCTGCCTTCCCAAACATCAAGTGAATCCTCTTCAAGCTCAAATCGAAAGCAAAAGAAACAGTTGGAGAGGTCCATCACCTGAACCTTGCCGAAACAAGACCACTGTTGATCAATCACATCAAGAGGCATTTTAGGACCACGGAATCTGCCAACCAGGGCCAATCGCCACTTCGACTAAGGAACGTGAAGCTTCGCCGGATCAAGTACCACCATACCATTAGTCACCACCACCATACGAGAGCAATGAGAGACATCTAACCGGCCATCCCAGAGACGAGACCACCTTGCAGCCACAGCTTCCACATTGGAGGAGGGGGGTGGCCAAGGGAAGCTCCCTGCCCTAAACCGGGAGCTACCGTGCCCTCAGAAGAGAGAAACAGAAGAAGAGTGGGGGGTAAGGAGGGGGAGGAGGGGAAGGTGGAGGCTTCCCGCCGATCATTGTTACCTTCTTGTCCTGCTTCGCCCTTACTGTGCTAGGTTACTGAATCTAGTTCATACCTCTAAATATTGGATTATATTAGGTTTAAAGCTTTTCGATTTAACAGTACACAACTAAAAATACAACAGACAACTTAAAAGTCTCTCTCTCTCTCTCTCTTCTCTCTCTCTCTCTCTCTCTCTCTCTCTCTCTCTCTCTCTCTCTCTCTCATCGTTCACTGGGAGTGCTGCTGTTATCTGACGTGCTTTCCCTTTGGGTCTGGGAAGCCATTGCTCCTTTCAGCTTGAGCTCGGCTGGTGGCTGCTGCTGATATGGGTGCACCTGCTGCTGATGCTGAGAATGGATTTGAAGCTGCTGGAGTTGTTGGGCCGCGAGGAATGGTTGCATGGCTTGATTATTGTGATAGAAGTGCTGCTGCTGATTGCCTCGGAAAGAGGGAGTCCCGAAACTCATCAGGGGTCCACCATTCGAAAAGTTTGGCTGGCCTGTAGCCACTTTCAGTCGCTGAACCTCCTCTCTCAGTGCATCATTTAGTGCTATACAAACCAGGAAGAGATTAGGGTTCCGACAACTAATTAAATGTATAGAACATAAACACCAAATAAAAACATAGGGAAGTTTGACATAAGTCCTTTTTAAGAGATGACTTTTAGTTGCAGGACACATTAATTTCGAAATATAGCTAAAGTTCCTCCCGCCGAATAAATACTCTTTCTAAATATGAATGTATACTCTCTGAATATAAATATATACTTTTTTTCTGAAGATGAATGTATACTTGTAGGGACACCTCAGCTAATATAGCAAATTAGGGTGTCCTGCGTCTAATATTGTAAAATAGTTAAGGACCTAGACCTAATTTGCCGTAAAAACATTGTACTAAACACAACAGAATAGCCACTAAGTGTCAACCAAAGAGAGATTCAATTAAAACTACAGAAGATTTGCCATTGAACTCAAAGGTGCGTCGTCATAGGCCAAATTAAAATTATGGAAGATTTGCCATTAATCTGAAAGCTCCATTCTTGATAGGAATATCTAGTGAGATTATCAGAAATACCAAAAGTCAACAAACATTCCATCGTTGAAGCAAGGAAATCCAGTAAGTTGATTATGATACCAAACATCGCAAGGACGGAACCTTACCATCCTGCAGGTGAACCTGCTGCTCCATGCTCTGCACACGAAGCTTCAATTCATTATTTTCAGCAGTCAGACCATTAGTGTCTCTCTGTCATGACGAGGAAACATGGAAGTCTATGTAAGTTTCCAGGCTCGCTTTCACAGGATATATTAAAAATACTAGAAAATCAAATATTCGCTAATATTCAACAGTAAAAAAGAAAAGTAGCCTCGATGATCAAACTATTAATTGAACTGAGATATGAGAGGATAACACATTTCAGGAAGCAATTTTTTGGTACCAAAAACTATGAAAAACCGAGGAATGCATGGGAAATCATTCGGATTGAAAGTCTAGAATGTACCAAAAAATTAGTAAACAAAAGGATTGTTAGACTATTTCCCAATTTATGGGCATCTTAAGCTTACACTGCTTATTTCTGCTTCAATTTCTTGTATCACATACCACACCCTCTTTTAATGTGAACCCATATACCATGGTAAATTGCTTGCCATGATAGAGTTGTTCGCGGTGTGTCTGGCAATGATCATTGCAGACATGGATATCTCACCCCATATGAAATCCACCCAAGGGCTAAAAGTGAGGACCTCCTCTTCATTTGAGTGATCATGCAGATCTTTGACTGAATTTTGATCTTTGGTCTAACACAGGTCTTCCACCATCAAAATCAGCATAGTAGTTCGCGCGTCGAAGGTTCCTTGATTTGAGCCAAGCACCACTTCATCACAGGTGTCAGCATTTCGTTGCAAGAGGAAGGAGAAATCATATTTTCCTTGAGCTAAATACTTGGGAGAGGTGAGGGAACTAGAAAATTCCCCCACATGATCCATTAAGATGATCAACCGAAGTGAATTACAGTGTCATGCGGAAATTGGGTTGTGTGTTTACTCGTGATTTCCCTTGCAGATAGATCCGAATCCACAGTGGTCAAGATCGGGTCACATCCATGGATCTACAAGAGGGAAGGAAGATAACATGCTAAAATGCAATATCAATGAATTCGGACTCAAATATTTGAGCTTCGAGGCAATGCACATAAGTTCAGGCCTTGTTTATTAAGATTGTCTAGTCATGTAGCTTATTTATTACCGTAACGGATTGCATCTGAATGTGGTCCTGTGGATACACGTCGTTGGTCGAACAACAAAATAATTATCGTCACTTTTAAGTTCTGATAGTATTGGCTATCAACCTTGGTCAATATATCCTAGATTCATCATTGATATACATCTCATGGTTGATTGGTTCAGTATACTGTATATGATTTTTATTCTGATTGCTTATGCTTACATGGATGCATTTAAGAATATTTGAGAGTTTGAGAGAATATCATAGAGAGATAAATGTTGTAAAGAGAATATCATAGAGATGACATTGTAGAGAGAATGTCATAGAGAGAAAATATCATAGTGAGAATGTTATAGAGAAAATATCATAAATAGTGAAAGTTCTAGAGAATTATAGAGAAAAAATATTGTAGAGAGAAATTATAGGGAGAATGAAGTAGAAAGAAAATAGGGGGAATTAGCACGAAGCCCATCTTAGAAGATCAGTTAGAGTTGCAGTCCCGACAACCATTCCATTTGAGCTCAAATCCCTATAAACGAAAATGCCCATCATCCCACTTCTAATTTATGTTTATTGCCATCATCCTGCCGCCGCCGGAGCTCCACCTAATCAAATCCCATGCCGTCGGCGGACTTAACAGACCCCCCCCCCCTCCCCTGTCGGACCTAACCGTCACTGGACCCCCTGCCATTGCCGCCGGACCTAACCAAACCCACCGCCGCCTTCACCTCTACCGAACCCCCCCACCCCCACCCCTACCGAATCTTCCCAACCTAAGATCTACATGCAATGGGATGAACCCTAAACCCAGAAATCCCAAACCACAACCTAACCCCCTCGGTCCTTGCTGCCGCATTCGCCTCTGCTGCCTCCGTCACCGCTGCTCGTGACCGCCTCCGCCTCATTCATCGCAGCTCGTGGCCGCCTCCTTCATCGCAGCTCGTGGCCGCCTCCGCCTCCATCTCCGTCTCCGCAGCTCGCGGCCGCCTCCAAGTCCGCCTACTCCACCGAACCTCATGACCCTGCCGATCGAGAGAGGAGAGGATGTGAGGGTGGTCTGGGGATTAAAAAAAGGTTAGGATTTATCCCAAAACTTGGTTGGTTAGAGGGGCTACAGCCTGGAGCTCAAATGAAAAGGTTCAGTGTGATTATTCTAATTTGGGTTGGTTAGAGTGGTCATAAGCTAACCGCAAGAAAACATTATAGAGAGAAATATTGTAGAGAGAATAACCATTGTAGAGAGTAAAAATATCGTAGGGGAAGTTATTGATAGACAATGTCATAAAGAGAATATTCGAGAAATAAAATGTTATAAAGAGAATGTTATAAAGAGAATTCTAGAGAGACCGTTATAGAGAGAAAGTTGAAGATTGAGAACATCGTAGAAAGAAAATATTGTGGAAAGAGAACGTCATAGTGTTATAAAGGATGTTATAGAGAGAAGTTATAAGGAGAATGTTTTAGAGAGAGATTATTGTAGCAAGAAAATCTTATATAGATAAATTGTAGAGATAAAATATTATAGAGAGAGTGTTGTATAGAGAGAATGTCCGAGTGCAAAAACGGTATAGAGATTGTCCTAGAAAGAAAAGGTTAGAATGTCATACAGAGAAATTTGTTAAGATAATGTTATAGAAAAAATATTATAGAGTGATAACAGTATAGCCAGAATGTCATAGAGAAAAAAAGTTATAGATATATAATATAGTAGAGACAAAATATTGCAGAGAGAATGCTACAGAAAGAACATTGTAGAGAGAATTTGTTGAGAGAAAATATTGTAGGGAGAGATCTGGGAGAAAGAAAGTATTGTACAAAGAGAATGGCCTAGAGAGCAAAAACGTTTTAGGGAATTTTTTACAGAGAAAACTATAGAAAAAGAATATCACAAAGAGAAGTTGTAGAGACTGTTTTATAAAGAAAATGATGTAGACAGAAAATGGGGTAGAAGGGGAATTTTGTAGAGAGAAACGTTGTAGGGGAATGTCATAGAGGGAGATAAAGTTGTAGAGAGGGGAATGTCATAGTGGGAGAAACCATTACGCATATCTAGTTCAATTATTATTACACATTCAATAATAGTATTTATTCTGATTTTTTTTCTTTTTTTATTTTTACCAAAACGCCTCGAAAAAATTCAAGTCTTGCACCTCGGTATGCCTTGAGACTTCACCTCGCCTCTTTGGAGGAAAAACGCCTCGGTACTCCTTTTGCCTTTTTAAACATTGAATGCCGTTAAGTGTGAACATCATAGAGAGAAAAGTTGTAGATAGATTAACATCGTATAGAGAAAAGTTTATCTGGAGAGAATGTCAGCGGGCAAAAGTTATAGAGATTATGGAGAAAAAATATAGTAGAAAGAATGTTGTAGAGAGAAAGTATAAAAAGAGAATATTGTAGAGAGAAAACTATTGCAGAGAATGTCGTAGAGAGAGGTTGCAGGGAGAATCTCAAACGGCAGATGACATTATCAAACATGTTTTAAATTTTCTTTTTTTATAAACTGTTTTTTTCATTATCAAACGTCTTTCTGTTTTATGTTCTAAAAAACATGAAGCATGTGGTATTAGCAAACATGTTTTTTTTTAAATATGGAAACAAAGCAAAAAACCAAAACATTTCAAGCTATTGAAAACAGAAAAACAAAATTGATGCCAAACACATCCTTAGTGATTCTAAAAAGGAGGAAGTTTTCAGGCTGTCTATGAGAAACTGTACAAGGATGGTCGTAGATTGCCAAAAGAAAATAAAATACTCCTTTAAATACTTAGGAGTGATGAACAAGAAACAATCTCCTTAAAGTAAGAAGCTACTGAATTTGATGGACTAATTGTTGAATTAAAAGAGGAAAAAACTTCTCTTAATGAAAGACATTCTTTACAAAATCAGTTTCAAATCGGAGAAGAAAATGAATCTCTTAAATCTAAAATTGTGAAACTTGAGTTAAAACAGTTTGAAGTTAATCAAAATAAACAATGCTCTTCTTCTTGTGGACGTTCCAAGAAAGCTGGTAACCTTTTGAAATGATCATGAGATCCCAAAATATGTACGAGGTCAAGAGGGTCCATCTTCGACTAAGTTGCTAACCTAATCTCCCCGTTAGGCTACTTATCTATGTAAGATGGATGTTCTGAGAAAGCTGAACACTATCGTGAATAGCATTGAGCATTCAAACACTCTTCTGGTTACCACTATTCATAAATGCTCCAGTCCATGATCACATACTCTCCATTCTATTGATTAATATAGAGCGTAATTGACAGGTAATTAAGAAGGGCTGCAAAGAGAATTTAGAAGGATTAAAAATATAATTCACTAATTCTTTCATATGGACTAGAATCACAATGAAAATTGGTCCCTTTATTCAAATTCAAATTGTAACCCTCCATCCAAATAGCCAATAGGGTACCTTGGGCAAGGTTCTATCGGTCAAGCACTCAATAAGGGTAATGATAAATCAATCCTTTTAAATCATTTCTACAACCAAAATGGAGTAGGTTTAGGAAGAATGTAAATTATGTGAATGTTGCTTCATTGCAGCTCTTTAGTTTATAATTTGTGCCACAGAGAGAATGCTATTCTATATATCAAATTTTGCACTCTACCCTATTCATCTAGACTCTTTCTAAATTCAGCGAAACTTGAAGGAGCTTAAACTGCGCAATCATCAAGGTGCGTCTCCTTACCTGCCAACAGGCCTTTTAGGTTACTTGGCATTGGCCCATCTCTTGCCAAATTGCCTTGGTCAGGTTTTTAGCATCAATCTTAGAGGGTTGATGACAAGGCAATGGCAAGTTAGAAAATTCTTGTCAATCTTCCCTACTGTGGACCCATCTTCATGGGATAAAACATGGATGACGACAATGGGGAAGGATGTAAGTTGTTCCTTACTTTTGACCTATCTCTTTCTTTCATGCAGTTTTTGTCTTCTTTCCATTTAGAAATGGACTAGACATAGTAATAATATAATTGTTGATCCCTCCAAGTAACACATAATACTGCAAACAGCAAGAGAACTAAAATTGAAAAAGATTATATAAGCTGTAGTTAAAGGATGGGGTTATTGCAATTAAATTCTAATTTGTATGATACATAGGAAGAAATATACCTGTAACAACGTTAATTGAGCTGATAATGTTGTTGCTTCTGTTTGCAGAGTTTGCACTTTCCTCTCAAGCTCTGCAATGTACCGCATTTTCCTTTCCTTTGACCTTGCAGCTGACTGTCTATTTGCCCAAATCCTATCATGTTTCAACAAAGTACCAAGCACAATAAGGAATGATATATCGGGAGCAAAGGCGTACCACCAAACCAATTCTAGTAAATAGTGACATAATATTGGTTTATACTTTATATAAAAAATTCACTTGAGGCAGATCCAAGTCTGCCTCCTTTTCTTTTGACATAATATTGGTGCAGCCTAGGTTTTATGGGCTTGTCACGTAGAAGTATAAAGGATCTGATATAATGGTTTTCTTCACGTAATATTCAAATATAAACAAAATCAAAATAAATAATCTTAAATTGATTTTACTCATATAAAATTCAAATATAAACAAATTCAAAATAAAGAATATTCTCAGTGATAACTTTTAAGCTTGAATCTTCTCTCTGGAGCTCTTAAGCAAAAAGCCCGATGCTTCCAAGACGCTAATTAGCACTATCCACTGGCTCTTTTCATTACCTATCCAGAGAAAAACCCGACTTCAATCTGCTTGATGCAGTAATATTTGATGTTTGTCATTTTTAAACTATTTACCACATATTACCCGCGAGTAAATACTTGGTTATTAAAAATATCTTCAAAAAAATTGATGCCCTGCTAGAATTTCTTAACCTACAATGCTACCTAAGGATGACATGAATATATGTACAGGCGTACAGCCACCTTAGCCATGTGAATCTATGGAAATGTAAAACCATTAAGACGCAACATTTTGAAATATAAATGTCCCCTCTGCCAGAAACTAAAACAAGTTCTGATTATATATTCTCAAACCATATTTCCTAAAAATTATCTCTTGCTATTCACCAAGTATTGTTTCCTATGTTTCTTCTATGTTCAGTTTTAGCATGATCACTTGTAGGCAAGACACAAAATCTCGCGAAATATCACGGTTTTCTCAGACCTCGGCACGAAATTCCTACTGCGATATCGAACGAAATGGAAATCACGATAATATCGCGAAATTTCGCACGATATATTTGTCGGCACGAAATATCGCGATATTTCTTGAAAATTTCGAGATTTAATTTCGGGATTTTGGCACTGAAATGTTGGGACAGACTGGTTATAAAAGGGGACTGGGGGTTTCATTCTCAGCAGCTTATTTACATTTAATAACATTTAAGTAATGTTTGTCCATTTACTTTAAGTTATTATATGTAAATAAGCAAATACCCCCCATTTGATTTCAATAAAAATATCAAAAAAATCAAAAACCAAGTGAATCAAAAAGTAGGTTTTCAGTTTTAGTAGGAGAAAACAATTTTTTCAGTTTTTCATAAAATTTGTATGTTGAGAAAAGTGGTTAAATAACTCATTTTTAGGTCAAAAAATCCCACAACATGTAGAACTACAAGTATATCTAGAAAACCACGGTTCGTCAAAAGAAATTTTGAATGTATAAAAAGTTTTCTTTATAAAAAACTCATTTTTACAGACTTAGAAAAAAAAGTGTTTTGCATTTTAGCATAATTTTTGCACGATTTCAAACTTGCACAACTTTCTTGTTTTAAGTCCGTTTTCAAATTCGTTTGAAGCATTATTTTAACAATCAACTAATCTTTATTTTGGAAACATTTTTATCCATAAAAAAGATTAAAAACCATTTTAAAAACATAGATCAAAACAGGACCAAACAAGACTGCACAAGACTCACAGACTCAAATGCAGAATACATGCTTTGTGATGCTCTACACCCGTAGATAGGGTATAAATATTATCTGAGTGTTCCAAATTGTGTATATATACTTGGTTTATGACTATGTAGAGATTCACTAAAAAAATTCCATTAAAAAATCAATATTTCCACCATTTCTATAAAATCACAATATTTCCACACTGTCGAAATATTTCCACGAAATATTTCCAAATCTAGAGGGGTCGAAATATTGACCGAAATGAAAATTTTGAACCTTGTCCATATCACAAAGATCAATATAATAGAAGGGTTGGCCTTCGTGATGGGGAATGAAGACTAGTTGCTCTTCTCGAGTTGGGCCATTCTACCACTTCTGTGATCAGCCCAGTAGGCCCAGGAATAACAGAATTACGATTTTTTCCTTCCCTGCCTAATTTAGAGGTTTAGTAATCAAACAACATTGCCTAGAAGGCTTCGACAAAGGTCCTGATGTAGGAAAACCAAAGAAGATTCCTTTATCCACCGGATAGGAACTACAAGGATCTCAAAAATATCAAATTTAATTCAAAGTGCATAGTTTTTTCATTGAATGGAAGATGTGCAGATGGATAAAAAAGGTATCGCACCTCTCTTCTTGATCAAGAAGAGAGTATGTTTTTAGTTGATGTTTTGCAGAGTCACGTCAATTGGGCTAATTAAAGAATGGATGTAGAGAATGTAGTGCAACAACAAAAAATCATGCAGTTGTCACTGAGAGAAAGGAACATGCAGTTACATAACCACCGCATCGCATGAAACCATTATGAGTTTGCCATGTAGAGAACGAACCAACTCCAAAGCAAGAAAAGTATTAGCAAATTCTTAATAGAAAGGTTTAAGGAAGAGAATACAACACATACATGAAAGACTGGTTGTAGAAAAAGATGTTAGCCTTCGAAATACAGGCGCAACAAGAGAAGAACACAGAACCATACTACCATCAAGCTGTTGACATGCCACATGAAGAAGCACCACCGATTGGCAAAATGACCAAGTAATCGTGACCATGAGGAAGCGCAAGATAGTTCGCATGAAGCATAAAAGAAGATGACAAGACACATGCTGGCAAAAGATAACAGATTGAATAAAAGAAGGCAACATGAACACCTCTGGTTGCTGAAGTGCCTTACAAGTTTCAGAAGAATAAGACTGGCACCTAAGATGCCTTGGTGAGATGCATCGACAGGTAGAGGTGACACACACACGCACGCACGCGCACACACACACACGAGTGAAAGGGCAAAAACTACCCACCTCCAACTGCTAAAACACCATTAAAATTTCTCGACAATGAACCGTGTGCAAAAGGAGGCAGATGTGAGTGTTGGTGCAGAAAATGCAATACAAGGAATAGAAAAAGTATATATAAAGAAAGTCAAACCCTGAAAATTTGAAGTCATTAACAACTTGAAGCAGAGGATGCCCTTGACTACTCAAGTGCCCAATAAGGTCAAAACGACACTAAGGGAAGATCAAAGGGACAAATGATCTGACATACGTCCAAAAAAGAGTATCAAAGTGGTGAATCATGAACCATATGATGGGAAAGGATGACCTAAAACATTGGGAGTTATGCATTGCGATGTTCTATGCCCTCATGTTTTCAAGGTGAGAAGACAACTAAGATCCTTATTTCTAAAGAACTTGTCCTTTTTTGACTTTTAAGTCTCATTTCTTATGTATCTCCTTATGCTCTCGACTGGTACAAAAGGAAAGTTATCACATACAGATGTTGTAACACAATAAATGTTGATGAAGCGAGTGATAACCAAATAGGAAATTGAGAAGGAACAGACACTGATATATATTAGTACAAGTTGACTCCTGTTTGGCCTTTAACTCATTGCTGAATAATAGAAGTCATAGGATAGGTCATTATAGAAGGTGATGACATCGACAGATAGATCATTCCAAACAGCAGTATGACACTTGTATCCTTCCTAAAAAACTAGAGGAATGAAGGAAAAAATTACCTTGTTAATCAAATACACAACTTGGAACTATGGTAGCCATGATTAAACAAGAATCAAACACAACCAAAGTTCAGGATAAGAGTAAAGTATTATTCCAAAGAAGTAACGGTGGGAAAGGTGATGAAACATTGGGAACTTAGGTTCCATTAGATTATCAAATACTGGACATGTAATCCAAGCTCAGGCTAATTGGATTCTGAATAGTTAGTTTTCCACTAAAATAGAAATTCCATTCAGTAAGTGGCTTCGTTTCAGTCACTCCATTTTTCTAATATATTTGGACAAGGGTTGAGTCATCATACCATGCTCCACAAGAAAAAGTGAAAGTAGTGAAATAAATATATGCTTCTACTGTTAGCTCTAAAAACTCTAAGGTTCATTTCATATTCAATATATGACAGATTTGTAAGACACAGTTAAGATTTCATTCATCAAATCCAACTAAGTAAGAGAGGTAAAGGGAGAATAATGCCTCACATCAGGAAAAACTGAAAAGAGCAGAATTCAGAAGGACTGGGTAAGATAGAATCATAGAAGTATGGTACAATTTAGACACAGCACAACTCACAGTTATAGTTTCAAATGATTAAAGGAAAACCATAAGAAAAAGAAGAATTATTGCAGAACATGATGGGGGTGATGGCCAGGACAAGATAATCATCAAACAACAGAATCAAGAGTCCAAGGTGGAAGATGAAAAACCTACAACAGTGTGGTTCTCCAAGTAGTAATGTCTAGACACCTCTAAAGGCTCTGCCAAAAGCCCTCGAGGTCTCCACATCTGGAATACAAAGTGAGATGGGAAGAAAGTCAAACTGGAGTTGCAAGCAAGCAATGTTTTAAAAAACGGAAGGCGGAAGGCAGGCGGTCAAGTGATTTCAAGGCGGAAGGCGGACGACTAGGCGGGCGCCCGGAGAAAAAGGCGGGCGTCCACCTATATAAAATATATTATATATATTCTATATGTATGTATATATATAAATTCATAATTCTATATTAAAAAACAATAATAGAAAGTTTTACATATGCAAACATCAAAACAACCGATCTGAATATAAAAGTTTTATGAAAATGAAGGAGGGGATCGGGTGGGGTCAGGGTTGACTGCGAGGCAGGAGAAAGAGAGCAGCTTTTGAGCCTTTGGGATATCTAAGATATCTAGTTATATAGTGAAAAGAGAGGAGGGGATCGAGTGGGGTCGGGGTTTTATGAAAAATTATTGCCCGCCTACCAGGAGCCTGCTTGGAACCCGCCTAGGCGCCCGCCTTTTACCCGCCTAGCCGCCCGGACCGCTTTTTAGAACAGTGCAAGCAAGGATTGACACATAACTTGATGGAGAGTAAAGTGGTGTTCGATCTCAAGGCGGTGTTCAATCTCAAGACATACGAGAAAGAAGACAAATACTTGCCCCATAGATAGTAGAAATTTACCCCTTAGATAGCCTAACTTCATCTTGTCTATGTTCAATAGTGAGATCAATTGACCTTTAAAAAAAAAATTAGTGAGATCAATTGAACTTGACTTGTCAATCATGTGATTAGTGGCACCACAGACCATGGTCAGTGATAAGAAAAATATCCATAAATCGGACGGAAGGTTAAGGAAAATTGGGTACATGATGCATTATGTACCTGGGTATCGAATACGAGAAGAAAAAAGAAAGAAAGAAGGGGGTTGGCTTTTTGGAGCAAATTACAATAAGGATAGAGAGCAACTGACCATCAAAAAAAGCCCAATAGGATCTGGCCCCTGGTATTTGGAGTAATCTAGAGTCCTTACTCGTTTTAGTCTCCAAATTCATTGCAAAATTGTTTGAAGAGTCAAAACTTTATATTGAATTGGGCTTTCAAGGTGATTAGAAGACACATTTCAAATTCAATTAGACTCAGAGTCCCATGCAAAGTGGAATAAAGAAACCGGACTCCTAGACTAAGGGAATAGGATCCCCGGCCAATACAATGTTGTCTTCACTTGGATTTGAATTTCAATCCAACGGTGTCGGTTTGCATGTTTACCATATAAATGGGACTTTGACCCCCATAATGAAACAATCTAGTTGTGAGTGCTCTCGTATTTCTTGCCAATTTCAACTGCAACTTCATTGGTAAGATGCCTCCGAAAAACTATGGGACAACTCCTTAGCTCTTCTCTGGAAGTGTGACGCTTCAAATTATCCCTCTCATCTAGTGTTGATCCCTCAAAATTTGGAGTCCTTCCTCTTTTTGACTCCAAAGCCATTGCAAAATTGTCATAACTCATAAGAGTCAACTTCATAAAGAATAGGACTTTCAAACTGATTAAAAGTCAAATTTTAAATTCAGACTCAAAGTCCGTTGCAAAGCGAAATCAAGATATCGGTCTCCTAGACTCATGGAATAGGGACTCCAGCCCCACAATGTTGTTACACTTAGTTTGGAATTTCAATCCACGGGTGGCGGTTTTGCATGTACAAGATAATGGACAAGCTCTTTAATGAACCAATCGAGTAGGGAGTTCTCTTATTTGTTGCCAATTTGTACTATGCTTTTTTCTTACTCAATCGGGTTGATCGAGGAAAGCGAGATTCTTGGCTTGCTAGCTACTATACCCTTCACTCCTCTTCCCCCCCTATGCGTCTTTGTTAGTGAAGTAAATCACCCTCATGGCTAAACGATCTGCGGTGTTCAATGTGAGCCATAATATTGATTCCTAAAATCAAAACGAACAACTTCCTCGATGTGATGCCTCCGGAAAACTCATGCAACTCCTTAGTTCTTCTCTTAAAGTGATACTTCTAGTTATCCATCTCTTCTAGCATTCCATCAAAAAAATTGCACGTTGTCAACAATTTTAACATCTAGATTAGTTGAATATCATATATCTTAGCATAAATTAGATACATATGGAATCCTAAAGCACTGGAAGCCTCATCTATTCTCTTCTAGAGCAGACATTTTCTACTACAAAAATAATTTTCAGCAAACTCTACTATTTTATTGATCCAACACACATCCTTGATATTTAAAAACAAGTTTAAATTTGTATTCATCTTAATAGTAGACCCTTATAAACAACTCTTCAATAGCCCAAAATTACTTTCGTAGTGTAAGTTATGAGCAAACTCGTATCTAATCCACTTTGAAAATTCTGAATTTCTTTCCAAACCATACGCAAACTTAAACCAACCCAAATCTTCTCTCTCATGCACCAATTTAGTACCTATGCTCAAGGTTTGGAACTGATGTAACAACAAGAGGTATAAGCTTCCATACTCAAAACACAAAAGTTGATAGAGATGGTAACCTCAACAAGATCATCAACATTTAACAGATTTATATGATCGCGTCTCTTCCTTAGAGTCAAAGTGATCACGGAACTCTACCAATCGTTTATCAACCTCACTAGAGCACAATCAGGAGGAAGATGAAACTAATGATGGGGCATCTCTGATGCCTCCTCAAAGGGGCATGATGCAACAAGCACCAAAGATCTGATATGCTCCCACTCATGATCCACCTTCACGAAATCTTTCCTCAACAAAGTTTAGTTGAACAAAAGACATGGTGATCCAAAGAACATCAGGGCTTCGAAAACATCACAAGGAAGGCACAAAACAAAGTTCCAAACATCGTGGGAAAAGTCTTATCCTAATGCATTACTTGGCTAGCTGATGATGAAGACACGGGTACAAGAATTGGTACTACATGATAAACAAGAGGCGAGTTCATTCTACATAGATGAAGCTAAAGGGCCAAATATACATATGGTCGCAGAGCTTCAAAGATTGCGGGAGAAGCACTTTTATCAAGATTCAGGATAGGTCTGACTTTTAGAGGGCATTACCAAACCATGCCTGTGAGTGGAAGAACCGCTTTAGGTGGCTCGAGAGATTGAGCAAGAGCAAAAGCATCCTTTCACTAAATGGTTCACTATTCAAGCCATAAGTCTAGACAATGATGGGTGCTAAACCCTTTGCTAAAGGCACCACGCCCTAGATTTTTCTCCATAATGACCCATGGACATGGTGCCCTTGGTAAACCTCTGCCTCCAACCGCTCCCCATCGGCTGCTTCTTCAACCCGCAGTCGCGTGACTCATGCAACCAAATGTTGTTGCCTCCTTCCTCCTCATCCCCTACTTCTTCCTCCTTCCTTTTCCTCTTCCTCGCCCTTATTTTGGAAAATAGAGACACTCGGCCATCACAAGCTGAGTTCATTTATAAAATATAATACAATCGATTAGGAGTAACCAAATGCACTGTAGTGGCATTCCACCACTATTGAGTGTTGATAGAGTGTATCATGGATGTACACGGCTTGCAACGTCCGAGTGTCTATTTTACAGAAAGAGGGAGGAGGGTGGTGGTGGTGGTGGTGGTGGTGGTGGTGGAGGAGACCATGGCGTTGATAAAAAGTGACCAAAGGCGGCAGTGGGTTGAGAAGGCAGGCAGCTGGGGGTAGAGATTTACTAAGAGTCTAAGGGCACCTCAAGGCATTTAGGAAAATAAAACTAGGGTGTGGTGGCCTTACTAAGCAGTTAGTTGTGAACATAGTTGTCAAGGCGAGGCTAGGTGCCCGGAGAGAGCCTAGGCGCGACCTTAGGTACATAAGCATCCTCTAGGCACGCGTATATATGTATAGTCTATACTTGCAGGTATATATGTAAAAAGCAGCAATATAACACCTTACTAACATGAAATTGAGCATATTCTAGTCAAATGCATATTACACAATGACACATACATAGTATAAACAGGTAAATAACAAAAGGTACAAATAGCATACAAAAACTTGCGAACATAAAATTGAGCATATTCTAATCAAATGCATGCAACACAATGAACACATAGTATAAACAAGTATACAACAACAAAATGAACAAAGAAAATGGGGGCGAGTTGGGTTTTACTTTAAAAAAAAAAACAAAAATCAATACCTAAAATTAGGCGCGCCTAGGCCGCCGCTCAGTGTTGTTCGCCTAGGCGCACTGGGGCTTAGTTGTCTCCATACGCCTAAACGCGCGCCTTGACAACAATGGTTGTGAATAGAGATGCCAAGTTTCAAATAACATCCGAAATAAAGCATTTTACTTGAAAATACTTCAGATATTTCAGTCAGTTTCAGAAATAATTCTTGGATATTCGCCTTTTCAGGTACATTGTTTTCTTATTTATATGGTCAAATACATACATTCCAAGATAATTATCCTTTTAATCAAGGAACACCTATATATAGCGACTGTTACCATCATGTACGTTACTTGCAATTTATGTCTTAATTATATAGTAAGAGATATTTGATTGATAAAGCAAACCTCTTTGCTCGCTTAGGGTCGATGAGGGCAAGATCCGCAAGCTTCGCAGCTGACACGGCCTTCTTTGTCTCCACCGATGCCGGCCCTTCGGAGCTTGATGCCAACAGCTCCGGCTTGATCGAAGTATACCCATCCATCGACTGGCTGTGTTGGTGCCTAATTCTTGGTCTCTCATTAGAAGTTGAGATCGAGCCCTCTGCATGCGGAGGAGGAGGATGAGACGCCATCACTGAACCCTCACCCCCCAACAGATCAAACCCTGATGTTGCCGAAGAAGTGAACTTTTCAATGTCAAGGTACATCGAGAGCAAGTCCTCCTCGGTCTCATCAGACAATGATGGCCCCTCCCCGGACCCAACCACCCCGAGGTCACTGTCGAAGTTAATATCATCGGGGAGGCTGAGGATCTCCGATTGGGCCCGCCGGTGGCCGACATTCCGTGGGGGGTAATCTGGCATCCGGTTAACATCATGGCTGAATTGCGCTCCTTCTCTGGACTCGGGAATCGCGGCTGCGGGAATGGAGGATGATGGAGAAGGAAAGGGATCACGCTTCAACGGGGCACTGCCCGATGGTGAGGAATAACCAGCATAGCGGGAGGAGTGAGGTGGTAAACCACCACCACCTCCAAGAACGGGCGGCTTGTCCTTGTCCATTGACTGTAAATCTTGAAACCCTAAGTATCACGAATAATTCAGGTAAACAAGTCGAGCCACCGCCACCGCCCCCGCATGGCAAAACCCTAGCAAAGGAAGATCTGGGACGGATCAAAACCCTAGAAATGCAGAGATCCAAATCCTCAGATTACCGAATAGGCCGCCATTTCCAACGAATCGGAATTCGGATTGAAGGGTTTCATCGAATCATGGAATGAAAGAGTCTAGAGAGAGAGAGAGAAAGAATGGGGGTGTCGTCTGTAGAGAGAGAAAGAGGCGGGGGGGAAGGCGGGGGCGGGGGCGGGGGCGGGGGGCGGAGGAGGCGAATACTTGTAAATGAAAGGGGAGGGGGGAATTGTAATGAAGAGAGAGAGAGAGAGAGAGAGAGAGAGAAAGGAGTGAGGTTTTTTTTAAAAAAAAAAAAAAGAAGAGAGAGAATTACTGATTCATTGACTCCAAAATTACCATTTAATGCCATTGAATGTGTATTTATCCTCTCTCCCACACTGATCAGAGATGGAAAAAGCTGCACGACATAGAATTGCAGATAACTCTATAAGCCAATGGCCGTCTGACACGTTCCAGAAAAGTAAATTTATCTCTTCTCCAAATTTGTGCTATCTGGTCAAATGGAATAGAGTTAGAAGGTTAAAAACAAGATATTTTTTTTTAAATAATATTTTAAAATTATAATTTTTATAATTTTAAAAATGACATCTATATAGGAAATAGAGAACACGGTCCTCCCGACCACCCAATATGCTAGTCCTCTCTTCAATTTGGGTGTCACATGACAATTTTTAGCTATAATTTTTTTTATGGATGGTCAATCCACACTGCTTAGATCAATATTTTAAAAAAAAATTCTAAAAAATAAACTTAAAACAACCCGATCAACGGTCAACAAATTTAACGATAAATTGCAGTGTGCAAATAGCTTTTGCTATGGTTAATTTAAAAATATCACTTGACATATTTTTTTTCAATTTTTTTTTCATGATCATTGTTAGGAGGGATGTACCCACCTTGACCAACCCCTAACCCCAGTTAAAATTTGCCATGTGGCACCCAAATTGAAGGGAGGACTAGCGTGTTGGGTGGTCGGGAGGATCGTGTTCCCTATTCCCATCTATATAATATGGTACGGTGGTATTGTACTGACTAGACAAAATCGAACGCTGATTAGACAAAAACGCACATGCTGACAAAGCCTAACAAAGACACAGAGATAATTAATAATATAATTTTTTTTTTAAACCCAGCTCATCTCAAAAAAAATATATATTCACGTCCCAAATCCAAATCGGAAAACTGTGATCCCCTCCCTTCATGCCCCCCTCTCGCGTTGGTAAGATCCCCCCTCCCAAACAAAACCATGTTCATGCCCGAGTACCGACGGGCACGAGCATGCACTATAACTAAGATGTGTTGCCGCTGAAGGCGGGCCGAAGTCAGCCGGGAGTGTGTGGCCGCTGAAGGTAGTTAGGTGCATGTGTTGCCGCCGAATACGACGATGTGGATGGGGGTGGTGATGCCCAATGGGTGTCTTGCCGTCGAAGGCGGCCCGATGCTGTGCTGACAGATATGTTGCCGCCGAAGGTAGCCCACTGCAGTGCCGATAGGCACGGGCATGCACTAGTTATGACAGTTATGTGGCGGGTTCATGTCGAAAAGCGCACTACCATATAATTGCATAGAATACTCAATAAACACTGCATCCAGGTTGTAGGATTTAGTTTTGACACTAAACACTGCATCCGGGTTGTAGGATTTAGTTTAGATACTAAACACTGCATTAGGGTTGTAGGGTTTAGTGTCGAAATTAAACACTGCATCCGGATTGTAGGGTTTAGTTTCGACACTAAACATTACATTCGAGTTGAAGGGTTTAGTTTAGACTCTAAACTCTGCATCCAGGTTGAAGGGTTTAGTTTAGACTCTAAACTCTGCATCCGGGTTGTAGGGTTTAATGTCGAAACTAAACATTGCATCTGGATTGTAGGGCTTAGTTTAGACACTAAACACTGCAATCTGGTTGCAGGGTTCAGTGAGAATTCAAAAAAAAAAATTATATGGCCAACGTGACGGTGCGTTTTTTAGCGCCGACCTGCCACGTGACCATCAGAGCGTAACTTTTTGAAATTATAATAATAATTTAATAATTTTCTGTTTTAAAAATATTATTTTGAAAACCCCTAAAAACAAAAATGAGGAGTTCCGCACGCACGCAGCGGTGCATCAGACGGCTGCGGTGCGAATATTTCAAAAAAAAAAAAGCATTCTCTAAGCACAACCACACTAAAAATTAAAAAGAGACCCCTTGTGTCCCCCAGCTTATTCTTAGTATCATCATACAGGATGGCAATATCTGTTCTAAAATCAATGACAAAGTGCGGATTCATCTTTGTCTCTTCTTCTTTCTTCATTTTGCAGGCTTTAATCTTTGAGTCATGATTTCGAAATAATTCGGACTTGGTTAAAATTATCAAACACTAAGCACCCACAAAAAAAAATCATATAAACCAGATAAAATTTGCTTGTAAAATATGCACCCGATACTTTCCTAACTTAAGCATTGTACAGGAGTGCATGACACAAATCACAAAAATCTTTACCATAGCAAAGACCTAGGATAAGTCCAATGACACATTATATATTAGTTTTTATTATTATATTTCTTAATCAGAAGATGATCTAACCATGAAACTAATTTTGAGCGGAATTACAAGATAAACGCATGCAAACCATGTTTTTTAATTTTGGAAAGGAGCACCATAGTGGTCAATGCATCACCTGTTAGCACACCAGTACAAGATAGACCAAGGATCGAAACTCGTCATATGAGCGAAAGAAATACCCTGATTTTTAATAACCACACAGGTAGAAAACCTCGCCACTGAAATAAGAGAGAGGCTCGCTTAAAGAGGAACAAACAACGATGGATCAAATGCCTTTTATGGATGGTCAACTCCGATTGTAAGCGCATCTCCAACGGTCCCCTCATCCCCAACTGTGAGGATAGGGGTGAGAATATGCCAAATATTTTTTTTTTTTTTTTTTGGGGGGGGGAGGGGGAGGGGGAGGGGGTGGGCAGCGGTCCCCTAATCCTATTTCACCAATAAATTTACAAACCGACCTTTCCACATCATCCAAAGATCATAGCCGTTCAACGTCATCAATGCCTGATGGATTTAGGATGAATTCCTTTCCACGTCATCCACAAAATTTAGAGGGTTGAATAGTCTTTCTCATTAATGGGGGTTGACCAACCCTTCCCCATTTCAACCCCCATTAATGGGGTTATTGGGTACGTTGTAGCTCTTTTTCTCATGTGCCCCCCCACCCAAAAAAAAAGTGAGGTTGATGGGGGGGGGTACCACGTTGGGAAAGGGACCCCTATTGGTAGAGGTCGGCCACCATTCTTGGAAATCTTGAAGCCTGTAGATACTGGAGTGGATACTCGTTGGCAACCTTCCACATTGAATCTAGACAAAAATGTCCAAAGAATCTTTATGGCTTTTGCTTTCATTCCAAGAAAGTAACTTAGGGTCTATTTGGATACGCTCTGATTCCAGGATTCTAAGATTTTAAAAGTTTAAAATCTCTAAAAAAGGACAGAGCATGTTGGATGTAACCCCAATCGCAAAAAGTGTTACTACGGAAAGCCCAAAGTGAACTTCTAAGAACCATTTTTCTGGAGCCCAAAATCGAGACTGGGCTCCAGAGCCCTTTTTTGAGATTTTGGGATTCCGGACTCCTAGAATCCCAGAATCAGAATCCTATCCAAACAGGGCCATAACTCCCCTAAGTTAATAGCTCCAAGATTATCACTGGTCAAGAAATACAACAGTGTGATTGCCATCATGCTGTTTCCCGACCCAATCTAAAAAAGACGAGCTCAAGCTTTGGAACCATGCCCGTGGTGATTGTTTTAGTCCGTAAAGAGACTTTTGAAGCTTGCAAACATGGAAGGGAGAGGTGGGGCCGACAAAACCCGGATGCGTGTTTGAATGGCATTGCAATTCCCATCCCGGCCTTGAAGAAGCCAAGAGACCTTAGCATCATCATCAAGCAATGGTTTTCGAATTGCTTCGAGTTCATTGCACAAGCATCTTGAAATTTTTGAGATATGTGGACATCGATGAAGTCGCCTTGTGGCAGGATTGAATCTTCTGCCACAGTTCGATCGCTCTCCAAATATTCACGCATCAAGGATCGCACAGTTGGCCACGACATGCTGATCAAATCTGATAGCCCATTTCATGTTGTGTTCCTGAAGATCTTTCAATCATTCCGAAACTCGGGAATAATACCCATATGTCGAACTCATCACCACGGACCATACAAAAACCCTGTAAGGACCTAATACTACTTAGTAATGCTTTTGTACCTCAACCAAAGGCCAAGACTATCCGAAGATCTAGAGCATGCACAACTTATAGTCTTGCAGGAAAAAAAAAAATTAACAACAAATCCTCACAGAAACAGTGTATACGTATACCACCACATGGACACAAGCATGTACAAAAACCACAGCCAACATTCGTTCACTTGACCCAATTCTACGACGAATCATTACAACCCTAAGATCGAGCCATACGAAGTACATATAAGAAAGTTATATTGTGTGGTACTTGACGGGAATCATCACCATGAGAACATCAGTTAGTAGACATACTGGGGTGCTTCAAGGATGAATGGTGCCACTTTCACATTAAACTCTCTCCCTTCAGGCTTTCTCAACCTACACCAAATATCCAGATACTCGTGAAGTTTCAGTGTAATCGTAATCCAATCTTATCCGAAAAAGAGATGGAAGAATGCAAAAGAATAAAATAGGAATGAAAAGCGTCCATTATCTAATAGATACGGCAGAGGTCTTCTAAACCTTTGGTATAGGTTCAAATCCTATTGGACACAAAAAAAAAAATCACAAGCTCTAATCTGTATAACAAAATAAAGTCAAACTGGCGTAATATTCATGTAGCCTGGAGATCGCAAACCGTAACAAAAATTAAGCCTTCTCCCATCTATTTGTAGTCAGCCTTATGACTCCTTATTTGCCAGACATTTCCATTGAGGGCTGATCTGTTGTCAATGAAAGAGTCCTATAATGGGTTTATTGAAGAGTACCTTCCGGGAACAAATGTAAATGAACCTTCAACCGATCCAGGAGCCTCCCGTACGGGCGTGCAACTTTCATACTCAAATTCCTCCGCATTTGGAAACAGCAGAGGAAACTGCAGTCAAAAACACGAAAACAAGACAGTTAGCAGGGTTCATATTCGAATTCTTCCGTATTTGGAAACAGCAGAGGAAATTGCAGTCAAAAACACAAAAACAAGACAATTACCAGTGTGTGTGTGTGTGTGTGTGTGTGTGTGTGTGTATATATATATATATAGAGAGAGAGAGAGAGGTGAAAGCTCATGCGATATTCAAGGCCCCAACCAATTTACCAAATAAAGCAATTCATTTCAAAAACCTCACATATATTTATGTGTAGGTTTTTGTTTCATTTGAACCTGACAAAAATAGACTTTGCTTAATCTTGCTGACGAATCTCCATTGCAAATACTACCTTTCCGATCACACCTTCTCCATTCACATCTGATTCTACAACATCCTTGGATCGGATGATCCAATGTCGTGAATGAAGTTGACAGGACGAGAAGTATGTGCCATTCAACATGCATCCTTCAGACAGGAGAGACATCCGGATCGAGTACGAAAACAAGTACTTTTCCTCCCCTCCATTGATGTCAGACATTTCGGGCACAAGCACAGCAGAAGCACGAACCTGTAGACATCAGGCAGCGGAAACCAAGCAAAATCAAGTTTCTATGAACATCATGAGTTGACATAGCAATAGAGCATGGTAGGCATGTGATCTGAAAAGAAAATACTAGTGAGAACTGAGAAACTCTTAATATTAACCTATACATTCTTGTGAGTAATAGAATGCCAGTGTATAAGCAGTATTCAAAGTCAAACTCAAAGGTAGAATAACAAAATAAAATTTAGTTCTGCTGACATGTATGATCAACGATATTAGGGAATCCAACCATGAAAGGGTAAAAATATTTAAAACGACATTTTCCATGAATTGAATCTCGAATTATTTCTCTCGACCTTCTTCTTCCGCTATGTAAACTGGACTTTGGAAAGGCAATGAATGAAGATACTGTTGTATAAACTATCAACTCTCTCCAAAAAACAAAGCAACAAGGCTGAACCGCATGAACACTGCATAATGGCAGTGGACTTTAACAGCCCATGAGTGCTTATAGTAAGTACCAATGCATGTTAGTCATTTCAAACTCTTCCAGCATTTAAGGAAAATGAAGGTTTATTCTGGTCAGTAAACAAACTGGATTTCAAATTTGATCAGACTTACTTGCTATACGAGACTTCAGAATAAAATAAACTCTGACAGAAAAAAAAAACTAATCACAATATTCAATAAAAAGAATCACTACCACAGATTAATTAAATATACTTAAATAAATAATCAATAAAATAGAGAGAGAATATATTTTATAAATAAAACCATTACATGTAATAAAATCAGTAGATTTATCAGATAAAATAGTAGATGGGTTAAATTCAACTAATCAGAAATCAATTAATAAAGGCAACCCCATGACAATGAGACACCGCTCACAAAGTTGGGTTAAATTATATATCAGTGAAGAGGTAAGAATTTTCTCGAGCAAAAAAGGGAGTACAAATATAAAAAACCATGAAACAAGGATCTTTTATCAAGACACGAGGTTGTTGAAAGGAACAAAACAAGACAAAACATGCCAACTTTACGAAATCAAATTCAACCGTGACTTGGAAAGTTTTTAGTACCTGAACACCATTAGTTACCGCAATAGAACAGGAAGGCGGTGATTCTGGATATAAACTGATGGTTCGAGTTTTTCTTATATCACGAGTTTTAATCATACCACTTTGTAGGCGTCTGCAATGCTCTTCCAACCACAACAGCAATGCATCCTGCGGTACAATGTTGTTAGCATCAGGCCTTGTCCTCACTAATGGTTGAGGTACACATGGCATCATTTCTCCATCAGTTAGATTCCTTGTACCGACATAAAGTTGGCCATTGGAACAATTAAGAAAGAAACACTTCTCAAAGTAGTAGGATGCTGCAACTACAATATTCTTTGGTCTGGTCGCAAACCCCATATGTTTTGCAATTTCTCTAGTTTCTGTGACAATCTGGTTTAGAGGTAGCAGGTGCACATTGATCACATGGTCATAAAACTCGTAACCTCCTATAATGCCGAGGTGAGACAGACCGTGCTCAAATGGGTCCTGAGTAATTGTCTCCTGACCGTCGCAAAACCGATACAAGACCTTTGTCGGGATGGGCAATTTTAGCCCTAGCGCTTCTTCTGCATGTTTTATTTCATTTTCAGAAGCACCCTTCCTCAAAGTATCACCAGCTTCTGGAAAATTTGCCTCCAACCAATTCTTAATTGCAAACCATAATTTTTTCGCTCTCCTCACTAGCGGCAATGGGTACATGCCAAAAGATTCATACCATACCTTATATGCCACCTGCAAAATAGCATTGCAAAAGTAAGCTGGGAGTTCCTAGTTCTACAAGCATCGGAACGCTAACACATAATTAAAACAGACAGAAATAAGAAATGAAAACTCAATATGGCAAACAAAATGAGAAATTCATGTAGGTTTATATATGTCCATATATAAAGATGGACAATGATTTTTGGTTATGCAATAACGAACCACGTGTAGAATAAAACAATAAGACTTGCTTTTAGTCATCCCTTGATAGCCGAAGAGTGGTTTCTTTGCTTAGGCTTGCTAACTTCATACACCCATACTTAAATGGGGTAGGCCTTGCATCTTCTCTCTCCTAACTATTATGCTTGGTTTAGTGATGGAATTTCACAAGCTCTTATGGGGTAGATGCGAGTGTGAATGGAAAGAGGGGCCTAGATCCCTCTATATAGTGTCACCAATTTCTTCCACAAGGCATTTCCATTAATAATAGAACTTTTCATCTTCCTCCGGTTAATCTAGAGGGTTCTAGGTCACTTAATGAAAAGTCCTATTATTAATGGAAATGTCTTGTGGAAGAAATTGGTCGTTGGGAATCTTGAGACCCTCATGTTATCTTACTGGATAACATCAAGTGAAGTCTCAACTCTCAAGTCTCAACCTAATTAATTCAACATGAATGTTTTTCTCCTAATAAGCTAATAAAACATGTCACGATTCATCATCAACAAGGTTTGGGGATCCGGATTCGGACCTTGCAAAAATTGAACCGATTCAATATGTTCTAGTTTGACCGTTTATGCCAATAATTTAAATAATCAGGTATTAAAAGAGAAATTCAAATCTGATTCAACTACTTTTGGGTTTGATTCTACCAATATCCGGGTCGGATTCGATCTGGTGTTGTTTGAATCCCAATTCGATCGAACTAGATCCGAACCATGGCAAATACGATCTGAGCCGGGCTGAACCAAATCCTAACCAGATCGAACCAACAAAACAAATCTAAGCGGGGTATATTTTGGATTTATGGGTCTTCAGTTCAGATCAACCAAAATCCAAACCGACTCAACGGTTTGGTTCGGGTTCAAACAAACTCTCAAACAATGTTTCAACAACCGGATCGGATAGCAAACCAATAGAGGGCCCGATCAGGTCCAATCTAGTTCAAACCAATTGACCCATGTTTTTTTCAAGAAAGCAAGTCTATGCATATTTCAACCAGTCCAATCCGTATGCTTTAGTTAATTACTGCAAAACAATATTGCTTATCATAAAACCTGCCAAATAACTAATCAAGCATGCCTTTAGTATTATACTCGACCATCAAATATCAACAAAGTGATCCTTGATCTTCTCACTAGTCCTTACTCTAATCTTACAGATTGAATATGAAGTACATGTGCATCCAATAGGTATTAACCGCCACGAAAACGCGTGAGCCATACTGACCATTGAGTTTGTTCAAGATCTGGACTAGCTAGGGATTGAATAGGTCTCTGGCTCGTTGCAATTCAGGGTCATATTGGTCGTTACTACTGCAAACTCAGTCAGGACACAACCAAGAGGGGTTGTCCCAGTGACCAGGACACAGCGAGCACCCAATTCAGATAGCCTTTGCAACACAACACAGAATAGCATGGATTGGAGCAGTTGAAGCACACTCTCAACCCAATTGCACACTACTCGGAAGGCTCTATTTCCATGGAGCCCTATATCCAAGGGACTCGAATAAATACAAAAATACAAATGAGTGGATTCGACCACATAACACGCAAAGCAATCTATTAAACGATCACAATCCAGTCATACTGAGACCAAGAAAGGCCTATCATTGATTACTACTAATCTTGGACTAGCACTTTCTTCTTCGATCTCAACAATTTTCAATCTCCAAAAACCAAGCGGCCATGGACTACGAAGACAAAGCTGTGTACATCCTCCTCTTCCCTTTGATGTCACCAAGCCACATGATCCCAATGATCGACAAGACTAGACTCTTCGTCCGTGAGGTGTGAAGGCCACCAAATCACCACCCCGACCAATGCCCCGCTCATTCGATCCCCCATCGACCATGTCAACGATTCTGGCCGCAGCTAGAACCACCAACCCATTGGCCTAGTCCTCTTATCCTTCCCTTTAACCACCAGTGGATTGCCGGAGGGGTGTGAGAATATCTCCTCCATCACGTCACTGAAGTCATCAACCAATGTCATCAAAGTTGTGGAGATGCTTTGGCAACCATTCGATCAAGTCCTCAAAGAGATACTCCCCAGATGCATCATCACCAACATGTCCTTCCCATGCACCGTCGATGTCCCGTCTGAGCGCATGCCGAGGCTCGTATTCCGACTTCGGAAAGACTCACTCGCGAGGGTTTTTGATATGGATCGTGAAATTCAATTTTATTCACGTCTAATCAAAGACCGTATGATTCTCATTTAACCAGAAGATTCAATGGTTCATCCTATTTTCTAATAAAATCGTCTGGTCCAAACGGTTTCAAACAATGATATGGTTTTTCTTTAGTTTAGACCGACTAAGGCACTGATTCCAGATCAATCCAGTTAGACCGTCCGAACCGGTCTAGTTTTCAAAACACTACTCCCAAACCATGATATCACCACAATCAAAAACATCTTTATCCTATAGAATTACATGTACCAGTTTCTTCTATTCAGGTAGAATGACTATGGTTTTAATTAATTCCTCATGACCTAACATTTGGACTCCAGTAAAAGGTATCCTGTCATTTTCCAATATGTACTTTAGCAATAAAAGTCCAACCAACAAGTATTAGAAGGAACTTCAATTAAAAAGGTTGCATAACATAAAATTGATAGAAAATCACCTTTCTTTTAAAAAAAAAGTCTTCTCTATTAAACTTCTTGGATGGCCCTTCTTACAGAAGAAACAATTCAGACTTTTTTTCTTCTTGCTCTTGAAGAGATAAGAAAATCTTTTCCTCATTGATTTAGATGGCTTACATATATGTGAAGCCAAAGGTCTATATTCAAGCAATTTACGGTAATTACTAACTTTCCAATTAGAGAAGTTAGAACCGTTCAATTCAAAAACATAAGACATGCCGAAAGGCTGATACATAATTGAAGACTGTAATAAAGACAAATATGCTCATATACCAATAATTCCACAAGTTATCCAAAATCAAACTATTGTTAAACAATTAAGAATTTAATTTTATAGAACCTCTTAGATACCTTATATATCAGCCTTCAAGGTGAGTATGCAACATGTGGTCTATTTTACGGCATCAAACATAAGAAATCACATCACATAAACATAAATTAACAAATACGGGAAGAGATCATTTAATCAACTATTACTAATATATTATAAACTCTTCTAAATAACGGACTTCTATTTAAGGTGTCCCTTGATGATCAGTTGTTGAAGGAGGATCAAAGAAATAGAGCTTTGATTCGGGAGAAATTCCAAAGAAAAGGATCTAAAATACCACTTTGTCGCATGAGACTATAGGGCTTAAGAGAATTAGGGATCTGTAATCGTATAGTAACTGATTTCAGTTCTGGAAACAGGTATCAGACCTGAATATAACATGATTTTGTAAAAAAAGGTTGTGTGTGTGTAGGATGTCTCTGGCGGTGGGGATATTGATCTGGAAGCCTTTTGCGATCAAATGGATGTTGGTGGGGAAAATTGGGTGATTAAAGGTTTGCTGTCTAGAAAATTTTGCAACAGAATTTCTAGATGTTGGGGCTGATACAGACTTTTGTGGCATGATCTCAAGCGGAAAGTAAACTACAGATGGACTTTAAAGAAAAACGACCATAAACCATAACCATCAAGACATGTCCCATCTATTTGGGGTCGGCTTTATGAATCCTTCTTCGCCATTCATATCTATTTAGGGCTATATCTGTTGTAAAGGCAAAACGACAATAAAATAAATAAAATAAATGGATGAAGTGTCTCACTTCTACTAGGCATCAAGACGTCTCACCACAATGTGTCCATGATCTCACATTATATGATCAAGCCATCTCATCGAGGCAAACCAAGGCATCACACCATGGAAGTAGAGAAGAAATTTGAAACCCGTTAATCTCCCTCCCTCACTCACTCACACAAGAAAACCAATCTTAATAGACTTGAACTTCCCTAATCCAATAGAGTTATAAACTTGGACACATTTAAATTTTGAAGACTTTCTTGCTAAAACAAAGCTTCTAAGCCCATAACAAAAATTGAGCAAATAATAGGTCCGAGAGTTGCATTAAAATATGAAACCTACAAAATGACGACTACAAGTCCAATCAAATTGAAATTGGGATTACTAATCAAACTAAATGTCCTAAAATACTTAAAACTGGGACTATAAACAAAACTAAAGCAGGATTGGTATTCTAAAGACGAGTCATCCAATTAAACTCAAAGGCAAATCGTTTCCTCTTGTGATACACCTGATACCTAAGGAATTCCAAAAGCAACAAGGAATTTCAACAATTTAAGCAAAAGGACCATTAAGCCTCAATGGTGCTAGGAATGGAAGTCATAATGGGATCAATGTTTAAGATGATGGCTCGATCTTGGATATGGAAGGGTAACATATTGTTCCTCTCATCTCCACGTGTGGGTGATGAAGGCATGCACTACCCTTTAGTCTTAGTTGTTGCTTCAAAAACTCAAGAAGGCCATAACAAGATAACCCATGGTTGCATATTCAGACAAACAAAGATGTTGATTGCCAAGACAATGCAAAATCCTAGAATCGGTGTTCTTGAGGAAATAAGAGTGAGAGAATCGAGGATGGGGGTGATTCTTTCACTAGAATAGCAAATGCCTTCAGGCGCTTACAGAAAGCCAGGATCCAGCCCCCTGAAATTACATACCACATATGCTGCCACGTGCCCTTTACACATTCCTTATGTTGTCGCCCAATCATCTCTCGACACGTCTCCCACTGACTGGTGTCAGTGAGCAAGCTTCGACTCATGACATATGGCGCTTCTTGGGTATTGAAGGGTGTGTTTGTTGTGTGATTGTTTACAAGTGCTTTCAACAGGTGTCACTTGCATGATTTCAAAATTCGATTGAAATTATAAAATTTTGACAAAATATTTTGATTTCGGTAAGGATTTTAACGAAACAAGGGTTGAAACCAGGGGGGCTAACCATTTCGGTAATTTTGACCAATTTTGATCAAATTTTGGTCGAAATTTAGGCCAATTTTGGTTTCGACTTTTGGAACTAGAACTGGAAATATAAATTTTGGTCAATTATAGTCAATTTTGGTCCATTTCGGTCATAATTTTGGTCAATTTTAATCGGTTTCGGTTTTGAAATCGGAACTATAAAATTATCAATTTCGACCAAAATTTTGATATTTCGATCGAAATTTCGGTTTAGGCTTGGACCGAAACCCAAAAAGAAACCAAAATTTAAAACCGTGGTCACTTGTTAGTTGGTCCCACTGTCCAATTCTTGAATCATAATATGTGACTCCTTCTATGCGGGTTGTGTTTGTTGAGCTCCGGACGGGTAAGACTATGCTTGTTGGAGGCGCTTGGATAAGGCTACCTCGTAGATTGCAGTGTGTCGTCTCTCAATTGATCTTCAGAGTCATCAGGGAACCTTTTATGTGTCGCCTGCTGGGTGACGGTGTTAGCTACACCAAGACATCTTCCAAATATCAATCACGGAATGATTTGTGAAACGGCGTCGTCGAGCACTAATTCCAGTGAGGCGAGTGTCGCATGTCTTGTTGGCATGTGATACATTTGCAAAAATTCGTTGACAAGTACGACATCCTTATCATCACTTTGGTTGGATGCATCGATGGATACCCGCTTTTGGGGCCGGTAACGATCTTTCTTGTGTCAACGGGTGAGGTGCCTATGGCGTGCGGATCAGGCCCCTTAGGCGGATTCTCATCAAAGTGACTCCCTCTGTTATGACAAGCCTTATTTCTTTTTGGAGGTGTCCCACCGAGAGTGTGGATGCCTCTTCCTTCCTTCTTGGTGGCCCACTAGGGAGTGTTTTTCCTCCCTTGTGATTATCCGTTGACGATTCTCCTTTGCTACTGCTTTTACATTGATTCCTACCATTACGACGGGTGTAGACAGAATCCCAACCGCCCTCTTTCAACACTTTGTTGATTCTCTCAGTTTCTTCATCATTCGTTGGGCGAGCTACCCTGGGATGGCGCATTCACCCCGCATGCCCCAATCTTGCACGTTCGCAATGTGTCTTTGCCTGAGGGTGATGACGTTGCGCCGAGCAAGCGTGCACATTCTATGTACCCATAATTGCTATAAACAAACCCAAATTCACCGCCTCTAGTAGAAGAATCATCCAAATCATTCTATGGTAGAAACCTAATGCCCTATCGAATTCAAATGAAACCATGAGGTTACCATCATATCATACCTGTTACTTGTGATCTCAACAAGATTGGATTAATGCCAAACCCAAACAGCTATGAAACAAGAAGTTTGTTGCCATGTAATCTGTAAGCTCAAAACGATAATATAATTTCAATTATCCAGAAACATTTCAGATCAATTCTGAAAAATCGATCTTTATGAGTTCATAGGCTCATAGCTATGAAATCTGTTGATATTCTTTTGTTTTTTTTGGTAATTAATTTGTTGTCATTCACCCATCCGTATTTGGTCAGGAAAAAAACCCTAATCAAATTGCTCGCTTTCAGAGAGAAATCGATTCCAGAGAGCGTGAACAGGATCTTTCAGAACAGTTGGAAGCATTTAGAGGGAGGGAATACCTTGAAAGAAGGGCATTGGTCGCCATCGGGGTCACTGGGGGTGGTGAGGTCGAGGTCCCGGGCGCAGAAGCGCCGCCAGAGGTCGTCGTCAGCGGCGGCCGCGCGGAGGCGGGTGCTGACGCAGGAGAGCGCCGCCGCGTCGATGAGCTCCAGCTTTGAGAGGATGGTCTCCAGTACCAGGCCCTCCAATCCCTCCAGCCCCACCGACGCCATTTCCACAACTGGCACTACGCTTCGCGATAGCTCTGCTGATCTCGTCCGTCTCTATCTATAAGGGTCCCCGGGTAGGCTACGTGTCGAGGGATGGTTTGTGGCATTTGACGTGCTTGCTTTGTTGCCTGTAGAGTGCTTCGTAGCTGATCTGCTCCAAGGCTCGTGACAGGATGTTGATGCTCATGTGATCTATATAACAAGGGACGTCGGTTTTGTGCTGACTGGATAAAAATGAACCGAATAGATCTAACCATTCTTTAAAAAATCAACACGCACGATCTATCATTGGTTTCAAATCTCAACCCATTTAAACTGCATTAAACCCCTAAAATCCCAACCCATTTAAACTGCACTAAACCTGATCGTTCATCCCGTGATCATTGTTCGCATCAACGGCTATAAACCCGCTTACTGAAATTTCGACCGTCCCAAAACATCGGGTCGATCTCGAGGAATCCGTTCGAACAGAGACAGCTATGATTGATCGATTCTAGGGGGAGGGAGAGTTGGTCGCGTCGAAGGTGCCCGCTTCGTGCCAATTGGCACGGGCGAGGAAATGGGTGTCCTTATGAATGTCGGTGTTGTCGTCGAAAGTGTTTTGTTGCCGAAGGCATTCAAGTGTGTTGCCATTAAAGACGGCCCGCTACAGTGCCGACAGATGTGTTGCCGCCGAAGGCGGTCCGCTGCAGTGCCAACAGGCACAGGCATGCACTAGTGTGTTTCTTAAGAGAGGCTTCGTTTTAATTCTCTCTCTCATATCTTGATCGACGACCAAATTTATTCCGTGCCTTTTTGTTCTAATCATCTGGTGAATAATCATAGCATGTTATATAGACTAGTGTATGTCGGCACTGCAGCAAGTCGCCTTCGGTGGCAAAACACATGTCGGCACTGTAACGGGCCGCCTTCGGCGGAAACACACCAGAACGTCATTGGCAACAAAAAATTTTCAACGACGACACCGACATTCATAGGGACACCCATTTCCTTGCCCGTGCCGATTGGCACGAAGCGGGCACCTTAGTCGTGACCAACTCCCCCTCCTCCTATAATCGATCAATCACAACTATCTATGTTCGAACGGATTCCTCGAGATCGATCCGATGGTTTGGGGCGGTCGGGTTTATAGCCGTTGATGTGAACAACGATCATGGGATGAACGGTCAGGTTTAGTGCAGTTTAAATGGGTCGGGATTTTAAGGATTTAGTACAGTTTAAATGGGTTGGGATTTGAAACCAAGGGGAGAGAATTGGTTGACGGAAAAATAGAGATTGTGCGTTGATTTTTGAACGAATGGTTAGATCTATTCGGTTAATTTTTGTCAAGTCAACTTTTTGGTTCCATTTTGTCTAGTTAGCACAAAACCGACGTCCCTTGTTATATAAATATGGTTTGTCATGACTTAAGGTTTTCTCTTGTTAATGTTCTACTCTGGGGGATTTAAAAACGGCTATAAGTGCATTTTGGTGAAGTGCCAGTTCCGGAACCAAAGTACCATATTTTTTGTTTGATTCTAGGAAACTGGTAGTTTACCAAACTACACTTTCTGGCGGTTCCTGTATTTGCTTAGCCATATTGTACTGCATGGAAGTATCTTATTTGCCACTTTCAGTGTTAGTTTCCTAGGAAATATTTGAGTATGGTCACCCTTGAAGTGGCATGTGAGGTTAACCCTCAAGTCAGTAGACGTGTGTTAGTTTTGTTACCTCATCACCATTAAATACAATTTTTTTTTCTTTAGTTGAATTCTTATTGGGTTGTTGCCATAAAAGGTAATGTGATTTGTTGTTTGATTAGGCAATCAATGGAAAACTCATAAGTATTTTACCCCTCGAGCCTAGTGTTTTTTTGTTTCACCAAGTCATAAAAATATAATATCTATGGTCAAAAAATTACAACCCAAAAGAAAACCCATAAAACTCGAATATCCATGATCAAAATTTACAAAATAAAATCAAAAAAATGTTATATAACAAAGAAATTATTGTATCCATAGTCAGTACATGTATCCAACACAACCCTGCGAACTAAATTTAGAAAAAAAAACAAAAACCCCCGAAGAAACCCTAACAAGGGAAAATTTGTTCTTTTTACCTTGCCGATAGAAGAATTGCAAACCGACGGCATTTACGTCGAAAGAGAAAGATTGTTGCAAGTTCGGGGGAAGCCAAACACAATCGATGGGAGGTTAGGGCGAGTCAAAGAGAGCATAGAAGAACAACACTTATACGGTGACAATATCTTCTGATAGAAAAAGAGGGCAAAAGTGGGGAGTAGAAGTATGCTGACATGCCTCAATTTATGACTTCCGCAAGGGGCTGGAAGTGCCACTTCAGCTCTTTTATTTCGGAAGTGAGGCAGTCTCTTTTGGAGGAGTGGGTAGGTGGGAGAAGTGTGACTTCTAACTTCGGGGATCACTTTTGTGCAACCAATCATCCGAACTAGGTCACTTCACCGACTTCGCCCACTTTTGGGGTCAGTTACCGTGAACCAAACACCCTCTCGATAGAGAAAATATTCGGTGGACTAGTTGTAGGGGCTAACGTGGTACAATAAACATCTACCAGTCCTCCGGTGCACTCACTATTAAAGGGTGAATCACACCTAGCCACGGATGCAAGCACCTAACGGGTGAATCACACTTAGGCCTGAATTTTGTGGAAAATATCTTTGACATCCATGACTAAGTGCAATCCTCCCCTCAATGGTGAGTACATCGGACGACTGTGCGATGGTTGTATCATATCACCCCCTACAACTATTACACAAAATATTTATCTATTCAGTGATTGTAATTATTAGATTACTGGGATTGACTCTGCTCCAGTAACAAAAATGGACAGTGACGGTCTAGAAATGCCCAGGGTCGTACGATGTGGAATTAGCAGCCATGATGCGCGCTACCCGCTAGTGATTAAAATACCCTTGCACATTGCAGCCACTAATTGCGCATCCCACAGCTCTAAGCACTATTGGATGGTCACTGGTTATTTTCGTCACTGAAGCAGAGTCTATCCCAAGATTACAATGGTAGGTGCCAGCTAACTTAGGGATTGTTTGGTTGTCTGCAAGTCAAATGAAGTGTGAGAATTGCCATAACTATTGTTCGTTGAACTGCCAGTTCCGAGACCGAAGTGTCAATTTTTTTGTTAGGTTCCAGGACTGAAAGTTCACCAAACTACAGTTCTAGTTCTTTCGATGTTTTTTTATTAGTATTGTACTGCACGAAAGTCTCTTCTGCCACTTCCAGTGTTTGTTTCCTAGGAATTATTTGAGTTTGATCACCCTTGAAGTTGCTACCACTTTCGATGTTTGTTTTTCAGGAATTATTTTAGTCCGATCACCCCTGAAGTGGCGTGCGAGGTTATCCCTCAAGTGAGTAAACTTGTGTTATTGTTGTTCACTTATCACAGCTCAATGCAAATTTTTCTATTGTATGTTTTTCTTTTTTTCCTAAGTGACCAATTAGAACGTACTTAATTAGATATGACCAATTATAATTTGATTAAGATTTTAGCCGTGAAGGTCAAGATATATTCGGAGGATCTCATTTTTCAGGTGGAGGTATTGAACTACTAGGAAGCTTAGGGGTGATTGCACCTAATAAGGTTGGAGTAGACCCAAATTCCCTTCATATAGAAGTGATTGCTAATATAAGATCTTGCCCCATGATATCGTCTATTGGTTCTCAAACTTATATCACCGTTGCAAGGTCGACCTTTTCATTCTAACTTCTATTGTTTTCTAGGGTATTCTTAAAAAATTGCATACATAATGCCTGTCGGAAGAATGAACCAAATCAAGGATAAGTCTGCACAGACATCGTTGTCATAGGAGCTGAAGATGGCTAGAAGAACAAACCAGATCTAGAAACGTTGATTTAAGGGACGAACAGGTAAACATGGTTTTCTTCAAACAAATCAGCGACTGCAACTATCAGATTACTAGGTTTGACTCTACTCTTGTGATGAAAACATCCATTGACAATCTAGTAATGCCCAAAGCCGTGCGATGTAGAAACAACAACCATGATGCATGTGCGCTCGCTAGTGACGAACTTACCACTGCACATCGCAGTCGTTGATTATGCATCACACGAACATGGGCACTACTTGATCGTTACTAGCCATTTTTGTCACTGGAGTGGACTTGATCTTGAGATTACTATGGTAAGTTCAAGCTAACTTAGGGGTTGTTTGGTTGTCTGTAAGTCCAAGAAAGTATAAGAACTGTCAAAACTGTTGTTCGGTGAACCGTCACTTCCAAGACCAAAGTGCTAGTTTTTTTGGTGGTTCCAAGGAACTGGCAGTTCACTCCAAACTATAGTTATGTCTCTCCCAATGTTTATTTATTAGTATTGTACTGCACAAAAGTATCTCTTCTGCCACTTCTATTGTTTGTTTTTTAGGAATTATTTGAGTCTGATCACCCCTAAAGTGACTGTCACTTCCAACATTTGTTTCCCATGAATTATTTTAACCTGATCACCGTTGAAGTGGCATGTGAGGTTACGCCTCAAATGAGGGGACTTATGTTATTTTTGTTCACTTATCACGATTCAATGCAAAAAATTTTATTGTATTTCTTTCTTCTTCTTTTTTGTTAACAATTGGAACATACTTAACTATATGTGAACAATTGTAGTTTGTAGATCTTAGTCTCAAATGTCAAGATATATTTGGAGGATCTCATTTTTCAGGTAGAGGTATTGAACTACTAGGAACCTGTAAGGGTGATTGTAGCTCATAAGGCATGTGTAGACCCCAAATCTCTTCGAAGAAAAAAGGATTGATAATATAAGATATCACCCCATGTTGTCTTCTATTGGCTTTCAAACTCTATCATTAGTAATGAAATATCATGACTTCGATATTATTGTGGATGAGATTTAGATAGAGAAGATCTAAGCTTACCAGTATATTATACTTGATAAGGTTCGCACTCGATGATTGTACTAGACATCCTATCTGTAAGACTGTAACACCGTTGACCTTTTCTTAGTAATGTGGTTTATTTTAGCTATCAGAGTGGTGACTGAGTCAAATGTGTTGCCGTGTTTGGAACATACTGAACACTAATCACTGTGAGAAAACATCATCTAAATAATTACCATATGATTATGTGATTCTCATCCACTATTTTCATAAAACTCTTAATCCTGATATGTTTGTGAACTAATGACTTAACTTTTGTTACTTTGAGTTACAATTTAATGAAGCTTCTTTGCTGATCAATAATTGGTAATCTTGAATGGCGTACGCCTGGCTCTAGGGAACACAATCATCATCAAGGAATTCTAAACTCTCTACTGGAGAGAATTCCCTTAAGTAACTCTCATGTAAGATGATCACTGGAACTAAGCGCTCAGGCAAATGATTTTTGATTAAAAGTTTATCAAATTATTTAAAAATTCATCATTGATCAAAAAGGAATAAGAAGTTGTAAATTAAGAACTTGTGTTACAATGTGTGCTCCAGGTGGACAGTTGATTCTCCTAGAAACTACTTGTGAATAACGGATAATAAGGGTTTTATGTGCTAAATAGTAGGAAATGGTTTATATGTAATTTCTAATTACCATAGAGTATAGTCATGGCTTGACAATGATTCTAGTCATTATTTATTAGATATGGATATAGTCATGTGATGACAATAATCTTAGTATAATTGGAGCGGTTGTTTTGGAGGTCTAACGGATACCAACTTCTAGCTAGTCTTTAGTGGCTAGGCCGATAAAGTACTATTCTTAATATGTATGGGAGTGTTAGTCAGTGTATGATCCATACTAAGTAGATCTCTAATTCATATTTACTTTCTAAAAAGTAGTGATTTACATATTGAGACCTAATCCCACAAGGAAAGGATCTTGTGGCCGGCCTATAGAGTCCAAAAAGTCCTCAAGTTCTTATGAGACCTAATCCCACAAGGAAAGGATCTTGTGGCCGGCCTATAGAGTCCAAAAAAGAACTCCCTAGGAGCCATCCACATATCTCCCAATAGGACAAGGAGTCTCAAGTTGATATCCTAAAGTATTGGGATTGCATCCCCACTTAATTGGAGACCAACCCCAATATGGAAACAAGAGAACCCAACCACCCTTGGCTTTAAAAGGACTTGTGACTAGCCTCCTCAACCCTAATCCAAGAGGAGGGGCTAACCATAACAAAGAAAGAGAAAGATGAGGGGAAGAAAATAAAGAAGAAGAAGGAGCGCTAGACTCTCAAGTTGATATCCTAAAGTATTGGGATTACATCCCCACTTAATTGGAGACCAACCCCAATATGAAAACAAGAGAACTCGACCAGCCTTTGCTTTAAAAGGACTTGTGACTAGCCTCCTTAACCCTAATCCAAGAGGAGGGGCCGACCATAACAAAGAAAGAGAAAGATGAGGGGAAGAAAATAAAGAAGAAGGAGCGCTAGCTCCCACAAGCTTCCATCGTCAGAACTTTGTGCGAAGGAATAGGAGTTGCATTTTCATGATCGCATCATATCATCTTTATCACATCTTCCTCGACACATTTTCTCCACATGTGGCTTAGTAAATCATGCGAGGTATCATCGTCCATATTCCATAGGTGATGATAATAATTATTTGTTGCCTATAGCTCTCATCTATTGTTCTATTTGAAAACATGTGAGTTATTTTTATCTTTTAATGTGCATGATAACCTTCAGTTGACTCCTTGGAAGATGGGTGGTAATTTAGGTTTTTTTAAGCATGTGAAATGGAGATCACCATTAGGACATCCTTCCTTATATAAGGAGGGAAGATGGGTATATAAGAATGAGGAAGGACAAGCAAGTAAGGTGTTTGCATCTCTCAAGTTGTATTGTAAGAGGCCCCAAGGGAGGCATGGGCATTGTCTCTCCTCTACGGACGGTTAGTCATACGAGCGAGAAGTTCCCATGGGTGCATGGAGGATTGCTATAACAAAAGGAGTTCCCACGGTCATGTGGAAGGTCGTAGGAGCAACAGTGACAGACCAACGAAGATGAAGGAGATCCGAAGGCTGGGATGCTTATCTCCAACATGCCAATAAGCTTAAAGTGAAACTAGGAGGCTTAGCCCCAGCACACCCAGGAGATCCGGAGTCTGGGATGATTATCCCTAGCATACCGAGGAGCATGATGCCTAAGTCGGGAGGTTTATCCTAATGGAGGCAGCTGCACATTGTGCACAGGTGCGTGGCTGAGATGCTTGCCGAGATCCGGATCTAGGATATTCATCGTCGACGGACCGATAAAAATGCAGAAGATCCGGGGCCAAAAAGTTCGCATGCTCGGTGGATCGACGAAGGTGCATAGATTTTGACCCGGGATGTTTCTCTCTGGTTGGTCGCTTGGAGCCAAGTCGGTCGACATGGTGGTGCAATGGAGGCTTACTATAAGGAATTCTTACGGATAGCAGATGATGACATTTCCAGGAGTTTATCTCCTAATGATCAATGCAAAAATTATATTCATGTGGATATAGCCATATTATGGGCGAACCATGTAAAAAGAATAATATGTATTTGTATTGGCTCGATTGTTCCTTTTGTTTTCTTCCAAGTAAGTGGTACTAGAGCTAGGGAGAGCAATTGACAGTCAAGTAGAGTTGTTGATAGTTGTGCAATGCTAGGGGGAGCAACCTATGAAGTTCCCTCCTCATGAGAATGGAGGGGGATATTATTGGGCATGGTGTTTCATTCTCATGTAGAGGTTCATCCCACTTAGAAAGCTTCGGAGACCGTGCAAAAATCATTCATGCATGTGGAGGTTCATCCCACATGGCAAGCCCCATTAAAGTTTGGTTCATATACTTGGGGGTGCATATATCTTTGGGAAGCAAGTTGGCTCCTTGGAAGATGGGCAATAGTTTAGCTTTCATAAGCGTGGGAAATATATATCACTATGATAGCCCTTTGAAACCCAATTGTCATCCTACCCTATATAAAGAGGGAAGATGGGTATATAAGAAAGAGGAAGGACAAGCAAGTAAGGTGTTTACATTCCCCTCAATTTGTGTTGTAAGAGAGAACCCGAGAGAGGCAAGGGCATCTTGTACCCCCCCCGCGCCCGCGCGCGCGCGGATGGTTAGTCGTTGGAGTGAAGAAGCTTCCATGGGTGCATGGAGGATCAGTATAGGAAGAGGAGTTCCGATAGGCACGTGGAAGGTCGTAGGAGCGACGACAGTGAACCGACGAAGATGAAGGAGATCTAGAGGGTGGGATGCTTATCCACAGCTTACCGATGAGCTGGATGCGAAACCAAGAGCTTTATCCCTAGCACACACAGGATATCTGGATTTTGTGAGGATTATTGTCACGCCCCAGAAATCTGGAACCGATCCCTGTTGTGTGAGGTAAGAAAAACTAAGGGGATTTGGGGTTAAGTCAACTAACTACACCAATTAGGGTTTCTCACAGGACTGTAGCTCTCTCATAAATGAAAAAAAAGAAGGAGGAAAACAAGGTATACTTTACAACTTGATTTTGTGAAAATACTTTTATTCAATTTTAAAGGAAGGTAGAGAGAGATTTTTGTTGATAGAGAGATGACCACGCTCGACCTTCAACTGGGTTATCCTCTCAGCATGTGTGGCCTGTCGGTGCCCCACATGCTGACAGAAGGCCCTCTTAAGGAAGCACAAGACTCAAGCCTCTAACGACGAGCCGAGTAGCCTCGCCCGCTCTCTAGCACTCGGGTACTGGTTTAGAGGTCCTATCTATGGGGCTCGTCAATTTGGTCATTTTAAGACTTATATTTTTATTGTGAGCTATCCTAGGCTTGGAGCCTCAAGGAGAGGCCTACCCAAAAGAATTCAGCTGGATCATCACCACTAACAATCACATAACACTGACTAAACTAAAGAAACATTATTCCAATCCAGTCAATTACAATGCCAGAAAACTAAGGAGCTACATACTCAAAATAAAACACGACGGTAACCCTAAATCTGCCTCTGGCCTCGCACTGCTACTCCTGAACCGCCGTACCTGTATAATAGTCTACTCGTGGGAAAGAGTAGCCCCCAATGGAAAATTGAAAGATTAGCCAAATTAATGGCTAGTAACATCCTAGTAGCCTTTAATAATATGAGACAACCGATCTAATTAAATTACATTATATTTAGCAGTCATAGTACATATTAATATTTACAGAAGAATAACTTAATCCTACCAGCAGTCTATTTTCTCATGCAATACCTACTGTCACTAGATTATCTAACATAAAGTTCATTCAATGTTTAATAGTATTAATGAACTAATAAATTAAAACGACCATCTAAATGTCACTAGATTATCAAGCTCTACAATTCCATAATCAAATATTAAGATTCCATAGTTGTTAATTAGCAATTATATAAAACATCTATCCTAATGTGAACCCCGGATATTTTGTTCATCCTGCCCCCGGTTGGGCATTACTATAGGCCTTTTATTTCGATTTAGAGGGCCAACTCTCTCGCCGTGCACCCACCAACACTGTGCACAAAATCACCCAGATGATCATAAGGGGTTTCCCGTCTTTCACGGTGGAGCTCGACCACCCAACTTGCTTTCTTTAGGGTCTTCAACTATTCTGGGACAGGAATTGCTAGGCCAATCCCTACTCGAGGGCACCTCCTATTGGCTTTACCACAACCCTTGCTCGTGACCCCCTAATCTACTGATCTTCGACTGTGCGTGCAGGGAGGTTCACGGCCCTTGCGCGCACGGGGTCCCAATCTTCTTACAATATAGATTATCATATTTTATCCATTTTAAAAAAGTACCAAAGGCTCAACACGGTGAACAATTACCCTTATACATATAATGAGATAGATAAAAAGTATATATGGTGATTTATGATTTGCAACAGTTTAACCCTGGTCCCGCACTGCTCTCGCAACCCATAACAGCACTACAGCTAATTGTCATATCGCTCTTAAAGTGATTCGACCTACACTCCCCCAAAACCAGTATATTAGGGTTGCCACTCCTTTTTGTAGGGTGGGTCCCGATAATCACTATTTACTCAAATTATATTTTAATTTAAGAGAACACCTAATTACGGTGTCCATGCAATAGTTGTTATTAATTTATTAATACTTTAAAGCATGCTTATTTTAATAATATTTTAAAGCATGCGTCGCCGGACTCGCGACTTCGCATGCAAGAAGGGGTCCACGTGACCACATGCGGCGATGCCCGGTAGGACCCACATGCAGGGTGATAGACACCCACCCTAGTTGTTCTCATTTTCCACTATCAAAGACCAAGACAAGGGAAGTAGATGTCACCTGGTTGTCGATCACGCACAAACTCCCGCTAACTGCTCTTGATCCGTCTCTGCTCCGTCTACGGCTGGATCGTCCCGGTTACGTACTGCCAAATTCACAAATAGCAGACCATGGTCAATGCTTGCTACCGAGTAATATGGGTTTAGGGCCGAGTTGGCCGAGTCGAGAAATTTAGGTGTCATCGGACACCGGTCTACTGGCATGCAAAACGATACGCCAAATGGTGTAATCTTGGTTAGTCGGTGTTGCCGACGCCAAGGGTCGTACTAGGGTATAATTGCATTAATCCGACTAAGCGGTGTGGGTGCAAATTTTGGCAAGAAGCCCACAGACTGTGAAACCCACCAGCCCTGCCTGGTGGGCCAACAGAGACTACCGCGGGACCCACCAGCCCTGCCTGGTGGGCCCACAGAAACACCGCGGGACCCACCAGCCCTGCCTGGTGGGCCCACAGAGAACACCGCGAGACCCACCAGCCCTGCCTAGGGGGCCCACAGAGAATACCACGGGACCCACCAGCCCTGCCTGGCGGGCCCACAGAGAACATCGCGGGACCCACCAGCCCTGCCTGGTGGGCCCACAGATACCACCGCGGGACCCACCAGTCCTGCCTGGTGGGCCCACAAAGACGACGGTGGGACCCACCAGCCCTGCCTGTGGAGTCCCCTTGAGACGACGGCGGGACCCACCAGCCCTGCATGTGGAATCCCCAGAGACGACACCGGGACCCACCAGCCCTGCCTAGAGGATCCCCAGATACGACAACAGAAACCGCCATTTACCACAGTTTTCCTACCAGAAAATCCTATAAATAGCAGAGCCTTCAAGTAAAAAAGGGATCCAGATCCAGAACCAAAATCTGAAATCTGATTTCAGAAACCAGAGCTCTGGAACCAACTTTCGATCTTCCAACTTTCCTCGATCTTCTTCTTGTCTCTGAAGAGATCGGAGATACTTCAGTGACACTTGGCCTGTCGAGGTCACAACAAACAAAGAGTTAGTGAATTCGGGTTACTCCCTATATCACGGAGACGTAGGCTTCAGCTGAACTCCGAGACCATATCTTGTGTTAATCTTCTCTGCTTGCATATCGGAAGTATTAACTCAAAATCATCAGAGCACCGACCTTCGAAGTAACCTTTCAATCAACCGATCTACCATTCAACTTCAATTGACTTGTAGAGTGAAGTCTTCGGATCGGCACGAAGATTTTCCCCCACAGTTTGGCATCGTCTGTGGGATCGAACGAGAAGCCAAGTTCGCTCTGCAACAAACATCAGATCGATTGAGCAAACAACCGGTCTAGATAGTCAAACTTCCCAGCCCCTTTGGTTGAGCAGACAACCGTTAGGATACAGGCAATCTTGTTGCATCCTTCGCTCTCTCTAAATGGTGAAGATGAATTATCAGGATCATCCAGAGGGAAGTAACACACGTCAACCTCGACCAGAGACTCCTTCGATGAGTCAACGGCTCAACTTCAGGCAGCCTCTCGCTGTCCCCGAAATGGGGGTTCGTTTAGGAAGCGGGAGATTGGTCGATCGATCGATCGCCCCACCCCCTCGACAGTCGATAGGGCAGACTGTCTGCTCTTGCTGAAGACCCGCCATCTACCTACCAAATTTCGATGGTCGACTTCCAGCTGCTATAATTGGCTAAGCAAAATGCCACCCTCACAGCTGAAAGGGACGCCCTCAAGAAGGCAGCCTCCGAGGCCGGAATTGCTCTCCCCATTCCTTCATTCGGCAAAAGAGGTGATCCGCCATGGTAATTGATTCACTCCGAGCCACGAAGGTCAATGGGCATTGCTGCCCTTGAGGGGATTCGTCGCGACCCAACCCCCTCTGCTGCTCCATGGAAGCAGAGTGTTTGGGATCGTATCAATGATGAGTCCTCTCAATCATCTTCAGGTCGCAACTGTGTCAGACGGACACCATCGAAGCCCAACTTACAAGAGAGGCACCAGATGAAAGGGCACCCTAAAAGGGCAGAGCTTCTCTATCTCTCCCACTCCAACATGAAGCTGGAATGGATCTCCGTCACCGGCTCCATCCGGCCACTACTCAAAGGCCCGGACAAGACCTCGCGATCTTGCCTCTCGATCTGCATCCAGGTCGAGGGCATGGTCGTAGAGAGGGATATTCTTCTGCTGGACCTCTTCATCGGAGTTTGTTTCAATCGATATTTCCAAAGGGGTGGAGAACTCCAACTCTCCCCAAATTCAATTGCCTCAAAGGAGATATGACTCTCCATATACTGGCCTTCAAACAAGCTTTAACGCCACACGAAGAAGAGAACAACGTGCTCTGTCGCACCTTCATCGGGAGCCTAGACGAGCCATCCTTCGATTGGTACCATAACCTTCGGGCTGGATCCATCACCCAGTTCGGAGTCTTGGCTAACCATTTCGTGCAACATTATCAGCTCAACTTGAAGCCGGAGAAGAAGCTAGACTCCCTCTACAGGCTGAGGATGGGTGCTGACGAGAGCCTTCGCAGCTTCATGCAAAGGTTCCGTAACGAGCACGCCGCTCTCTCAGGACGACATCTGGATGACGAGGCTATCATGTTAGCCTTCCAGAATGCCCTCCGTTTCGATCTGCACATCTATAATGATTTCATCCGCAATCCTCCCCCTTCCCTGGGTTCGATGTTCGATCGAATCCAGAGAGAAATCAAAGTTGAAGATGATCAAGTCGCCCGAAAGGGACGAGAAACAAAGCGACGACCCGCCGAAAGAGAGGCCCCGAAGTACGCTACCAAAGCTCACAATGCAGAGGCAGGGATTCCCCCTGCATTCAAGCGGTCAAGGAACGACGGATGTAGATCCCCTCCGAAGAAGATTACATTCACGGATTGGACTCTACCGATCGAGCAGATTCTCGATCGAATTCAATATGAAGAGTTCCTCCGAAGGCCTAATCCTCTATAGCCCGATACCAAGGTCACAGCTGATAAAACCGTCTACTGTGATTTCCATCGCAACCATGGCCATCCTACCGACCGATGCTATCGACTAAGATATCATCTCGAGGATTTGCTACGCGAAGGCCATCTCTAAGAGTTCGTCAAATGCAGACAAGATCAACACCGACCTTCCGCAAAGGGGAAAGAAGCTTACTGGATCCATCAAATCTCTACCGATCAATCACCTATCACTGTGCGTGTCAACGTCTTTGGCATTCATGGATCGTTGCACAATCAAACATTGATGGGGAAAGAAGTTGATCGGTAAGTGCGACGCATCTTCAACATTCGCTCTGCAGCGAACAAAGAAGACACCTGGATCGAGAAACCTATCAAGGGCCTAACTTGGCCATCCATCATCTTCAATGACTATGATCTTCAAGGAATTCATACTCCACATCGAGATCCCCTAGTCCTGAAGCTCATCATCGACGGGAGCACTGTCAACCGCATCCTCATCGACACCGGAAGCTCTATCGATATCATGTTCTCAGACTGCTTCATGCGCCTGAGACATAAATATTCAAGTCTTGAAGTCGTCCCAATGGTGATCACGGGCTTCAACGAGGAGCAGAGCATAACAATGGGGGAATCAAGATTCACCCTCGACCTCAGCCGTGAGACTTGAGTCTCGGTAAGGTTCGCCATCATCGAAGGGACATCCAACTACAACATCATCCTTGGTCGACCATTCCTCCATCAGATCAATGGAATCTCCTCCTCCTACCATCAACTCCTCAAATTTGCAATAGGAGAGGGTATTGTCTGTATTCGAGGAGATCAACAAACTGGGCAATCCTGCGAAGCGACCGCTGCCAAAATAGATCGCAGAATAAATCTTGCTCCCCCAAAAAGACCAAGAGATGAAGCTGGCTCTTCTTCAAGATAGCAACCAAAGGAGATCCCACTGTTCGAACCCCCGCCGATCGAGTGGGAGGCTTCACCTTCAATCGAAGAAATCACTCCAATCAACATCGGTAGTGAAGATCTCCCTCGAGAAATCTTCATCAGTACCGGTCTCAGCAACACAGAAGCACGAGACATGGTATCCTTCCTTCAATCCAACATTGACGTCTTTGTCTGGTGTTTCGAAGATATGCCTAGGATCAACCCAGATGACGCGTGTCACCGACTCGCAATCAAAGAAGGAGTGAAGCCCGTCAAGCAAAAACCATGCACAATCTGACCAGAACGACAAGTTGCAGTTCAAGAGAAGATCAGTAAGCTACTCGCAGCAGGCTTCATTCGTGAAGTAGAGTACCCTACTTGGATCTCCAATATAGTCGTTGTCCCAAAGAAGAATGGAAAAGTCAGAGTATGCATCGACTTCACCTACCTCAACAAGGCTTGTCCCAAAGATCCATTCCCCATACCAAGGAAAGACAGACTCGTCGATGCCACTGCTGGCCATGAGCTCCTATCTTTCATGGACGGATACTTCGGGTATAATCAAATTCCGCTACATCCGGACGATCGAGAGAAGACGTGCTTTGTGACTGACCGAGGTCTTTACTGCTACAACGTAATGCCATTCGGCCTCAAGAATGCTGGATCAACCTATCAAAAGCTAGTTACAAAGATGTTCGAAGATCAAATCGGACGCAACGTCAAAGTTTATATCGACGATCTCCTCACCAAAAGTTCCAATCGTGAAAGCCACCTCTCTGATCTAGCAAAAATATTTCAAATCCTCCGAAAATACCGCATGAAGCTCAATCCAGCTAAATGTGCTTTCGGTGTTAATTCGAGTAAATTCCTGGGTCACCTTGTGACCAGCAGAGGTATCGAAGCCAACCCCGACCAAATTCGAGCTATCCTCGATATGCCATCGCCTACCAATCGGAAGGAAGTGCAACCCCTCACTGGAAGATTAGCTGCCCTCAATCGATTTATCTCAAAATCTTCCGACAAGTGTAAACCGCTCTTTGACAAATTGTGAAAGGCGAATACCTCTGGGTGGAGTCCAACTTGCGAACAAGCTTTTCAAGACGTCAAAAGTTATCTCATATGTGCTCCTATTCTAACAGCTCTGCTCCCAAAAGAGGATCTCTGGCTCTATCTTGCTGTCACCGATCAAGCAATCAGTGCGGTCCTGGTCAACAGAAAAGAAGACGTCGAACATTCGGTCTACTACATCAGTCATACACTTCTCCCAGCAGAGACTCGCTACTCAAAGATTAAAAAGGTCATACTAGCCTTGCTCACCGCATCACAACGTCTTCAACCCTATTTTATCTCCCACCCTATCACAGTGATCTCAGAGCACCCACTCAAAGACATCCTCGACAAGGCAGGTCGAGCAGGTCGAATGACCAAATAGGTGATCGAGATGAGTGCTCTCGGGATTCAATTTGAACCTCGTACTTCACTCAAAGGGCAGGTAGTTGCTAACTTCCTAGCTGACTTCCCCGTGGAAGACCCCATAACTTGGGAGGAAGACATCGATATGCGCCTCGAAGACGGAGATGAACCTCCATTCAATCTGATTCCAAAGACCAATCCAAGCCTTGAGGCTCCTGCTACCTCGCCAGCTCAATGGAAACTCTATACTGATGGAGCTTCGAGCGCGATCGGTTCGGGAATTGGGATAGTCTTAGTATCTCCCGAACTTGATCATCTTCAAAAGGCCATTCTCCTTGGATTCAACGCTACCAACAATGAAGCCGAATACGAGGCACTCATTTTTGGGCTTGAAATGGCTGAATCCCTGGGGATAGATCGACTCGTCGTCTACAGCGACTCCCATCTAATAATAAGGCAGATCAAAGGGGAGTACACGGCGCGAGAAGAGATGATGCAGTATTACTTAGTTCTGGTAGGACATCACCAACAATATTTTGCTAGCACTAAATTCATTCAAGTCCCGAGGATAGAAAATCGAGAGGCAGATGCCCTGGCTAATGCTGCATTGGTTCTTGGAGATTCACTCGGGGAAAGGCGAATATAAATCGACTATCAAGAATCGCCCAAGATTACCCTCGGATAGCAGATCGTTGCCACTACAGAATGATCTGGGGGTGGAGAACAGCCGGCCTTCGATCATGACACAACACATGAATACGAAGATTGGAGACGGCCAATCTTCGACTTCTTCAAACAAGGCAGAATGCCAGAAGATCCAATCCAAGCCAGAAGACTTCAAAGGAAGCTTCCATGCTATAGCTTCCAATGAGAAGATCTATATTCCAAATCGCACAACGGGATGTTGCTCAAATGCGTTGGTCCTTTACAAGCAAAGGCAATCTTAATCGATATCCATTCCGGAGCCTGCGAAAATCATTCGGGAGAAAGATCTCTTGAAGCCAAGACAAAACTTCAAGGTTACTACTGGCCGACAATGGCAAGAGATGCTCACCAAGTGGTTCAAAGATGCGAGCCTTGCTAGCGACACGCTCGAGCTATCCATCTCCCAGCAGACGAGCTCCATCAACTAACAAGTCCATGGCCCTTCCATCAATGGAGGTTGGACTTCTTGGGTCATTTCCCACCAACACCAAGCAAGAAGAAGTATCTGCTGCTGGCCACAGATTACTTCACCAAGTGGGTTGAGGCGGTGCCACTCTTCCGAGAGACTGACGATGAAGTCATCAAGTTCATCAGACATAATATCTTCTCAAGATTTGGCATGCCACCAATCCTAATTGCTGACAATGGAGCTCAATTCGATTTTGACAAGTTCCGGGGGTTCTGCCTAAACAATGGAATTAAACTTTTCTACTCAACACCAAGGTATCCTCAGTGCAATGGTCAAGCCGAAGCCTCTAACAGAGCTATCCTTGGTCTACTCGAGAAGAAGCTTGATGACAAGAAAGGGTTATGGGAGTAGGTCCTACCTGAAGTCTTGTGGGGCTATCGAACTACTCCGAGAAGATCAACTGGGTTCTCACCCTTTCGCCTAACCTATGGGTCAGAAGCAGTTCTCCCAACAGAAACCATATCAAACACGTTGAAGACCAGAGCAATCGAAGAAAGGGTTAACGATGAGCTTCGAGTCAATGACCTTGATCTCTTTGAAGAGTTACGAGATCAAGCAATCATTCGAGTTGCCAAATATCAACAGAGGATCAAACAAGCCTACGATCAGAAGGTCAGCAAGAGACAGTTTCCAACTAGCAGCCTGGTCCTCAGAGCAGTCTTCTACAATACAAAAGAGCACAGCAGCAAAAAACTAGCTCCCAACTGGGAAGGACCCTACATCATCGAATCGATAGGAGGCAAAGGATCTTATCGTCTGATTTCGCCAAAAGGAGATAGACTACCACAAGCTTGGAACGCTAGACATCTCAAAATGTTCTATCCTTGATGTAAATTCCATGCTGAATAAAGATTACTTTCAAATGTCCATCTCGTCTACTCAAGTTCTCAAGCAGTCTCGAGTTATCTACCTTAAATTCCTAGGTCGTTTAACAAGTTTGGGAGCTTGAGTTGCGACTCAACCCCTTACAGGCAGATGTTAAACGATTTCAGGTTGTGAAACAAAACAACCTTCAAGTTACCAGGTCAATTTAACAAGTTTGGGAGCCCGTGTTGCGACACGACCCCTTACAGGCAGATGTTAAATAACCTTCAATTAACAAATCATTTAACAAGTTTGGGAACTCGAGTTGCGACTCGACCCCTTACAGGAAGATGTTAAACAATTTTAAATTGTGATACAATTCAATCTTCAATTATTAAGTTACTTAACATGTATGGGTGAGCGAGTTGCGACTCAACCCCTTACAACCAAATGTTAAGTACGTTCGAACATTCTATTCAAAGCACAAACATTCAAAGAATTCAACACAAGAGACATTCAATTTTGATATCAAAAAACAAGTCTTTATTTCTCAAAATTTTCAAGTACAAGCGAGCTGTTACATGTGCAAGGTTTACAGATACAAAAGCAAAAGAAAGGAGATAGATGACATCAGGGCTTGGCCACACTTGGAGCACGCAACTTGTCTCCTTCAGATCCGCCCCGAGCCTTGCTCGCCGCAGACGCTTTGAAGGACAAGATGCCGCTAGTATGAGCCCTGAGGGCTTCCATTGCCTTCTCCGTCGTCGATCTGAAGCTTTCGCACTCGAGGCATGTCTGCTCGAGCTCCTTCCGAAGGGTCTCCTTCTTGGCAGCAGAAGATGCATCCTTCGCAGCAAGTTGGGCCTTCAGCTCTTTTATTTCTACCGCACGGTCGTGGGCCAAGGTCTCCACTTTGAAGAATTTGTTCTTCAATTCGTGAAGCTCATGACCCCGAGCCGTGTAGCTGTCAAGCCATCTCTTGCTCTCAATCTTCTCCTTGTGGAGAGCTTCTTTGCTAGCGGATAGAGCTTCCTTCTTGGCGGATAAAGCTTCCTTCAGCTTCTCCTTTTCCTCGTTCCCGGCCTCCAGTTCGGCAGTCAAGCGAGAGACTTCAGCCGAAGCCCCTCGCTCATCGGCTCTCCTGAAAAGCCTGCTAGCGAGTTTCAGGACCGCTAAGTTCTGCCAACAACCAAGAGAAAGTCAGAAACATCTCGGAAGATACAACTCAGAAACCAAGTCATGTTGATGCACTTACCACAACTTCGAGCCTGTTGTAGGCCTCATCCAGGGTAGTGTCGGGAAGATTGCAGAGCTTCCGGATCACACCCGTTGGGTGGTTGATGTCAACCTCACCCAAATCTCTAAGCATCTGAGCGGAGCCAACAGGAGCATCTGCCAGCAATACAAAGATTTGACAGTTAGAATCTCGAATGTCAAAAGCAATGAAGAGAAGAGAAGTTGGCAGAAACATATATGTGGCATCGACTCGAGACGCTTCGACCTTGCTCTTCCCTCGATCGGAACTCTTACCCCCGGGGGTTGACCTTTCCTTCACGGGAGATGCCTCAGGTGGAGGTTGGGGTGTCCCAGCCTCCACGCGACTCCCTTCCTCCCTTTGCAAGGGGGAAGGAATGTCGCGCGGAGGAGTGATCTCCCCTTCCTCGCGACGTTCGTCGGCCTGTTGGAGGGTGGCCATGAGGGCAGCCGTCTCCTTCGCCATCTGAGCAGCCGAAGGACGGAGAGCAGGCGGAGGTTGCTCAACCTCCAACCCACCGCTCGTCGAGGCACCCTCCAGGCGAAGGACGCTCGGAGGCACTTGAGTGAGGGGTGTGGGGTTGCTTGCAACCCCATCACTCCCCGAATACCTTATTATAATGCACGTTGGGTGCTTCAGTTCTTCAAAGTGATAGGTGGACAACACTCTCTTGTCGTCGCCCACCGTATCCATGACATCCTCCATTCGACGGGCCTTAGCCTCGTCGATTGGAGTGGGCAGAACTTCTCCTACGCCCCCATCTCCTCCATCTTCTCCTCCACCCTCGCCCTCCTCACCGCCTCCATCTCCTCCGCCTCCTTCCTCATCATCACCACCATTGTCATCACCACCACCTTCGTCATCGTCATCGTCGTCTTCATCCTCCTCCTTTCCTCCTTTCTTCTCTTCTTCTTCTTCTTATTCTTCTTCTTCTTCTTCTTCTTATTCTCTTCTTCTTCTTTCTTCTCCTCCTCCTTGTAGACTCTTCTTTTCTTCACTTGACCCCTGCGGGTCATCACCAGCTTCTCCTCCGTCGGGCCCAAGTGACGCCTCGCCCCGTATGCCTTCTTCTCAACTCTGACAACTCTGACTATCTTGCCCGATCCGAGATTTTCCTCGTAATCGAAGTACAATATGTCATTGTCTTCATACCTGGCATGCAGCCTATGAAAGAGGTTGGCGTTGCCATGCCGGACCGGGCAGTTCGAAAATTGCTTCCATGATCTAGTACCGCAATTCAACTCCAAGAACAGGTTGTCGAGGGCCCCGACTCGATCAGATGACCAGGCCAAATCCCCTCCTGCAGCATATCTCTCGACCGCATTGTGTACCTGAGAATGAGGAGTCTCAGGCACAGAAAGGGGAGTCCACGCCCCAGCAACGGAGATCGGCCAATCGGTGTAGAGCTTGTCGGAAGGTACGGTATCGGTGATCGAGCAGAGCACGGAGACACCGTGCAGATTGAAGAAAGGGTTGTCCTTCCTCGAGACCCACTTATAGTGGTAGAAGAAGTAGCCTAACTCTATCCGGGCAACTTCACCTTCAGGGATGCTGGAGTAGCACGCCCTGAGCTCCTCCTGGAAGTCCGACTCCACCCGGCAGAATGCATAGATTATCCTCCATGCATTCCCCGATATCTGCCCCTGACAAAGTCCCGAAGTGTTCAGCACCCGGGCAGCAAACGACAGTAGAGGGAGGCGCAGCCCACAGTTTAGCTGGTCGATAGTGACGACCGTCCCTAGCACCTGCTCCTTGCTGGCGACCCCCGTGAAGACGGTCCGCTTGTCGATCCCGAAGGCGGATTGGACTCCTGCGAGAGCTGGTCGGTGATTCCCTTCTATGAAGCAGGCGAGCAACTTCTGCCACTTAGCCCTTTTCACATCAGTGAGCTTGCCGCCAACATTATACTCGAAGATAGGCTCCTCCGACAATGGCATAAGAGGCCCCAGGACGAAGCTGGCCTTAGGGATATGCTCAGGCCTGGAAGGCGCGGAGGCAAATCCTACCCCCATATGCCTCTTGCCAAGCACACCGAGGGTGCCTTTACGCTTGGGCGACACCGGAGCCTTCTCCTTCCCCCTCTTCGACGGGACGACGTTCTTGAACTTTATACTGCCAGAAGATGTCATTTCAATCGATCGGGAGAACGCGAAGAGTAGGAAACTCGGGAGCAAAAAGTTTTGGACTTTGAAAATTTTTTGGAAGCATGAGTCCAAAATGAAATCCAGAAAGAGCTTATAAACCTCGGAGAAACCGGCGCGAAAATCGAAAGGACACGTGGCGTCACCAGGTCAAAAGTCGTGTTTTCGAATGGGACACGTGGCATCAATCCAGAGAAAGCGCTCTTCCAGGCAAACCGTTGAAACCAGACGAAGCGTCAGACCAGTTGAACCGCTGGTCCAGATAAACCATCGGTTTGAGCGAACCGCCGGTCCAGAAGAATCACCGGTCCATGTGAACCACCGGCTCGAGCAAAACAACGAACCTAGAGAAACTACAACTCCAAAGCACCTCAACTTCCGCCGGTTAAAATTGACCGATCGGACAAAATTGACCAATCGTCATTCAAAGACTTTACCCGATCGACAGGCAGACGATCGGGTAATTTTCCAAAGGATCGGGCATAAAACAGGCTCTTTTGCCCGATCGACTTAATCTCCACCGGTTGAATTTAACCGATCGGTCAATGTTGACCGATCATATAGATTCAACCGATCGGGTCGATTTCTACTGGATCAGGCAAAAAACTTGGTTTTTGCCTGATCACCTCAACCTTCACCGGTTGAATTTTACCGATCAGTCAATGTTGACCGATCGGATAGATTCAACCGATCGGGTCGATTTTTACTGGATTGGGCAAAATACTTTGGTTTTTGCCCGATCGCCTCAACCTCCACTGGTTGAATTTAACCGATCGGTCAATGTTGACCGATTGGATAGATTCAACCGATCGGGTCGATTTCTACTGGATCGGGCAAAATACTTGGGTTTTTGCCCGATCACCTCAACCTCCACCGGTTGAATTTTACCGATCGGTTAATGTTGACCGATCGGATAGATTCAAACGATCGGATCGATTTCTACTTGATTGGGCAAAATACTTCGGTTTTTGCCCGATCGCCTCAACCTCCACCGGTTGAATTTTACCGATCGGTCAATGTTGACCGATCATATAGATTCAACCGATCGGGTCAATTTCTACTGGATCGGGCAAAATACTTGGTTTTTGCCCAATTGCCTCAACCTCCACCGGTTGAATTTTATAGATCAGTCAATGTTGACTGATCGGATAGATTCAACCGATCGGGTCGATTACTACTGGATCGAGCAAAATACTTCGATTTTTGCCCGATCTTCTCAACCTCCACCAGTTGAATTTAGCCGATCGGTCAATGTTGACCGATCGGATAGATTCGACCAATCGGATCGATTTCTACTGGATCGGGCAAAATACTTAGGTTTTTACCCGATCGCCTCAACCTCTACCGGTTGAATTTAACCGATCGGTCAATGTTGACCGATCGGATAGATTCAACCGATCAGGTCGATTTCTACTGGATTGGGCAAAATACTTGGGTTTTTGCCCAATCGCCTCAACCTCCACCGGTTGAATTTTACCAATCGGTCAATATTGACCGATCGGATAGATTCCACCGATCGTGTCGATTTCTACTGGATTGGGCAAAATACTTCGATTTTTGCTCGATCGCCTCAACCACCACCGGTTGAATTTAACCGATCGGTCAATGTTGACCGATCAGATAGATTCAACCGATCGGGTCGATTCCTACTGGACTGGGCAAAATACTTGGGTTTTTGCCCGATCGCCTCAACCTCCACCGGTTGAATTTTACCGATCGGTCAATGTTGACCGATCGGATAGATTCAAACGATCGTGTCGATTTCTACTGGATTGGGCAAAATACTTCGATTTTTGCTCGATCGCCTCAACCTCCACCGGTTGCATTTAACCGATCGGTCAATGTTGACCGATCGGATAGATTCAACCGATCGGGTCGATTTCTATTGGATCGGGTAAAATACTTCGGTTTTTGCCCGATCGCCTCAAACTCCACCGGTTGAATTTAACCGATCGGTCAATGTTGACCAATCGGATAGATTCAACCGATCGAGTTGATTTCTACTGGATCGGGCAAAAAACTTGGGTTTTTGCCCAATTGCCTCGTCCTCCACCGGTTGAATTTAACCGATCGGTTAACTTTGACCGATCGGATAGGTTCAACCGATCGGGTCGACTTTTATAGGATCGGGCAAAAAACGGGCTCTTTTACTCGATCGCCTCAACCTCCACCTGTTGAATTTAGCCGATCAGTCAACTTTGACCGATCGGATAAATTCAATCGATCGGTTCAAATTTCTATTGAATCAGGCGAAGATCTTTGCTTTTTAACCGATCGCCTCAAGCTCCACCGGTTGATTTTAACCGATCGGTCAAGCTTGACCGATCGATCAAAATCAACCCGTCGGTTGATTTTAACCGATCGGTCAAACTTGACCGATCAGTCAAAATCAACCGATCGGTCGAACCTGACCAGTCGGTCAATTTTGACCAATCGATTATGCTCTTGGCAGGGGGTTGTCATTTTGCACCAAGAAATCCAAGCCAGCCAGGATGACATCTAGCTAACTTGGAGGGAAGAACTGTGGGTGCAAATTTTGGCAAGAAGCCCACAGACTGCGAAACCCACCAGCCCTGCCTGATGGGCCCACAAAGACTACCGCGGGACCCACCAGCCCTGCCTGGTGGGCCCACAGAGACTACCGCAGGACCCACCAGCCCTGCCTGGTGGGCCCACATAGAACACCGTGGGACCCACCAGCCCTGTTTGGTGGGCCCACAGAGAACACCGCGGGACCCACCAGCCCTTCCTTGTGGGCCCACAGAGAACACCGCGGGACCCACCAGCCCTGCTTGGCGGGCCCACAGAGAACACCGCGGGACCCGCCAGCCCTGCCTGGTGAGCCCACAGAGACCACCGCGGGACCCACCAGCCCTTCCTGGTGGGCCCACAGAGACAACGGCGGGACCCACCAGCCCTGTCTGTGGAGTCCCCCTGAGACGACGGCGGGACTCACCAGCCCTGCATGTGGAATCCCCAGAGACGACAGCGGAACCCACCAGCCCTGCCTGGAGGATCCCCAGATACGACAACAGAAACCACCATTTGCCCCTGTTTTCCTACCAAGAAATCCTATAAATAGCAGAGCCTTCAAGTAAAAAGGGATCCAGATCCAGAACCAAAATCTGAAATCTGATTTCAGAAACCAGAGCTATAGAATTCCAACTTTCGATCTTCCAACTTTCCTCGATCTTCTTCTTATCTCTGAAGAGATCGGAGATACTTCAGTGACACTCGCCCTGTCGAGGTCACAACAAACAAAGAGTTGGTGAATTCGGGTTGCTCCCTATAGCACGAAGACGTAGGCTTCGGCTGAACTCTGAGACCACATCTTGTGTTAATCTTCTCTGCTTACATATTGAAAGTGTTAACTCAAAATCACCAGAGCACCGACCTTCGAAGTCACCTTTCAATCAACCGATCTACCATTCAACTTCAATTGACTGGTGGAGTGAAGTCTTCAGATTGGCACGAAGATTTTCCCCCACAAGCGGTCGTACCCGCATCGGTTGTTGCCACTAGCATGCTATCATGCTCCGAGGGACCTTCCGTATCACACCAAGGTGTGCAACAGTAGGGCCAGTTATAGATAAGATTGGGGGTCGATTCGTCATCCGCCCGAGATGAATTCGGGCTAGATGCGGATCTAGATGGTTCGTTCTCTTAAATGAGGGACTCACACGGGAATCGCACCGGTGCCCCACCTAGTGTATTGTTGCCGCCAAGGGGGGTCAGTCTCGTGCGCAAAATGATTATACAAGGCGGTCTGACCTGCATCGGTATTATCAATTCTGAGGCATGCGCGACCTGATAAGATCAGGCCCGCTAATCTCGAGTGTGAGCTCAAGAGACTAGATCGACAATTACAACCTACAAGCTTGCTGAGCCTAGACCCGGATTGGCGGTGACTATCTTGCCTTAATCGGTTGAATCCCAGAATTGGTCGGAAGATGCTCTAGGAGCCATCGGGCACCGTCTTGTTTGCACATAAAATAGTGCGATCGATGATGTATGGTTGCATAACATACGGTGGTTCATCGTCATGCACAAGGCGCAACATCGATCACTGCTAGCAAAAAGGGATGATTACCATTGATCGACAAGATCGGTTAGTCTCAAGTGGGTTCTCGGCTACTAATCATAAGGCACCTGGGGTGATACTAGGCCGAGGGTGGTCAGAGCCACTCGCTACTTCACCGTCGACAGCGGGTTATCGGCGCTCACAATAGCGGGGGTAGTGGGGGGCTGGATTTGGCTAGTGGTTGGGTGGCCGGTTGGTCGTCAGCCCAAATGGGGACCTGGTCGGGTTTTGGTCGGGATTTGCCGACTGCACAGCTGCCGGCTACATGGCCGGCGGCGTCATAGCCGCAACAAGTGAAAAGGCAAAGAGGGAGACTGTAGTCGATCTCAACAGAACCCAGGGGAATAAGAGGATAACTGACCTGGTGCAGGGCTCGGCTCCAGCCGTGGCTGCTCTGGCTGCATCTCCTCCTTTCTCCGGCGACTGGGCGCAGCACCTCCACGAGAAGAAGGGAATTCAAGGGCGGGATGAGGGAGGACGGGTTGGGCTGCTTCGTGGGGAGGGGGTCATGTTGATTCAGGATGGAAGCTCGTGCTTGCACTGCTCGATCATGCTCTCCTGATTGCATATGCACACACATGCACATAAACGGTTATTACACGTACTCACGCATGCATGCTATCAGTCCTACATTGAGAGAGACGTTCGGAGTTCTCGGCATCGGTCGTCCAAAGGATTACCGGGGTCAAGGTGCTCGCACCCGCTCTCTCACGCTCGCACACAAGTTTACTTAGAGGAGAGGAGTCGAGGTGAACCCTGGGTTGGGTGGTGGCCGGTGGGGTTCGTCGTCGTTGGGCGGCAAGGCTCGTAGGAGGCGCTCACCCACACACACTTTCACCCACCTGTACCCACACAAGAGAGCTAATGGAGGTGCCTGTGGCCTGCCTGACCACTACAACACCCACACATAAATAGAGGAAGAGAGAGAGACAGAGAGACAGAGGCAGAGGAGAGGCCTCCGAGGTTGAGCCATGGCTGGGCAGCCTACAAAGGTAGTGGTTGGTGGCCACGCATACACACAGTCACACGAGAGAGAAAGAGAGGAGGGGTTCCGGGTTGTAACAGGGCAGCCTGCCCACGTCAGTCGGTAGTGAAAGGAGGTGGTGTGATCGGGCCGGTTTAGGTCGTTGGCGACAGGTGAAGGCGTCGGGGTCGTGCGACGGAGCACAGGGATCACGTTGACAGGGTCGGTGACGGGGTACAGGAATCGGGCCGTCGGGGTCGGGCGAGGTGGCGAGGCGATGGGGTAGCGGCCGTCGGGTTACGGCCATCAAATCGGCGCCGGATCGTGCCGATTGAGGGTGATGGTGCGCCGGTGATGGGGAAAGGGGGATCAGGCCGGACTGGATGACAGGGCACCGGCGATCGAGGCTACGGGGCACCGGAGGTCGTGTCGGGTTGGCAACATAGAGAGGGAGGCCGGAGATTGGGCAGTTCGGGTCGTCGGCGACGGGAAACGGCGATGGGGCACCGGAGATCGGGCCGTCGGCTCGTGCAGCCCGGAGGAGGGTGAGGGGATGGTGGCCGTCGGGCCGGATCGGGCTGCGGGGTACTGGTGGTCGGACCGGGTAGGCAATGCAAAGAGAGGGAGGCTGAAGGGGGCCTCTCACCTGGGCGGTGGCCGCCGTCGGGCGACGCCGGCAGAAACCGAGAGAGGGAGGGGGAGTGAGGGAGATGCAGAGGAGAGAGAGACAAAGGGTTGAGAGTAGGGGTGGGACTTGGGCGGGTTGGGCGGGTTGAAGGGTCTGCCCATGCCCAACCCGTCTTGCACAAACCTTTGCCCATTTTGACCGTGGAACCCGGGGAACTCGTGGAAGCCCAACCCGTGCTTGCCCATTCTAGTTCGTCGGGTTCCTCGGGTTGCTCGGGTTGCCCAATTTACAAAATAATAAGCGGATTGGGTAGGTTGCCCAATTAGAAATGCTTGTGCACATCAATAGATGGAAAAAAAATTCAACAGACTTTTGAATTGAATAAAAAAAACCTTTGATTTGCATAACAAGAACATAAAGTCCAACCCATATCCTCACATATTTCAAACGAATTCTTAGCATTCAACATAAAATAGGTGGTCTTTGATTTCTATAAAAAAAACTATCAAAGTATTCAACCTTAGTGTATCACTTCCTCGGGTTCCTCGGGTTGGGGAGATCGGTGCCCAAACCCGTCCAAATTGAAATCGGGTTGATCATTTTTTGTCCAAACCCGTCCAAGTTTTTAACCAGCTTTGCCCATGTTTGTCCATTGTTCGGGTTGGGCAGGTCGGGTTCGGATCAGACCCGCCCAAGTCCCACCCCTAGTTGAGAGAGAGGGGCTCGGGTTTGAAGGGAAGGAGGGATCGGGTTAGGGTTTATATAGGACAAAGGGGGGGCGGTAGCTGGTGGTCGGCGGGATTCGCGGCGGGATCTGGGGGATCGAGGTGGGGTGATGGCAGTGAAGGTGAGGGGGAGGTGAGGGGGTGATGGGAGAGAGGGTGGCGACGGGATGGTGTGGGGGCAGGGGTGGCTGACGGGTCAAGTGGGTCGGGTAGGGGAGAGAGAGAGATCCGTGAGAGAGGGAGAGAGATCTGAGAGAAGAGATAGATCGGGGAGATGAGAGGTTGAGGAGAGAGAGAGAGAGAGAGAGAGAGAGAGAGAGAGAGAGGAAGAGTCGGGTTGGGCTTGGGCTTGGGCTGGGCTCGGGTTCGGGTTTTGGGGTGGGTTTGGGTTTTAAGTTTTAGGTTTTTTTTTTTTTTTTCTAATATATGTCGAGCTCGACTCGCTCCGAGCCCGACTCATCCTCGACTCGGATTGAGCCGAGACACGCCGGCGCGCGAACCTCGCCGGGTCCGACAAACCTGTCGCAATATTATATTATAAAAAAAATAGCGTTCATGCCTCGTCTCGATACACATGCTCACCAGATCGTGTGACTACACCCCCTATGTATTCTCGCGACTCGCATCCGGGACCCATTGCCTGGTCCAGTTTAAGCGTACCCAAAAGCATCTCCATCAAAGATATTGAAATAATATTAGATAAAACTGGATTGCTCTGGGCAAAAACACCCTGGAATGTCGATCATTACAGTTTTCCTCAGCATATATAGCTATGAGCATGTTGCCGGAATCGGGAGGTTTATCCCTGGCGGAGGTGGTTACACATGGGGGTGTGAACATTGCTGCAAAGGTGAGGGTCTAAGAGGTTTGTCCTTGGCGCACTAGAAAGTTGCAAGAGATCTAGAGCCGGGATGTTCACCCCTGAATGATCGCCAAAGATAAAGAAGATCCTGAGCCAGTTCATCCTCGGTGGACCGACAAAGGTGCATAGATTCTGACACAGGATGTTTATCCCTAGTGGGTCAACTTGGAGCCAATTATGCCGGCATGGTGGTGCAACAGAGGCTTACTATGAGGAGTTCTTACAGATAGTAGATGATGGTATTTCCAAGAGTATATCTCTGGATGATCAATGCAAAATGATATTCTCGTGGATGAATCTCTGTTGTGGGTGAACCACTCCAAAAGAAGAATATATTTGCATTGGCTTGATTGCTCCTCTTGTTTTCTTCCTAACAAGTGGTCTCACAGATAGGGGAGCAATTGGCAGCCAAGTGGAGTGGTTGGTAGCAGTGTAGAGCTAGGGGAAGCAGCTTGCATAGTTCCCACATCATGAGAATAAAGGGGGAGATTGCAGGCATTCCATTCTCACGTAGAGCTCCATCCCATATAGAAAGCCTCAGAGATCATGCAATTCTATAAATGCATGTGGAAGTTCATCTCATATAGCAAACCCCATTTATACTTGGTTCATGCACTTGGGGGTGCATATATCTTTGGGAAGCATGTTGATTTCTTGAAAAATGGGTGATGGTTTAGTTTCCCTAAGCGTGAGAAATTAATATCACCATTATGGTCCTTGGAAACCCGGGGAACAACCTTCCCTATATAAGGAGGGAAGATGGATGCATAAGAAAGACAAAGGACAAGCAAGTACGGTGTTTGCATTCCTCCAAGTTGTGTTGTTAGAGAGACCCCGGGGGAGGCACATGCATTGTACCCCCCCCCCCCCCCCCTCGACGGTTGGTTGCAGGAGTGAAGTTCCTATGCGTGCATGGAGGATCGCTATAGCAAAAGGAGTTCCCATGGGCACGTGGAAGGTCGTAGGAGCGACAAGGGTAGACCGATGAAGGTAAAGGAGATTCGGAGGCTAAGATGCTTATCCCCAATATATTGAGGAGCTTGATGCGGAACCAAAAAATTTAACCCTGCACACCTAGGATATCCAGAGTCTGGGAGGATTATCCCCAGATACCAAGGAACATGATGTCGGAGCTGGAAAGTTTATCCCCAGCAAAAGGGGATGCACATGGTGGTGTGCACATTGCTGCAAACGTGCAGGCCCGAGAGGCTTGTCCTCGACGCACTACGAAGGTATAAGAGATTTGGAGCCAAGATATTCATCCCCGACGGACTGACAAAGATATAGAAGATCCAGAGCTGAGAAGTTCATCCTTGGTGGACTAGCGAATGTGCATAGATTCTGACCCGTGATGTTTATCCCAGGTGGACCGCCATGGAGCCAAGTCGACCGGTATGGTGGTGCAACTGAGGCTTACTGTGTGCAGTTCCTGATGATAGCGGATGATGACATTTTCAAAAGTTTATCTCCTGATGACCAATGCAAAATGATATTCCCGTGGATGTAGCCCTATTGTGGGTGGACCACGTTAAAAGAAGAATATGCATTTGTATTGGCTTGATTGCTCTTCTTGTTTTCTTCCCAAGAATGGTCACGATCGAGGGGAGGAGCAGCCGCCAGATGATCACATGGACCACAAAAGCTAAGAGAGGATCGAGCAAAGTGGCCACCAGATCCATCGAGCAGATGTGAGATCGAGGCTGAGGATGGACAACCTACGACTCTGATACCATGTCAGCAATAACACTGGGGGTGGAGAGAGTGTCACGCCCCAAAAATCTGGCAGAGTCTTGGTAGCCAGATTTGGGGGTGAAGAGAGGAAGAATGGGAAAGAGGGTTAAGTCAAGTGAACTGGTGACTGAGTCAAGATTCTCACACGCTTTAAACTACTTATGTCTCACTAAGTTACAACTCGAGCCTCTAACGGCGAGCTAAAGACCTCGCCCACTCACCTGACTCTCGGGTACAAAGGAATAAGAACTGGTGTTCCTATCTACAGGATGTCAGTTTAAGTCTTATAAATACTTTTCATTGACTAATTATTAGGGTTAAGAAGGGCCTTGAGGAGAGGTCTACCAGGTGGATGCTCTATACAGCTGTATCATTGCACAAGTCTGATCCCAAAACTAAACTAAATGTTATTTTCAGCAATTCTTACATTATTCTAATAAAGAGTAACAACGTACTGCCAAAAGAGAACACTGAAAGGAAACACCAAAAGAGAATAAATATGCTGCTTCACTCCTCCTGAGCTTCTACTGGTGCTTCTGAATCTCCTGTCCTGAAAGAGAGTCTGCCCGTGGGAATGGGCAGCCCCCAAAATGAATTGGAAGATTAGCCGGCGAAGGCTAGTGACATCCAAATAGTTTTTAATAACTAGAAATGAATGTCTTTTAATTCAAGTCACACTCAAAATTAACATTTCTAAACATAGCTGAAGTTTTATATCTAAATCCAAATTATACAATAAATCAATAAAGGTAATAATAGTACACTCAAGTAATTAATTATTTTCTATCCTAATGTGAACCCTGGTATTATTTTGTTCAACCTGCCCCCAGTAGGCATTACTATTGGGCCTTTATTTCGCATCAGAGGGCCAGCTCTATCCATGCATGGGATCCATTCATGCAACACTATCCAATTGGCCAAATGGTTTTTCCCGTCTTTCACGGTGGAGCACTCCCGCCCAGCTTGCTTTGCTTCGGGGGCTACTGCGACCCCAGGTCGGGGTTTCCTAAGTCAGACCCCAAAAAGGGCAGTTACCTGACTTTCTTGAAACCCGTGCCCGTGACCCCAAACCTACTTTTGGCTTTCAGTGCACACTCGTGGGAGGTTCACCTTCCCAATGTATGCGGGGTCCCTACCTCTACAGGTAACTTATTTTATTATTTTCTCTTTCAGTTCTAACTTCCAAATCAGGAAACGTGTTCCACCACTGTCTAACTCTCTTATCACCGTGTCAACCATAGGGACTATTAGTCGCTCCTCAGCGACTCAACCCCCAGGAATACCCATGTTTAGCTATTCTAATTTCCCCTACACTTCTACGAGTGTGGGGACCATAATCCAATATTAATTTATTATCGGGGTTTTTCTTTTTAACTTGTTATATTTTAAGAATAAGTCGCTAAAGTTATTATGTCCGAACAGGTATAAGTTGCACATTTTAATTATATATATATATATATATATATATATATATATATATATATATATATATATATATATATATATATATATATATATATATATATATATATATATATATATATATATATATATATATATATATATATATATATATATATATATATATATATATATATATATATATATTCCATGCATGCGTCGGCGGAATCGCAACGCCACATGCAAGATGGGGTCTATTGACCACATGCGACGAGCCCAGCAAGACCCGTATGCATGCCATGCTCATGGCACTTAAGTCTAATTTAATATATTAGAATATTTAATTAATAATAAATATTTCAATTGCAACATTTCATGCCATTAAAAACTATTTTTAAAAGTAGATGTCACCTGACAGACGGTTGTGGTTCCAAGCTAGGTGGATGGCTCCCGCTTTCGACGCTCGCAGGTCATCACAGTTAACTCTGTCAAAGTGAACGTGGCAAGCCTAAGGTTATCTGATCTCAAGAGAGGTAGGCCGAGTTGGCCCAAGCAAAGGGTTTAGGCGCTAGCGATGCATGGCCATTGGCATGCAAGATGATGTGGTCGACGGGTACGGCTGCCTTCCATGGCCTAGTTGGGCCTAAACCCAAGTTGACAACTGTTGCCTTGCCTTGCCCGGTCAGTCTCGGGATCGGCGACATTGGTACCAAAGTACAACGGCTGACGGTGCAATAAGGACTATACCCATGGCTAGTGGAGGTCATTTGACAATTGTTGATGCGGTAGAGTTGGTTATAAAGGCCGTTCATATGGTCGAGTGTGGCCGGAGCTGCATCGGCAAAGGTGTCGATCAACAATGGTTAGCGAATGGTGATGCGCCGAACCAGGTGGATCGGGTCAGTGGAGTTATAATGAAGATACTGCACTATGGCTCAAGAGAAGCTGCACAGTTGCAATAAGCTATACATATTTTTCATCTTCTAACTAACATCACCATGCACCCATATACCTACAACTAATCCCCACCATCAGGTAATATTATAATTACCTTTATTATCCCAGCATTACCACCGACATCCTTATTCTCCCCAGTACCATTGGAGAAACGCAAGGATGGGATAATACCCTCTGCATGCATGCATGCATATAAGTGTAGAAGAGACGGGAGGAACAAGTGGGGTGGTGCAATGGTAGTGGTGATGTGGGCAAAGCTAATGGTGTTTGGTTCTAATGGCGTTCAGCTAGAAGTGGTGCTTAGCCAATGGTCGGGTTGCTACCCAGCACTTAGTCGTTAGTCGATTGTTCGACGACGACAATGTGACAAGGCACAATAGAGGCGCCCAAAGGGACATCAAGGAAGAGAGATAGAGAGGAGGGGAGGGACTGACCTGTGCCGGGGCCGGGACTCCTACGTGATCGGATCCTCAACCATGCCGGCCACGCACTAACCCGAAGTGGATCGAGGAAAGGAGGGGTGGGGTGCTAGTCGCGTTTCCTCCCCAGGGCCGACCGCTTCTTCGTGTCCCAAACTCCTCCTCGACGGCCACTCATGCGCCGGATGGAAGAGGGGGAAGAGAGAAATGGGAGGGGTCAGCTTGGACGGCTATGGGGGCTCCTTCATGGCTTCTCCCCTCCATCCTCATCCGATCGTCGACTTTTTGATCAGCCGTTTGCTACCATACGAAGGAAAGAAGAAGGGATAGACCATAGGGTTCCTTCTCCTTTGTGCTCATCCATACAACACTCAGAGAGGTGATCTAGGGCTTGGGTTAGGGTCTGGGTCTCTTCTAATAGTTGAGAGGGTTAGTGAGGTAACGGGGTAAAGAGGAGTTGGCCCAAGGTTTCAAGCCTTTTTATAGGAAGACGGGGTGGCTGAAGGCCTAGAGGTGAGAGAGATTTGGAGAACAGGGGAAAGTTTGAAACGGTGCAAATGAGACACAAGAGACACGGATCGGAAGACATGGAAGGAGTTGGGCAGTAAGATAGATCTGATGGGCATTAATTGAAGATTTGATGGGAGGGCTGACTTGGGTTTAAGAGAAACATGAAATGGGGGAAACCAAAAGAGGTTTTGAAAGTGGTGCAGTGTGATGGAAAGGAGGGAACAGATCCGACCAGATCGGATCTGACGGCCAACATTCAATACTTAAGAGGGAAGAGAGAGAAAGAGAGAGAGAGAAAGAGAATCATATCATTAGAGGTTTGAGCTGATCTTATGTTCTAAATTCTTCTTATAATACCACATACTATGAATTATCCAATTTTATTCTAAATTTAGAATTGATCTAACCAAGGATGAATATGCAAACAAAGAAAATGGTTGATGGGCGGTTCGACCTCGGTGACCTGTGCTACTCGGGCACGGATTGCTGCCGTAAATTAACATAGATAGGTAACATGTAATCTTTATTTAAATATTTATTTATATGCACATACACACACACATTTGTGCATACAAGCACTCCGCTACAATTCTGTCACCTGGCGATTTGGATCTGAGACCCATGGTCCGATCCGACATTGTGTCAAACCTCACCGCCCAATCGCCAACAGAATACAAACACAACTTTTAATTATTAGTGTACATCAGACGACCATTCATAGGTGCAACAAAAGAAATTTCTAGGATTTTTTTTTTTTTTTTTTTTTTTTTTTTTTTTTTTTTTTTTTTTTTTACGGGTATTACATCCTACCCTCCTTAATAAAATTTTCGTCCCGAAAATTCAACTAGTAACTACATCAAATAAAAACGGATACAAGGACTCCATTACTGACTCGAGCTCCCATGTAGCTTCTTCTTCAGTAGAATGTTGCCATTGCACCTTCACCATGGGGATAGTCTTTGTGCGTAGCACTCGGTCCTCGCTAGCCAAAATTCGAACTGGTCGCTCCTCGAAGGTTGCATCTGTGCTGAGGGTCATATCCTGCCAATCTAACACATGCGATGGGTCCGGCTCATACCTCCGGAGCATCGACACATGAAAGACATTGTGGATGCTCGAGAGCTGCGGGGGCAGTGCCAAGCAATATGCCACCTCGCCAACTCTATCTAATATCTCAAAAGGACCGATGAATCTTGGAGCTAACTTCCCTTTCTTCCCAAATCTAGTAATACCACGCCGAGGAGAGACCTTCAAGAATACATGGTCACCAACAACGAACTCAAGCGGGCGTCGACGCACATCAGCGTAGCTTTTCTGTCGACTCTGTGCCATTCGAAGTCGCTCCTTGATCAATTGAACCTTCTCAGTCGTCTCCTGAACAAGCTCCGGGCCAAGGAGACTCCGCTCTCCTACCTCTGTCCAACAGACTGGCGACCGACATGGCCTCCCATACAAGGCCTCGTAAGGAGCCATACCGATACTTGCCTGATAGCTGTTGTTGTAGGCAAATTCCACTAAAGGTAGGTGATCCTCCCAGCTGCCTCCAAAGTCAACGGTGCAAGCTCTGAGCATGTCCTCGAGGATCTGGATTGTCCTCTCCGACTGACCATCCGTCTGAGGGTGAAAGGCTGTGCTAAAACTGAGCTGAGTCCCCAAAGCAGACTGTAGACTCTCCCAAAAGCGCGAAACAAACCTAGGATCTCGATCTGAGACAATCGAAACTGGAACTCCGTGCAGCTTGATGATTTCCTTTATGTACAGCCTAGCCCGGTCACCAACTGATGTCGTCGTTCGCACCGGAAGGAAGTGCGCTGACTTTGTCAGTCGGTCCACGATCACCCATATAGAATCATGTTTGTTCTTTGTCAAGGGCAAACCGGAGACGAAATCCATCGTGATGTGCTCCCATTTCCACTCTGCTATTGGGAGTGGCTGCAACAGTCCAGCAGGTCTTTGGTGCTCTGCCTTGACCTGTTGACAAGTCAAGCATCTGGACACAAACTTGGCAATATCTCGCTTCATGCCATTCCACCAGTATTGCCTCTTCAGGTCTTTGTACATCTTAGTGCTGCCGGGATGCACTGAGAAATTTGACCGATGCGCCTCGGACATCACCTCAGCTAGAATACCATCCTCACTAGGGAGACATAACCTCCCCTGAAATCTCAGACCGCCATCAACACCAATAGCCCAATCTAGACCAAGCTCTCCATTGTAGTACTTGGTTTTGGTTTCTTCCAGCTCTAAGTCCAATCTTTGTGCTTCAATCACTTTCGACAACAAGCTTGGCTGTGCTTGCATAGAGCGCAATATTGGGCGAGTACGCTCCGACTGGATCCACAAGTCATAGCCCTCTATCGTAGCCTGAAAGTCATGTCGATCTGCTATCAGCCTGGCAAGCTTGCTACGAGACTTCCTGCTCAAGGCATCAGCAACCACATTCGCCTTTCCAGGATGGTAGAAGAATGAGTAGTTGTAATCCTTCAGAACTTCTATCCATCTCCTCTGGCGCATGTTCAAGTCCTTCTGGCTACAAATGTACCGCAAACTCTTATGGTCACAGTACATCTCGAACTCTTCTCCATACAAATAATGCCTCCAAATCTTCAGAGCAAAAACTACCGCGGCTAACTCCAAGTCGTGGGTGGGGTAGTTCTTCTCATGAGTCTTTAATTGTCTCGAGGCGTATGCAACCACTCTGCCTTCCTGCATCAGCACAGCTCCAAGTCCCATCAAAGAAGCATCGGTGAAGACAACATATCCTTGCCCACTGATAGGGATCGTAAGGACTGGAGCCGAGGTGAGACGCCGCTTCAACTCTCGAAAGGATTTCTCACAAGCCTCTGACCACTCGAACCTAACACCCTTCTTTGTCAAACGGGTGAGAGGTGCAGCCAGACGGGAGAATCCTTCTACGAATCGTCTGTAGTAGCCAGCTAGCCCCAAGAAGCTTCTGATTTCGAACACATTCTTCGGCTGCTCCCAGTCCATCACAGCCTCTATCTTTGTCGGGTCAACTGAAATACCCTCTCTAGAGACAACATGCCCAAGAAACTTCACCTCTTGCATCCAAAACTCACACTTGCTGAGTTTGGCATACAGTTGGTGATCTCTAAGGGTCTGCAACACTGCACTCAAGTGCTCCCGATGATCTTCCTCCGTCTTGGAGTATACAAGGATATCATCTACGAATACCACTACGAATTGGTCTAGGAACTGACTGAAGACCCGATTCATCAAGTCCATAAAGGCCGCTGGAGCATTTGCCAGACCGAAGGGCATCACTAGGAACTCGTAGTGCCCATATCGTGTCCGAAATGCTGTCTTAGGAATATCCTCAGCTTTCACACTCAACTGATGATAACCGGTCCGCAGATCAATCTTAGAGAAGTAGCATCCCCCCTTCAATTGATCGAACAAGTCATCAATCCGAGGTAACGGATACCGATTCTTGATTGTGACACTGTTCAGCTTGCGGTAATCAATGCATAGTCTCTTTGTCCCATCCTTCTTCTGAGCGAAGAGGACTGGGGCACCCCAAGGGGATGTGCTAGGACGAATGAAGCCTCTATCGAGCAACTCCTCCAATTGGACTTTCAACTCCTTCAGCTCAGCAGGGGCCATCCGGTACGGTGCTATGGAAATCGGCATAGCACCCGGTATCAGATCTATGCAAAACTCTACCTCCCGAGGCGGAGGTAAGCCTGGCAACTCATCGGGGAAGACGTCCGGATACTCTCGAACCATCGGAGGTAGTACTACCGGATTTCCATTCTTGTCTCTGCTTGGCAACTGTGCTAGGAGGCTGAGGCTGATCTGTTGTAGCGGTGTTGGGCAAAACACCTTCAATTTGTCCCCCACAAAAGAAAAGACTTCACTATCGGGTGGATGGAACGTGACTTTCTTGGAGAAGCAATCTAACGTGACATGATAAGCCGTCATCCAATCCATCCCGAACAGAATGTCTATGCCTCCCAAGTCTAGGATAATCAGGTCCGCTGAGAGTTCCTTGTCTCCGATGTAAATGACACAATCTCGGCAGATCCTGCTCACGTCAGTGCTAACCCCGAGTGGTGAGAACACCGACAGGTTATAGCCCAGAGGAGCTGACTCTAATCCCAGGGTCTTCACGAAGCTAGGGACTATGTATGAGTGCGTTGACCCACTATCGAAAACCACATGTGCTAGGGTCGAAAAGACAGGGAGGGTACCTAACATTATTATCATAATTTAGGTAAGGAAACTGTACTAACCACCACACCATAGTAGACAATTATTTAACAGACATCAAGGAAAAATAACTAACTAGGGACCATGGTTACCTTCTATCGCTCCACCAGATGCCTCTGGGTCTTGAGCAACCAGCATATATGCTCTACCTTGAGCCTGATTGCCTCCACCGCCCTGACGAGGAAAAGGCCCCTGTTGCAATGGTCGGGGCTGGGGAGGATGTTGCTGAGGCCTCTGTTGCTGGGCCCTCTGCTGCTGGACTGGAGGAGCCGGTAGAGCAGGCCTAAAGGGAGGAGTAGGCAGAAGAGGTTGCTGCTGAGCCAGAAGGGGACAGTTCCTCCTAAAGTGGTTAGGAGAACCACATTGGAAGCAACTGCGACCCTGAAGCGGAGGACCACGGGGAGGCTGGAACTGGCGATATTGGGGTCGTACCTCTCCAGTCCTTGGCTTCTTTTGGGATGGATGTCCTGCTCGACTGTTGTTTCCCCGCTTTTCCATAACCTTACGGGATTCATCCTGCTCCTGCTCCACGGCTAGTGCGCGAGCAACCACCTCCTCATAGCTTTGCCCGAGGAAGGCAGCTACCTTCCCTCGGATTCCAGGCCTTAGACCATGCTCAAAGCGCATGGCTCTTCTGGCATCTGTAGCCACCTGGTGCTGAGCATAGCGAGCAAGCTCTGAAAACTTGGCCTCATACTCTACAACAGTACGTGTCCCCTGGTAGAGCGTTAGGAACTCCTCCTCCATTTTGTTCTGGACGATCAACGGGAAGAACTTCCTACGGAAGATATCCTCAAACTCTACCCAGGTGATGGCCCCACGATCAGTATCCCTTGAACGCTTCACGGACTGCCACCAAAAGTCCGCTTCTGCCTCAAACTGATATGAGGCAAGAGTGACTCGACGTTCACCAGTGACCTCCAGAGCGTCCAACACCTTCTCTATCTGCTGAAACCACCGATCGGCCTCCAAGGGGTTTGGCTCACCCTTGAAGGTCGGAGGTCCCATCGCCTTAAAATCCTTTAGTAGCTTCCCCTGCCGGTCACCCTCAGCTTGCTGACGAGCTTGGGCTTGGGCAAGGGCAGCCTGAGCTAAGTCGGCCTGTTGCTGAGCCGCATGCTGCTGCTGAGTCACTGCAGCCTGCTGCTGCTGAATCATTGCAGCCATCCCTTGGAGCATCTCCATCATCGTCGTTGTGTCGTTAGGCTCAGAGGACGAACTAGCTCCGTTACGAGTACCGCTCCTAGTACCTGCCATCTGCAATACAGTCCTATTAGAAGATTATTCCTAAACATATATCCTTATTCTATAATCCTAACCCTTAGGATCATATCCCTAGGCTCTGATACCAGCTGTCACGCCCCAAAAATCTGGCAGAGTCTTGGTAGCCAGATTTGGGGGTGAAGAGAGGAAGAATGGGAAAGAGGGTTAAGTCAAGTGAACTGGTGACTGAGTCAAGATTCTCACACGCTTTAAACTACTTATGTCTCACTAAGTTACAACTCGAGCCTCTAACGGCGAGCTAAAGACCTCGCCCACTCACCTGACTCTCGGGTACAAAGGAATAAGAACTGGTGTTCCTATCTACAGGATGTCAGTTTAAGTCTTATAAATACTTTTCATTGACTAATTATTAGGGTTAAGAAGGGCCTTGAGGAGAGGTCTACCAGGTGGATGCTCTATACAGCTGTATCATTGCACAAGTCTGATCCCAAAACTAAACTAAATGTTATTTTCAGCAATTCTTACATTATTCTAATAAAGAGTAACAACGTACTGCCAAAAGAGAACACTGAAAGGAAACACCAAAAGAGAATAAATATGCTGCTTCACTCCTCCTGAGCTTCTACTGGTGCTTCTGAATCTCCTGTCCTGAAAGAGAGTCTGCCCGTGGGAATGGGCAGCCCCCAAAATGAATTGGAAGATTAGCCGGCGAAGGCTAGTGACATCCAAATAGTTTTTAATAACTAGAAATGAATGTCTTTTAATTCAAGTCACACTCAAAATTAACATTTCTAAACATAGCTGAAGTTTTATATCTAAATCCAAATTATACAATAAATCAATAAAGGTAATAATAGTACACTCAAGTAATTAATTATTTTCTATCCTAATGTGAACCCTGGTATTATTTTGTTCAACCTGCCCCCAGTAGGCATTACTATTGGGCCTTTATTTCGCATCAGAGGGCCAGCTCTATCCATGCATGGGATCCATTCATGCAACACTATCCAATTGGCCAAATGGTTTTTCCCGTCTTTCACGGTGGAGCACTCCCGCCCAGCTTGCTTTGCTTCGGGGGCTACTGCGACCCCAGGTCGGGGTTTCCTAAGTCAGACCCCAAAAAGGGCAGTTACCTGACTTTCTTGAAACCCGTGCCCGTGACCCCCAAACCTACTTTTGGCTTTCAGTGCACACTCGTGGGAGGTTCACCTTCCCAATGTATGCGGGGTCCCTACCTCTACAGGTAACTTATTTTATTATTTTCTCTTTCAGTTCTAACTTCCAAATCAGGAAACGTGTTCCACCACTGTCTAACTCTCTTATCACCGTGTCAACCATAGGGACTATTAGTCGCTCCTCAGCGACTCAACCCCCAGGAATACCCATGTTTAGCTATTCTAATTTCCCCTACACTTCTACGAGTGTGGGGACCATAATCCAATATTAATTTATTATCGGGGTTTTTCTTTTTAACTTGTTATATTTTAAGAATAAGTCGCTAAAGTTATTATGTCCGAACAGGTATAAGTTGCACATTTTAATTATATATATATATATATATATATATATATATATATATATATATATATATATATATATATATATATATATATATATATATATATATATATATATATATATATATATATATATATATATATATATATTCCATGCATGCGTCGGCGGAATCGCAACGCCACATGCAAGATGGGGTCTATTGACCACATGCGACGAGCCCAGCAAGACCCGTATGCATGCCATGCTCATGGCACTTAAGTCTAATTTAATATATTAGAATATTTAATTAATAATAAATATTTCAATTGCAACATTTCATGCCATTAAAAACTATTTTTAAAAGTAGATGTCACCTGACAGACGGTTGTGGTTCCAAGCTAGGTGGATGGCTCCCGCTTTCGACGCTCGCAGGTCATCACAGTTAACTCTGTCAAAGTGAACGTGGCAAGCCTAAGGTTATCTGATCTCAAGAGAGGTAGGCCGAGTTGGCCCAAGCAAAGGGTTTAGGCGCTAGCGATGCATGGCCATTGGCATGCAAGATGATGTGGTCGACGGGTACGGCTGCCTTCCATGGCCTAGTTGGGCCTAAACCCAAGTTGACAACTGTTGCCTTGCCTTGCCCGGTCAGTCTCGGGATCGGCGACATTGGTACCAAAGTACAACGGCTGACGGTGCAATAAGGACTATACCCATGGCTAGTGGAGGTCATTTGACAATTGTTGATGCGGTAGAGTTGGTTATAAAGGCCGTTCATATGGTCGAGTGTGGCCGGAGCTGCATCGGCAAAGGTGTCGATCAACAATGGTTAGCGAATGGTGATGCGCCGAACCAGGTGGATCGGGTCAGTGGAGTTATAATGAAGATACTGCACTATGGCTCAAGAGAAGCTGCACAGTTGCAATAAGCTATACATATTTTTCATCTTCTAACTAACATCACCATGCACCCATATACCTACAACTAATCCCCACCATCAGGTAATATTATAATTACCTTTATTATCCCAGCATTACCACCGACATCCTTATTCTCCCCAGTACCATTGGAGAAACGCAAGGATGGGATAATACCCTCTGCATGCATGCATGCATATAAGTGTAGAAGAGACGGGAGGAACAAGTGGGGTGGTGCAATGGTAGTGGTGATGTGGGCAAAGCTAATGGTGTTTGGTTCTAATGGCGTTCAGCTAGAAGTGGTGCTTAGCCAATGGTCGGGTTGCTACCCAGCACTTAGTCGTTAGTCGATTGTTCGACGACGACAATGTGACAAGGCACAATAGAGGCGCCCAAAGGGACATCAAGGAAGAGAGATAGAGAGGAGGGGAGGGACTGACCTGTGCCGGGGCCGGGACTCCTACGTGATCGGATCCTCAACCATGCCGGCCACGCACTAACCCGAAGTGGATCGAGGAAAGGAGGGGTGGGGTGCTAGTCGCGTTTCCTCCCCAGGGCCGACCGCTTCTTCGTGTCCCAAACTCCTCCTCGACGGCCACTCATGCGCCGGATGGAAGAGGGGGAAGAGAGAAATGGGAGGGGTCAGCTTGGACGGCTATGGGGGCTCCTTCATGGCTTCTCCCCTCCATCCTCATCCGATCGTCGACTTTTTGATCAGCCGTTTGCTACCATACGAAGGAAAGAAGAAGGGATAGACCATAGGGTTCCTTCTCCTTTGTGCTCATCCATACAACACTCAGAGAGGTGATCTAGGGCTTGGGTTAGGGTCTGGGTCTCTTCTAATAGTTGAGAGGGTTAGTGAGGTAACGGGGTAAAGAGGAGTTGGCCCAAGGTTTCAAGCCTTTTTATAGGAAGACGGGGTGGCTGAAGGCCTAGAGGTGAGAGAGATTTGGAGAACAGGGGAAAGTTTGAAACGGTGCAAATGAGACACAAGAGACACGGATCGGAAGACATGGAAGGAGTTGGGCAGTAAGATAGATCTGATGGGCATTAATTGAAGATTTGATGGGAGGGCTGACTTGGGTTTAAGAGAAACATGAAATGGGGGAAACCAAAAGAGGTTTTGAAAGTGGTGCAGTGTGATGGAAAGGAGGGAACAGATCCGACCAGATCGGATCTGACGGCCAACATTCAATACTTAAGAGGGAAGAGAGAGAAAGAGAGAGAGAGAAAGAGAATCATATCATTAGAGGTTTGAGCTGATCTTATGTTCTAAATTCTTCTTATAATACCACATACTATGAATTATCCAATTTTATTCTAAATTTAGAATTGATCTAACCAAGGATGAATATGCAAACAAAGAAAATGGTTGATGGGCGGTTCGACCTCGGTGACCTGTGCTACTCGGGCACGGATTGCTGCCGTAAATTAACATAGATAGGTAACATGTAATCTTTATTTAAATATTTATTTATATGCACATACACACACACATTTGTGCATACAAGCACTCCGCTACAATTCTGTCACCTGGCGATTTGGATCTGAGACCCATGGTCCGATCCGACATTGTGTCAAACCTCACCGCCCAATCGCCAACAGAATACAAACACAACTTTTAATTATTAGTGTACATCAGACGACCATTCATAGGTGCAACAAAAGAAATTTCTAGGATTTTTTTTTTTTTTTTTTTTTTTTTTTTTTTTTTTTTTTTACGGGTATTACAGAGAGAGAGTAGGATTTTGGGAGAAAATGATCTTTGGTCTTATTAGGGCAATAGCCCAATATATATACAAGAAAACATGAGTAGGGATGAGTCACGTTGTGACGACCAAGATCCAATAGACCAAGAGCCAAGAGCCAAGACTCCTGAGGTTGTGATGCCAAGATGGATGAGGTGAGGTGAGGTGTACAAGGCCACGAGTTAGCCCCACATCGCCTGGAGAGAAGGAGATCCTGAGCTACTTATATAATTTCCCCTCCCAAATATAGAAGACACATTTTAAAATCGTGCGCCGCTACGGATTTCATAAGAACTCCGTAGTTAAGCGTGCTTGGGCTAAAATAATACTAGGATGGGTGACCACCCGAGGAAGTTCTCGTGCAGGCATGGGCAAAGCGGACAATATCTTGTGTGTTTGGGGCGGATGTTACAAAATGGTATCAGAGCCCCTTCAATAAATTATTTTATACAATTTTAATCAATACAACCCCTGTACAATACTTACACCATGGTTTATTATTTAAGCACCCCACCTTTACAAATTGATTAGATCGATTCGTAAGCTAGGTCTGACCCGACTCGAGTCAAGTGTGATTAAAACAAACCTTGAACCTGACCCAGCATAAAATGGAGCCGATCTTAATTCTTCATACCAGTCCACTTCAAGTATCTTGCTCTGAAAAGCGTGTCGTTATGATATCGGGCACATCTGTGCTCTGATTTGCATAAAATCAACGGCAATGAATCGCATTTCCCGAGACCTTCCCAACTATAATAGTTGCAATGATTAGATCTTCCTTATTTTTAGGGGAGTTGATTTCGAACTGATCGGCTATGCTGATCCTACTTGTCAACCCTGATCCCTAGGGCCTAGAGGGTCCGAATCATTGCCACTGTCGAACCCAACATGAGGAGTAGTAATAATTTTACTAATTTAGTCCCCTGTATGTAATTTCATACTGTACTCGGACTAGGAGTAGAGTGACTCATAGTCAATAGCCACGCTCCAACAAGTTAGTCGTACTGTATGTAAATATTTTAATTAAAAATTAACTATCTACTTAATATGTTGCATGCTTAGTTAAAGATCATGGGCATATACCTTTTGTTTTGCCAAGTTGGTAGATATTATCTTTTTGTTCTATTTATGTAAATATAAATTGTTTAGAGATGGTAGTAAAGTCATTGATAGTAGTAGTCGTCGTGTTTTGACGACGCTAGAGTTTCTCGGCACCGTTTGGGCCGAGGGTCGTTCTCTTTAGTCGGGATCATACCCTGAGACACCTCGTCTGTGTTTTATGCTAGTAGTAGAGACTGGTCGATTAGGAGAACATTTGATTTACATGATTTTATGAGGTTTGTATCATTTTTTGAAATATCCTGGCGTCGTGGTAACCTAATTGCCCGGCTAACTCTCGGTATAGATCCGCATGCACATCGTAGGTAAGTGAACCCCTAGTTGTGCACAAACCGAAACGAGTAGGGAGGATCACGGGATTAGGTCACAGCTTGTTTCCGTAGGGAAATTGAGGTGGAGTGACTTAATCATGGGGTTTAGACCCATAGAAAGCAAGTTGGGTGAGAGTGTCCCGTGGTGAAAGACCAAGCCCCCTTTTTGGCCACTAGGGTAGTATGTCTCGAGGCTGTATTCCGAGCATAAGGAACGGAGTGGTTCCCCTATTGCGAAAAAGGAACCCAATAGTAACGCCACCAAGTCGGGAGCCTAACTCAAACTTGGGGTTCACACTTGTTTTCCCCTCCTCATTTTTCTTTCTTTTCTTCTCTTTAGCCTAGGGCTTTGCATCACTATGCACGACCTAGAAAATGGGTTCTCTCATAAAGTGGAATGGGACGACTCATAAGGGAATTGTCGATTAGGACATTGAACGTATAACATGGGATTACTGGACACAGTAGAATAGATCACTTAATATATACTTGTAGTAGTAATAGTTTCTTCTGTTGATTACTCAATTATGTGTGCAACTTTACTTTACTGTAGAAGTATATTTTTGCTTTATATCTTTCTCATGTTCTCCGACTTGTTCTTTAGGACCACTGAGTTTTATACTCAGGGGGAGTTGTTTTGTTGTTTTTTCTCTCCCCCAGATTCTTTCTCTCGGACGGAGTGTTAGGAGCTCTGTGACAGTTTCAGTTGGAGTAGCAGTTCATTACCGGATTTGCGAGGGTAGGAGTGACAATCGGAGTTGTCTAGTTATTTACCATTTTTTGTTATTGTATTTGGACTGTAAGAGTATAGTTAGTGGAATGGGTATTTAAGTTTTAGTTATTGCTTCTACGTTATGTTATCTCTGTAATTATATTTTCCTCTATTTCAAAATATCACCCTCGAGTTTTGGACCCTCTTCTTAGTCTAGAATTCGGGGCGTGACAACTTAGTATCAGAGCCAGTTTTCCTCGGGATGGGGGGGTCTAGCCCTACACGAGAACGTGTAGCCCTAAGGGGGGTAAATTGTGACGACCAAGATCCAATAAGCCAAGAGCCAAATGCCAAGCCTTTTGAGGCTGTGATGCCAAGATGGATGAGGTAAGGTGAGGGGTACAAGGCCACGAGTTAGCCCTACATCGCCTGGAGAGACAGAGATCCTGAGCTACTTATATAATTTCCCCTCCCAAATATAGAAGATGCGTTTTAAAACCGTGCGCCGCTACAAATTTCGTAAGAACTCCGTAGTTAAGCATGCTCGGGCGAGAGTAGTACTAGGATGAGTGACCACCCTGGGAAGTTCTCGTGCGGGCACAGACAAAACAGACAATATCTTGTGTGTTTGGGGCGGATGTTACACACGTACACAGTAGAAGATGTATAACCCTATATACAACTATCTATAACACAGGAAAAGTAGAGTCTCAAATCATCTTGAAATATTTAATTTGTTCAAATACATTTGTGATAGACATAATTCCAGAATACCTCTAATAAGAGACTGAAAAATGCAACAAATCCATTTTGAGAAGTGGGTCTGTCTAACTGAATTCTAAAACAACACAATTTATAAAACCCCTCTAATAAAATAGAGAATTGGATGTCTTAATTATAAAACTTCTGTGACAGCCCTAACAATTTTATCTTCAAGGGACATATGCTCAATGTCTCCACGCCTTTCTTAATAGTATTATTTTTCTTGATTATCACTGCTTTCTGAATTCCTGATGAATTGATTTCAGAGTTTATTATGAAATTCATTGATCTTTGCTCTTCAAGATAGATTTCCCATATTCTTATAGTCGGGACCCCCATCCCCTTTTTCATTCATTTTTCATCCAACAATTTCCTCAATTAACCAAAATCTTTTTTAAGCAAATGAATCCCTCTTGTATCTTAGTTGACATGAATTGTAGGAGCATAAGTTTCGCAACCACCGATCATTTAGTCTTGTTATGTACCTAAAGAGTGCGATGGTTTGGATTAGTATTTGATTAGTAATAATAATACTGAATTCACACTAATGAAGATCGAGAAGAATGACAATATAATTAAGTAAGATTACCAAAATTAACTCACTAATGCCAGTCAAGAACTCTTTGTTAATGCAAGAATGCCGGCCAGACTGCAAATTTATTCAACAAGAGGGCTAGGGGTCTCCCTTATAAAGAATGCATTACTGATGAAGATGGCTGCTCAGGAAAAATGCGACATGTTTGTTAGGATAGTGAAGACAATAATCCGTCGATGAGTAGGTGGTGACTTAAATTAGAAAATAAAACCACGGAAATGAACCAATAATTGAGATCAAAGATTACTTTATCAAAAGTTTTCCTTAGTATGTCCCCACCCATGTGGATTTTTAGTCCTGGTTTCTTGGATTTAAGGCCTGAAAGCATCTGGAGGAAAGCCTGCAGTTGTCCTTCAGCACCATGGCAATCCAAGGCTTGATGGATTGGAGGGGCAATCCTGTCGACAAGGAGAGACATGGAGGGGTCAGAGCTACATACTTCATCCATTGTAAGCCATCATTATGCCCTCTCATCACCAAAGTTGAAGTTATCGGAACTTTGATGTGGGCTTAAGGCTCACGAATTCAATCATTTTGCAGTCATGGTGGTGATGACGAGCCTGGCTAACGTGGCGAACTTGCTGAACTTGGTCACCTACCTTCATGGCACCATGCACATGGGCGTCGCCAGCTCTTCGACGACGGTCACTAACTTCTTCGGTGCCACGTCTGGGTTCGCTCTATTGGGAGCATTCCTCTCGGACTCCTACATCACTAGATGGAAAACCATACTCCTATTTGGACCCTTTGAAGTCTTGGTAACTCTTTTTTTTTTCTAATCTCCCTGCCACCAGCATACTTCCTCATGTTTTATGTCTGTATATCGAGAATTTTCCGGATGTTTTTCCAACTTGAATCAGGAATTAAATAAAACTCAGAGAAAATCATGAACTTGACAGTCTTTGTGATCTTTTGAAACCAAACAAAAATCAGAGAATTTTCCATATCCCTTCTTGTTCCGCATCCCCGAATCATGATTGCGGCGCACAAGATACAAAGATCATACCATATGTTCCACTTTTCCTGCAGGGGTTTGGATTGCTAGCATTGCAAGCACACCTCCCTTCGCTGCGTCCTCCAGCATGCAACATCGCTGGGCAGTGGAACGACTGCGAGGAAGTTCAGGGCTTCAACGCAGCCGTGCTTTACATAGCCATCTACGTCATTGCTCTGGGCGAAGGCTGTGTCCGTGCTTGCTTGCCATCTTTTGGGGGGGATCAGTTTGACAATGAAGACCCGATCGAATCGCGACTCCAGTCCAGCTTCTTCAATTGGTTCACCTTTGGCATCTCATTGGGAGCCTTCATAGGTCTAACACTAATAGTGTGGATCGAGAGCAACAAGGGATGGGACTATGGTTTTGGTATCTCCGCTCTCGCGCTAATGGTGGGAGTGCTAGTGGTAGTCAGCGGTTTCCCTGTCTATCGCAATCAAAAGCCGAGAGGAAGTCCTCTGACTCGAATGATGCAGGTAGAGCTTCCACAAAGAAGAAAGCTTTAGTTAGTCATCAAATAGAATGATCTCTCATCTTTGATCCCCTCAGGTTCTTGTCGCTGCTTTCAGAAAGAGACAGCTTGATGTGTCTGAAAATATGGACAGATTTCAGAAGCAAGAAGCTAAGGAAGATATGCTTTACATGGAAGTGCTTCCTCACACCAAGGGTCTCAAGTAACTCTCTCTCTCTCTCTCTCTCTCTCTCTCTCTCTCTCTCTCTGGAAATTTACAAATTTGGGCTATAATCAACACCTTTATAACTCATAGACCTCACTCCATTGATGATACTAGATTCCTTGATAAAGCTGCAATAGATGATGGGGACACCAGAGCTTGGTCATTCTGCACTGTGACCCAAGTGGAGGAAACAAAGATTGTCGTTCGGATGGTTCCTGTATTCATCAGTTCCATGTTGAGCTACATAGCCAGTCCCCTACTTCTGACATTCACAGTCCAACAAGGCAGCACTATGAACACCAGGCTCGGGGCGATCCACATCCCCCCCGCGTCTATCTTCGTAATCCCCGTGACCTTTCAGTTGGTGATACTGGTCGTCTACGATCGGCTGTTCGTGCCCTTTGCTCGCAGGATCACCGGATACAAGAGCGGCATCACTCACCTCCAGCGCATCGGTGTTGGATTCGTATCGATAACGTTCGCGACGGTCGTCGCGGCTGTGATCGAGAGGAAGAGGAAGCACGTCGTGCAAGAGCATGGGCTGCAGGACTCGGGGGCCACAGTCCCGATGTCTGTATTCTGGCTGGGGATGCAGTTCTTTGTTATAGGCATCACCGACGTGACTGCTTTCGTTGGACTACTGGAGTTCTTCAACAGCGAAGTGTCGAGAGGGATGAAATCGATCGGATCGGCCATTTTCTGGTGCATGCTTGGGTTGGCATCCCTGATGGGGACCTTTCTGGTTCAAGTGGTGAACAAGGCTACCAGACATGGTGAGAAGGGGGTGGGGTGGTTGGAGGGAAACAATTTGAACAGCAGCAATCTTGATTGGTTCTACTGGTTGCTTTCTGGTTTTGGGTTGGTGTCATTCTTGAACTATTTGTATTGGGCAAGGAGGTATGTTTACAGGGATAATCCTCGCATCGATGATTCCTGATGGTTTCAAGTTCCTTATCAAACATGATTTATTTTCTGGTGGATCTGCAGATTGTTTATGTAATGGATATGAGTCGGCATATGTTCGGTAGATTTTTGTTTTTCCTCTTAATTTCCTTCTCCTCCCGCATTGTGTTCTTCTCGTTTCAAGTCGAGGAAATGGAAATGATTTCCACTGACTGGTATTTCCCTTTGAATTTCATTTCCACTCAGTGATATGTTCTATTGTGTCAAGGAAGTTCAGGAAATTACGTAAAGTGGAATCTTGTCTGCTCAGCGCTAAGAGCATCTCCAATGGCCTCGCTTGAGGCATTCGCTCCATCATGTGGCGATAAATCCGTTGTCCACCCCTCCAACGGCCTCACTTAAGCCTCGTCAAATCTGAAAAAGGGGTCCGACGCTCGCCGGATTTCTTGGCTCGCTAGGGAATCGCTAGCGGGTACAAATGAGGTCTGCTGCAATAAAGGCCATCCGATTAAGTGAAAATGAACCGTTCGATTAAATCTCTTGAGCCGGTCAAAAGTAAAACCGTTTGGAATTATTATATTGTAGGGAGTGGGTAGAGAGGCCATTGGAGTAGAAGCAAAACCCACTCACCAAAAATGTTGACATGGCATTTTTGGCTCACCAAATCTAGATTTAAGGTAGGGAGGCCGTTGGAGATGCTCTAAGTGGAGTGGAAATTGATTTCCTTTCTATTTCTGAAGGTGGAATGAATTTTATATCTGCATTTGAACTCTCACATTGCCTTTTCAAATCCAAATGTCTTCGCAGATTGAGCATTGATCAGATGAGAAGAAAAAGCATCATGGCCCATTGTGCTACACAATTATTCAACATCCTCTCTAAATAATCGTACAACAATAGTGTTAATGTATATAGATAAGGGTCGGTTTTCTGTACAGTCGGGTCGGGTTCATTATGTAATATGGTGTATATATATTGGGCTTAGCCCTCAATGAAGGACATTCTCATTCTCTCCAAACCCTAGCCGTCATCTCCTAACATGGTATCAGAGCTCTAAAGTTCTCTCGCTGCGATGGCGACGACGGCGGCGGCTACTCCCACCGGCTCCAATCTCCTCCGGCAGCCCTCCTCCTCCACCCGCAGTCCACCCCCGACCCTCTCTCTCTCTCTCTCTCTCTCTCTCTCTCTCTCTCTCTCTCTCTCTCTCTCTCTCTCTCTCTCTCTCTCTCTCTCTCTCTCTCTCTCTCTCTCTCTCTCTCTCTCTCTCTCTCTCTCTCTCTCTCTCTCTCTACCCGCAACCCCCTCTCGGCCCTCCTCTCCATCTCCCCCCCCCCCTTCCGGCCCTCCTCCTCCACCAGCACTCCACCGTTGCCCCCCCCCCCGAGCCCTCCTCCTCCACCCATCGCCCCCCTGCCCTCTCCCTTCACTCGGGCCTGACCTTTATCTTTACTTCTTCTTCTTTTTATGTGCAGGATCCGCGGACGGGTCAGAGAGTTGGGTTGGGTCGTAGAGCAGGGGGACTCTATCAGTTGGATCACCTTCAGGTTCCCACTTCCACTCCTTCTGTTCCGTCAGCTCTGCCTGTCACCTCAGATGCCAACCTGTGGCACAGAAGGTTGGGTTATATATCTAGTGATCGACTCCAAAGCGTTTTATGTTATGGCGCTTTGGGTCGGGTATCTTTCTCCCCCTCTCTGTCTACACTAGTTGTCGATTGGCAAAGCACCTAGCTCTTCCTTTTTCTACTAGTGCTTCCCGATCCAACACTCCTTTTGATCTAGTGCATTCTGACATGTGGGGTTTTGCTCTAGTTGCCTCCTTTACTAGTTTTCTGTATTATATGAGCTTCATAAATGATTACTCCCGCTGCACCTGGGTCTATCTCATGCATCACCGCTCCGAGATTCCTCTGATTTATAGGACCTTCACTACTATGCTTCACACCTAGTTTGGTCAACGTATTAAGACCTTTCGGTCTGACTGTGCCCAGAAGTATCTATCCCCTGAGATGCGTGAGATCCTTCAAACTCACGACACTTTTCACCAACAGTCGTGCCCTCATACCCATGAACAGAACGGAGTCACCGAGCGCAAGCATCACCATGTACTCAAGACAGCGCGAGCTCTACTTCTGTCTGCTTATGTTCCACATACCTACTGGGCCAAGGCTGTTCTGACCGCCGTTCACCTCATCATCACTCCGTCCTCCACACTCTCTGGTGTTACCCCGTACGAGCGGCTTTACTCCATATCCCCTTACTACTCTCTTCTTTATATCTTTGGGTACACGTGTTTCGTCCTCCTCCTTCCCCATGAGCATACTAAACCCTCTGTTAGGTCTGTTAGATGTGTCCACTTGGGGCTCAGTCAGGAGCATAAGGGCTATCGGTGCTATGATCCCTTGGCTTGTCGGATCCGTGTTTCTCGTCATGTCTCCTTTGTTGAGGATGTCCCGCACTTTTCCACTGTGTCCCGAGATCTTCCCTCACCGCCTGCGTCACCCTCTACGCCTCCACCACCTCTCACCATCCCCTTCCTACCTCCGTATCATGCTCTCACGCCCACGGCTGCGCTTTCCCCAGTTGAGCCTTCCCTACCATCGTCAAGACCCTCCTCGCCTCCACATTCTCCACCTCCCTTGCCTACCCCACCCCCACCTACCGTGTCTCATTTGCCACCTGCACCTCCATCATCTCCTCCACTACCCCCACCACCACCACTTGTCACGCGTGTCTACGTTTGTCGCTCTACAGTTACTCCCACTAAGCATGTCTCCACTAGTACTCATTTGTCTGTAGCTGCTACCTCTTCTACGGTGGCAGATCTTGGCCCTGCTCGGCGCTACCCAGCGCACGATCACCCTCTTGACTGATATGACTACTCTCCTGACATGTTTGGCTATTTTATTTTTACCTCTGTTTCTCCTGATACCTCTAAACTCTCTGTTGTTGCTTCTTACTCTCAGTCCTATCAGCCCTTTCTCACTGCCCTCCATACCCACCAGGAGCACCAGTCATACCGTAAAGCAATTTTACACCCAGAGTGGTGACAGGCCATGACAGTGGAGCTTGAGGCCTTTCAGAAGACCCAGATATAAGACTTGGTTCCTTGTCCCTCAAACATGGTGTCTGTCAGCTACAAATAGATATTCAAGATCAAGACTCGACGTGATAGTTCCATTGAGCGACACAAGGCTCGTTTTGTTGCCCATGGCTTTTCCCAGGAGTACGGGATTGACTACGAGGAGACGTTTGCCCCGGTTGCTCGGATGACCACCGTTCACACCATTCTCGTTGTGGTAGTTGCTCGAGGGTGGCCTCTACATTAGATGGACGTGACCAACGCTTTTCTCCACGGTGACCTCTCAAAGGAGTTGTACATAGCTCCTTCACCGGGCATCACTGCCCCTTCTGGTCACGTCTATTGTCTGCGTAGAGACATTTATGGTCTTAAACAAATCCCTCGTGCCTAGTTTGAGCGATTCCGCAGTGCTATTCTGGCCGCTGAGTTTGTAGAGAGACAATCTGACTATGCTCTGTTCACCCGCTTCTCCAGTTAGGGTATTGTTGTTCTGCTTCTGTATGTGGATGATATGATTATCACTGAGGATACAATGCCACCATAGCGTCACCTCCAAAGTCAGTTCGAGATAAAGGATCTGGGCCCTTTTCGCTACTTTCTTGGCCTTGAGATTGCCCGATCAGCTCGTGGATTGTTGATTTCCCAGCAGAAGTACGTCTCTGACATCTTTGCCGAGGCTGCTCTCACTGACTCTCGTACTGCTAACACGCCCATGGAACTCAACTTGAAGCTCATCTTTGCCGAGGCTGCTCTCACTGACTCTCGTACTGGTGAGCCTCTCCAAGATATCTCTCGATACCAAAGGCTGGTTGGGATGCTCGTTTACTTCACCATGACCAAGTCAGACATTGTCCATACCGTTGGCATTATCAACCAGTTCGTTCAGGCTCCTTGCTCTGTTCATTATGCAGTGGTTCTTCAGATTATTCACTATCTTTGGGGCACTGTCACTTGTTCGCTGCTCTTTCCCTTTACCTCCCCACTAGTATTGCGTACTTACTCCAATGCAGATTGGGTTAGAGATGTTGCTACCCGCCGTTTTACCACCGGCTACTGTGTGTTTTTTGGCGACTCCTTGATTTCTTGACATAGTAAGAAACAGGAGTTTATTGCTCATTCCAGCACTGAAACCGAATACAAGGCTATGGCTTCCACGACTGTAGAGATTGTTTGGCTTCATCGACTTCTCCTCGACCTGGGTGTTGCGATATCCGAGCCCACGTCTCTCTTCGGTAACAACCAGAGTGGTATTCAGATTGCCAATAACTCGGACTTCCACGAGAGGACGAAGCATATAGAAGTGGACTATCACTATGTTCGTCAGGAGTTTCTCGCTCACACCATCTCCTTGCCATTCGTTCACTCGACGGAGCATATCGCTGACTTCCTCACGAAACCTATTACCATTGCTCGTTTCCGACATTTCATCAGCAAACTCTCGGTTCATGATGCACCGTGAGTTTGAGGAGGAGTATTAATGTATATAGATACAGGTCGGTTTCCTGTACAGTCGGGTCGGGTTCACCATGTAATATGATGTATATATATTGGGCTTAGTCCCTCAATGAAAAACATTCTCATTCTCTCCAAACCCTAACTGTCATCTCCGAACAAGTAGTTTCATAAAGATGGCAAAGTATAGCCGCCAATGATACAACGATGTAAATAACAAAGGGTTAACTTGTTTCTGCTAATCAACGGACAGTAGACATACAGGACGAGAGGTCGTGGAGTTCCCAAGAACCAATCATGTAGAAAAACTTCGAAATAGATCATAATAGCTTTCATCATCATAGTTCAGGATCGACGCCTTCCTCCAGTGTAGAGACAACAGACTTGAGATGATAATTTCTTCCCGTTCAAGAGGATGGGAAAAGCCTGGGGCTTCTCATAATTCGTCCTGCGGGGAAAAAAAGGTTAGACGACAAAGATAAAGATCACAACAAGTTCGATTAAAGAGTAGAGGTGAATGACAATTTACAAAACTTACATGGTAATCATCCAGATAATCTCGGTGATCGCGCTGCACACAAGATTTCCAAATCAGGAAAGAATTCAAGGGCAGTAGTGGCAATTAATGTTTTTGATGAATGATAATCATCCAATGATTTGATTCAGATCTAGGTTCTCAAAAAAAAAATTGATTCAGATCGAATTAATGTTTCAAGGATTGATCCGGGATCTAAAAGCATATATTGAAATGTCTCACCTTACTTCACTAATTGTTCAGCACTTGCAGAAAAAATTTACCCATTTGATGTTTTAAGGTTCAGGGTTAGGGCTTTTAAAGCTTCCAGGGTATTAAATTCAAGAGCTGGAGTACTGATTCTTCCAATTGTGTAGAGGTTTAAGAGTTTACTAAAACTGCCTACAAAGCCTAATGCCTAGGGTAGTATCCAATGGTTTTGAAGACATTATATTATCAGCTTAAGGATTTATTTGGCTTTTAGAACTGACAAAAAATGTAATTTCTGAAGAATCAATAACACTACTTGTTCTCTTTCAAAA